>BSBK01001625.1:1207500-1731209 GCA_027943335.1 Chamaecyparis obtusa | reverse complement strand
AGAGAAAACAACACTTACAAAAATAAAAAATAGAGCTGCACAAAATAAAAACATGACTGATTACATTGTGCTCAATTGATTACAAAACTTAGATTTACAATGAATAAATAAGTCTGATGACTAAAATTATAGAGGAATTGAAGGTAGATATCAAGAGGGATGAAGAGTCAACTGATAGTCCTCCTTAGTTAGCTTATATAAAAGGAAGGGAATGCAACACAAAATTCACCGTAACTCATATCAAAGTCCACTATTGCAAATCCATGATTAACAAAGAAAATTCAGAATTGACAGAGATAGAACTACATGTTTGTTGGCATAACTTTAATGTAATTGATAAAGAGCTCATATGAGTATGTTATGGTATACATTTGATGCAGGTGTGATGATAGGATGATTAGTTATAATGTTTTCATTTATGTCAACTTAGTATTTTTTTGGTTGATAATGTTTAGGTTATGCTGAGATATGTTCAAGAGGTTGAATCCCACACTGTGGTATGATTGGAGTGTGTGATCATAAAGGAAGATTAAGTGATGTATAAAGATGTTATATCCATGATTAAATAATTTTATCTTATGTGTGTGGTGATTTATGTTTGTTTGAAGGATGACAGGAAGAATAGGTTGAAGCCAAGTGGTTTGGAATCAAGTATTGTGATTCAAGATGTGTTATCTTGATTGTGTTATAGAATTGTTGGTGTGATTACATCAAGTATCATGATTGGTTGAAAAATTTATATTGGAAAGGAGATCACTCAACGAAAGGCACATGAAGTTCATAGAAAAATCAGTCAGATCCTTAACCAGTGATGTTGAATCATGTTGCGATAAGTTGTTATGTGTTTGAAGGATCATGATGATATGTCAGATCAATGTGGAATAATGACTTGGCATTTAAATGATCATGATGATAATATTTCTTGGATTTGTGGCAAGTACATTGGAGAGTGTGATGTGGTTTGAATTTTTTTTGTCAAATTGTTTATGCAGTAGATCCGGAGACTGACAAGGAGTCGATATTGTAATTGTTAGTTGATATTGTGTTTTAGAGTTTTACGAATGAGTGGGAATTAATTATAGTGATGTATTTGGGTCTTAGCCAACATAATTAGTGAAAAATGTTATTTATATGATTTCTAATGTATTATGAAGAAAGAGTGTGAGAGGAGAAAGATCGATGTGCAGTGTTGTTATTATTGTTGCAGTTGTTTATGGTGATTAGAGGTGTTAGTACATAGGTGAAGAAGTGTTTCAAAGAAGACCATTGATAAGGGAATACACTAGATCTATCATGAATTGAGTGCAATTATTAGATCATTATTTACTTGTTGATTCTAATAGGTTGACAAGAAAAATCCCTTAACTAGGTCAATCCTAATAAGGTGAGAAGGATCCTAATAGGTTCGAAGATTAAACCCTCTAACAAGGTGGACTTATAACTAGAGTTCTAAATCCTCTAGCGAGGTAGATCCTAATAGGTCTTTTTTGTAAGATCCTAACATGATTGAACACTCTTAGCCAGGTGAAACCTTAACTAGGTGGATGTAATTCTCCTAATAGGTCAACTTATTACTACAGTAGTGAGGATTGTGGGTGCTAATTCCCACACGTGGTTTTTTCCTCTAACAATGGTTTCCATGAGAAAATATTTGTGTCAAAGTGTTGCATGCTTTTGATGTTAGTTTCACTTTGTTACTATTTTTCTATTTGCATTAAATGCTATATTTTAAAGGAGTTAAAGGTGAAAATAGATAGAGATTTGGTTACACTGATTCACCCCCCACCTAGTGTCTTCTATCATTAATAATTGGTATTAGAGTTGAGTTCCCTTGAAGAATCCTAATCTCTTGGGAAAGATCCTTGAGGTAGATATGGAGGGTTTGAGATATAGAAGACAACTTGAAGACAAAATAAAAGTGCTTGTTGATCAACTAAATGAAAACCAAGACTATATTGAGTAATTGTCTGAACAAAGTGGATCTGAGGAATCTGAAGTAGCCAAAGATGATTTCTCACAAGAGGTTGAGAAACTACAAAAGGACAAGAAAGATATCAAGAGGGAAATGGAAGCTTTTCCCATTAATATAGGCTAGGAAATAGAAGCAAGGAATATTGACGAAGATGCCCTAAAAGGTAAAGATCAAGCTTTGAAGGATAAGGAACATGAACTTTCTAGATCAGAGAAAGAGGTTGGTACCTTGCAAGTATATCTTCATGATACCATAGATGAAATGTAAGATCTCAGAGGTGATCTCAACAATCTAATGATGACCAATGGAGATTTGGAAAGAGAGAATTAAGGCCTATGCAAAGAGAAGGAGAGATTGTAGAAAGAACTTAATTCTTTAAATAATTTGTTGAAGAAATTCAATGAGAGTTTTGAGAAACTTGATGAGAAGCTAAAAATTCAAAGAAGAAGCAATGCCACAACTGGTCTAGGTTATACAAATTAGACTACTTTTGAGATTGGTGAATCATCTAAATCCAAGAAGCCCAATCAAGATGATAATTCTCCACCCAAGGTGATCAAGAAAAGTCCTGGTAAGAAATCCTACAAGCCAGTTTGTATTAATTCTCATAATGTAGGACATGTTGCAAGAGAATGCAAGTTTAGACCTATTACCCCTACATGTTTAATTTTTCATGAAGAAGGTCATACTACTAGGGTTTTCATAAATAAACCTAATGTGTTTAATGGTCATTGTTATAATTGCAAGAAGTATGGTCATAGAGCAAGTGAGTGCATGACTAAGATGAACAATCAAGGATCATTTGAAAAATTGATAAAATCCCTATCAGAATCAAAACTGGTGGAATATTCAATATTCACATTACCACATATTTGGGCACGTAGCTGTTAACTACAGATTGAGAAAAAAAAAAGAGGTAATTTTGAACCTTGAAGATTTAATGGGATGTAATGTTTCCAGAGTCATAAGATTGGACACATTGCAAGATTCTACATGAAAATAAATCAATGAAATCAATCGGTGAAGAAAGTAGATAATCAGAAAGGAAAGAAAAATGTGGATGTGGAGGAAACCAGAAAGCGGGTGAGTAAAGTATGGACAAAGAAGGATGAGATAAAAAAACAAAATAATCCACATCTCCATCGGGTGTGGAGAATTCCCTAGAAAACTAAGCCTGTTTTGGCTTAGGGGGAGCTTTATTGACAAATCTATACATGGACCCCCAAGAAGAATGTGTGGTAAGATTTATCTACACATGTAGATGCATAATGATGTACTATGATGTAATGTGAAGTTTGGTTGTATTACATGGAGTGTTACCTATCTATAATTTGTTTGAAATGTTGAGAGGTGCATAGTTATGCTCAATCAATAATTGAAAGTGTAGTGCCCACCCCTTTACTGTCATTTATGTTTGTGATGAGAACCCATTTAAACCACTTTTTATAAATATTAGATCTTCGGTTACATTTAATGAAACAGTTCTATGATACTTTAAATTTTATTTATTTATATAATGTTAGTTAGATTATGATGGTTATTTACATATGATAATGTTAGTTATGTTATGGTTTTTACTAACCCCATACTTGCATGTGTATGGTTGGCATGTATGTTTTATATTTCTATTTGATGTGCTTGATGTTGTTGAGGGACGAAGTTGTAGTTACTTTCTTGTGAGATCCACACGATCAACTAATCCTTGCCATTGTCTATTATATATTTATACATGTTTGTACATGCTTATCTTTTATGTAGGATCTCAGGTACCGGGCATCGACTTCCTTGAATTGCTAGGATGAGCATGCCCTATCACAATATCTCAATGGTAAGAGAAGGGAGATAGCATCCAGGTCTAAATCCCAACCTAAGCCAATTATTGTCCTCAAATAGTGGACAAGTATCTTATCTGCTACCTTCCGATTTCGTCAAGGTGACATCATTTGTGAACCCTTTCTTTGAGCTTGATTATTACTTTATGAGTTTGGTCAATTTTTTCTTCGTGTTTGGTTGTCAGATGTCTTGATGTGAATTTTGATTTATTAATGCATTAAAGATTTAATTAAGATTAATTATGAGATTAAAATAATTATATCTTATGAGTATGAAATATTAAATATATAGATATTAATTAATGAAAATTAATTAAATATCATTGATTATTTAAAAAACTTAATTTTAAGTCTAATTATGAAAATAAAGATTTAATTAAACATTAAATAAAAATTTAAATTAAATGTTTAAACAATATAAATTAATATTAATTATCAATTTACTTATTAAGTGGTGCTAAATATATTAATTATAGTTAAAATATAATCATGCAATTATATGCACATCAGTTAAAAGAAATTGATTTATTAGTTCTAAATCAGAAGGTTGTATTAAGAGACTTAACTGAGGGATTAGTTATAATTATTTTAATAAATCAATAAATTGATATTTAATTATCAATTTACATATTATTTATATGCTAAAAATATTAATTATTAATTAAATATTATTATGCAATTAAATTTGCCCATCCATTTAATACAATTAAAATATAAGTTTAAAATTAAAACTTGAGTGATTTGCATGAATTAGAATTATTAATTAATATACAATCCTTTTAAATGGAGAATTGTTATTAACGAGGTTAGAGTTGAGTTCTGATATCTGTGATTTTGAGTTAACTATTTTATTAGTATTAATAGTTGAGTTCTCATTTCTGATTGTGAGTTGCATGTTTGAGTGGAGTTTTTTGGGTTTTCTATATTGGAGTCATTTTTGGTCATTCTTAGGAACACAGGTTTTAGGAAGGTTTTATAGGTTTGGCTCTGGAATTAGAATTCAAAGAATTTTTGAAAAGCTTGGGATCTTGAAAGTTTTTGGATTTGTGTTTTGGCCTCTGTGTATGTTTCAAATTCAACTTATGGAATTAAGGTAGGGCTTGAAAAACTTTGAATTGTTTTTTGAATAGACTATTCTCTTCATGTTTTCCAGATAGTTATTGTGTTTGGATTGATTAGAATGCATGTCTTTCTTTGTTTGTGGAAATTGAATGAATACCATTGTAGTTGTTTTATGTGTAAGAGATTTTATGACTGTTGAAAATTAGTTGAAAACCCTAAGCTCTCTATGAAATAGAATTTGTACCCTAAAACAATTGAGAAAACTTTAGAATTCAATCAATTAGGATTTGATTTAAATTCTAGATAAAAATTCTTTTGAATATATGAAAAATGGAATTAGAAATCAGATTAGGTAAATTTGTATTTAAATTTAATTTCTGAAAAGAATAAAAGACTAATTATAGTTTTTATCTTTATTATATATATATATATATATATATATATATATATATATATATATATATATATATATATATATATATATATATATATATTATATATATATATATATATATATAATATTATTATTATTTATTAATTTTCAGAATCTAAAATAAAAATAAAAATAATTAATTAATTTATTAAATTTATTGTAAATTATTTTATGTGGAGTTTATTACTATGAATATTAATTAATGTATTATTAATTAATATTTATATTTTTAATTAATGGATTTTATTGATGTTTGATAATGATTAAACACACACACACACACACACACACACACACACACACACATATGTCTATGTGTGTGTATGCATAGGTGTATTTTTAACACAAGTGTATGTGCATGAAATTTCATATGGAAAAAGGGGAGGAAGAAAGAAGAGTCTAATTGGGCTACCGATAGCAAAAAGGAATGTTGTAATCAACTAAAACTTATAGTTGAGATTTATTTTAATGTAATTTAATTATATTATTGCTTAGTAATTATATTTAATAAATTAAATTATTTAAGGAACTTTATAAATTAATTTATAGAGGTAAATCTTATTGATGGTTATTTGAGTTTAATGATATTGTCAATTAGTAATTATACTTAATAAATTAATTTATATAACAAAAATTATAAGTTAATTTATAAAAGAAAATTAAATGTTTGTTTTACTTTTAATGGAATTTTGATGTGGGTGTATTTAATAATACAATATTATTTCTTATTAGAGTTTTATTTGGCCTTGTTAAATAAGGCTAGTTATTATAGATTGATGCCATAGGCAGAATCTTGTCTTTTGAACTTTAAATTATTTTATGAAATTAATTCTTCCGCACTTGAGTTCATATGTAATAAACTTATAACCATTTTTGTGTCTCGATTATAAGAGTATTATTTTGGGTTTATCAAGGATTTATGTCAGGTTTCTATTATGTCCTCAATCTTTATGTTATTTAACCACAAAAAGGTGACAACCATTATTTATGTGAGTTCTAATTAAATTGGTCACCTTGTTTCTACATTTATGATGATTATGTGGATTATGTTTTTCTCCATGTTTGGAGAGAGATGCTTGATGCTTTTGATGATCTTTTTATCTTGCGATTTAAACTATGAAATTTGGTATTTGAGTTATTAAGATGTTCAGTATGGGATGAACAATTTGGATCCTTGTATAGGATGAGGTTTCGTTATTACACTCCAACACTTGTCTTTAATGACATTCATTGTTTATTAATTTATGGAAATCTTTTATGATTTTGGTTTTTCTTTCTCTTTGGTTCTTTTGATAGGAGCATTAGGGTAGGTTATCTAGGAGCATAGAGGGGAAGTGACTTACTTTGGAGGCATCAGAGCCCTAAAGTGGCTGCCTAGGTATCCTTTGTAAGTTGACTTAAAAAGTGATAACTTAATAAATTTATTAGGATAAAAATGTTAAAAATATAATTGTGCCTCGCCTATGCCTTGACTACTAGTACAAGCTAGAATGAGAGTGGGAGAAGATGCTTGTCCATCTAGAGAGACATCGAGGTTTGACATAGTTGGTTTTCCTTGTTTGTATGAAAGGACTACCAATATAGAATAGAGTCACTAGGGGCTAGGGTCCAGAGAGACTACTCAGTGACCTTAGAGTTGACTCATGTGATGAAACTTCCCTATATGTGTCCTAGGTTCCTATGTTTCATTTGGGTACACTTGATTTGTGTCATGATCATTTTTAATTGATAACCTAATATCATTTACTACCATTTTATCAAGTATACTATTGCATTAGTCTTTCTTGTTTGGTTGTTTCCTTGAGTGAGGCCTGGTGTTATCTCCTCAACATGGTAGGAGTGGACTTCTTGGTTACACATGGTTAGGTGGTAGTTATACTATAACCATTGAGATCCAACGCTTGTGACTTTGTGCTTGGATGATCCTCGATGCTGCTTTTATCTTCTTATTCTTTCTTGGAGACTTTCTCATGAGATGTATATCTCGTATTCCATTTTATGTAAATTGGTTAGTGACATTGATTTCAAAAAAATGTATACGTACTTGTATTGTATTATTGTTATCCCTATGACATGTGCAGTGGAAGTTGTATTATTATGCATGCCATGATGTATCAGTTGTACTTTATAGATTGTATCTTTGGCTATATTGATGTAACAAATGTATCTTATTATTCAGTTGAAATGAATATGTTAGTGTATGTATACCAAAAATAGTATCTTCATAGGATTAGTGTTGATAAATAAATGAAATAGAAACTAAATAAACCACAATAGAGAAACTATTTAGCAAATTAATGATCAATTGAGCATCCTATGGCTCTCTAACTAAGAATGTTAATGCAAAGCTCTCAGCAAGCTTCCATTAATGACAGTCCTAGAATGAGAATGATAAAGATTTAAGATAAAGCTAACAATTAGATCAAAGTAAATGCTAATTAAATTCTCAAAATGCCTTTCTAGATATAAAATGCAAGAGGTTCAATGCAATTCTCAGATGTGTGGTTATGAATTATGATGATTTTGGTCTTCCTTTTATAGATTTTCCCAATGGTAGGGGGTGTAGTGTAGTTGATCATGATTAAGCCTTGGTTGAGTCTTTGGTTCCACCTTTTGAAGACATTGCAAATTTTGTGTCCTCAAAGCTTGGGATAAGTAGACAAGATCAATGGACAAGATTCTCTTTCACTTTGAGTGATTGAGATTGAATTTGGCTTGATCCATGTGAATGCCTTTCCTCAAATCCTATTGGTTGATTGAATTTCCTCCCTTTAGGATTTATTAATTGATTTAAATTGATTTCTTTAGCCATGTACCCCTTGAATGGGTTGAATTTGATTTAATCCAAGACTATACAATTAATTGATTTAATTGCACTTTGCTTTGATTGCACTTGATTAAAATGCTCTCAATTTTGATTTATCTTGAATTAAGACTTGATTTGAATTTTGATTGGCTAATTATGCATTGTGATTCAAGGGTATGTGCAAGATCATGGTATACCAAACTATGGCCTTAAGTGGCAATGAAAAATCAAAAAATCAAGGTTAGTCAACTTGATGTAAAAGGTTGAACATCTTATGAACCTTATGTGAAAAAGTTGTAAGAGTAAAATCTATAGGAAATTGAATGTAGTTTCTAAACTACTAGCCCTTGTTTGAAATTTTTTTTCTCTAATTATTCAAAATTTTAGATTTCAATGCAGTACTATGAAAATTTCAGGGAAAAGATAAAGAGTACGTGTATGTCTGACCACCTTAATCATAATCAAATGATGGTATATTTTCTCAAGATTCTAGATATAAGTAGTAGACTCATGCTCGGATGTGACACATATTTTTTTTGTAATTTTTGGGTAAATAATTAATTAATTATGAATTTTCTGCTACAACTTTTTCAGAATAAAAAAAATCTCATGTCTGACCACCTTAACTAATTCAAAATTTTACCAAATTCAAATTTATTTTTTTCTTATAGTAGTTGAAGCATAGAATGTGATGCATGTTTTGGATTTCAAAAAGGTTAAACGGTTTGAAAGTTATAGTTGTTTTTCAATCAGTATGTCAGTTACGACTTTAAAGATAACTCAATTAAAAAATAAGTAATAATTACTTACAGAACTCAAAATTTCACAACAATTATATCAATGGAAAGCTGATAATGTCTTTAAGAAACCCTTTTCGTTTCATCAATTTCGGGTGAAAAAATAGTTGTCAGCTACATGGTCGAAGTCTCAGTATCCAGAAATATCTCCTGAAACATGCCTAGAGGGTTGACCACCCATGTTTGGTAATGCCAAAGAAAATACCAAGCCTAATCAGATATCCGGTAATATCAGATATCTGATAATATCGGATATCTGATAAAGCCCGCCTATTTTGAAATTTCAAATACCCCGCTTTTCCCAAATTCAAGTTTCATAATAAATGTATTTTTTTAATAGTAATATTAAATGTCTTATAAATTAAAATATATTCTTTTTATGTTAATATTAATTCAAGTTTCATATTAAATTATATTTTTGTTATGTTAATATTAATTTCATTTTAAATATTAATATTAAATAATAATAATATAGCATAAATATTATAATATAAATATTTATATTAGTATGTATTATATTATTTGATATACAAAATGATTTCAAAAAAATACTTGCACAATTGATTTGAGGACATACAGTTTCAGCCCAAATCCTCTTGAAAATATCCAGCATAGTATTTTTCTATAGACTCCTTGTAATTTCAGCAGTCTAACTATATTGAATAAGTAGATGTTAATGGACTTCCCCTGAATTGAATACAATCAATTGATTTTGTAACTCTCAGAAAGAAATTTCACACAGTTGAAGAACCACCGTATGCTCATCATCTGTTCTAGAAACTAAAAGTGGCATAAAAATTGATGTAAGAATATTTAAGGTACATTGTCCACAAAAAGGCATATGAAACCTTTAAATATACATTAAAAAGTGGAGGTGAAGGTTCTGGATGTGTGTGTGTGTGTGTGTGTTTGAGAGAGAGAGAGAGAGAGAGAGAGAGAGAGGTCACGAGGACTTGCTAGGGGTCCTAATGCGTGATAAGGGGTACTAGGACACCTAGGAAGTCCTCGTGACCCCTTTCAACACATTAGAACCCTCAAATGTGTCCTCAGGGGTTGTAGGACCCCTTAGGACACACTTGAGCATTCAAATGTGTCGGAAGGGGTCATTGGGACTTCCTAGGTGTCCTAGTACCCCTTATCACATGTTAGGACCCCTAGGAAGTCCCCATGACCCTTTTTGACACATTGGAACCCTCAAGTGTGTCCTAAGGGGTTAGGAAACACTTGAGCATTCCAATGTGTCAAAAGGGGTCATTGGGACTTCCTAGGTGTCCTAGTATGTCTTATCACACATTAGGACCCCCAAAAAGTCCCCATGACCCCTTTTGACACATTGGAATGCTCAAGTGTATCCTAAGGGGTCGTAGGACCCCTTAGGACACACTTGAGCATTCCAATGTGTCAAAAGGGGTCATGGGGACTTCCTAGGGATCCTAACATGTGATAAGGCATACTAGGACACCTTGTAAGTCCCCATGACCCCTTTTGACACATTGGAATGCTCAAGTTTGTCCTAAGGGGTCCTAGGACCCCTTAGGACACACTTGAGGGTTCCAATGTGTAAAAAGGGGTCATGAGGACTTCTTAGGGGTCCTAGTATGCTTTATCACGTGTTAGGACCCCTAGGAAGTCCTCATGACCCCTTTCAACACATTGGAACTATCAAGTGTGTCCTAAGGGCTCGTAGGACCTGTTAGGACACATTTGAGCATTCCAATGTGTCAAAAGGGGTCATGGGGACTTCCTAGGTGTCCTAACGCATGATAAGGGGTACTAAGACACCTAGGAAGTCCCAATGACCCCTTTCAACACATTAGAACCCTCAAGTGTGTCCTAAGGGGTTGTAGGACCCCTTAGGAAACACTTGAGCATTCCAATGTGTCAAAAGGGGTCATGGGGACTTCCTAGGGGTCCTAACGTGTGACAAGGGGTACTAGGAAACCTAGGAAGTCCAAATGACCCCTTTCGACTCATTAGAACCCTTAAGTGTGTCCTAAGGTGTCCTATGACTCCTCTGAACACTTTTGAGAATTCAAATGTGTCGAAAGGGGTCATGAGGACTTCCTAGGGGTCCTAGTATGCTTTATCACGTGTGAGGAACCCTAGGAAGTCCTCATGACCCCTTTTGACACATTAGAACCCTCAAGTGTGTCCTAAGGGGTCGTAGGACCCCTTAGGACACACTTGAGCATTCCAATGTGTCAAAAGGGGTCATGGAGATTTCCTAGGGGTCCTCACGCATGATAAGGGGTACTAGGACACCTAAGGAGTCCCAATAATCCCTTTCGACACATTGGAAACCTCAAGTGTGTCATAAGGGGTCCTACGACACCTGAGGACACACTGAAGGGTTCTAATGGGTTAAAAGGGGTCATGGGGACTTTCTAGGTGTCCTAGTACACTTCATCATGCGTTAGTACCCCTAGGAAGTCCTCATGACCCCTTTCAACACATTGGAACCCTCAAGTGTGTCCTAAGGGATCATAGGACCCCTTAGGACATAATTGAGCATTCAAATGTGTCAAAAGGGATCATGGGCACTTCCTAGGGGTCCTAACACATGAGAAAGCATACTAGGACCCCTAGTAAGTCCTCATGACCCCTTTCAACACATTTGAATGCTCAAGTGTGTCCTAAGCAGTCCTATGACCCCTTAGGACACACTTGAGGGTTCCAATGTGTCGAAAGGGGTCATGACAACTTCCAAGGGGTCCTAACGCATGATAAAGCATACTAGGACCCCTAGGAAGTCCTCATGACACCTTTCAACACATTTGAATGCTCAAGTATGTCCGTAGGGGTTGTAGGACCCCTTAAGACACATTTGAGGGTTCTAATGTGTCAAAAGGGGTCATCGGGGCTTCCTAGGTGTCCTAGTACCCCTTAACATGCATGAGGATCCCTAGGAAGTCCCCATGACCCCTTTTGACACATTAGAATGCTCAAGTGTGTCCTAAGGGGTCCTACAACCCCTTAGAACACACTTGAGGGTTCTAATGTTTTGAAAGGGGTCATTGGGACTTCCTCGGTGTCCTAGTACCCCTTATCATGTGTTAGGACCCCTAAGAAGTCCCCATGACCCCTTTTGACACATTGGAATGCTCAAGTGTGTCCTAAGGGGTCCTACAAGCCCTTAGGACACACTTGAGGGTTCTAATGTGTCAAAATGGGTCATGAGGACTTCCTAGGGGTCCTAATGCATGACAAAGCATATTAGGACCCCTAGGAAGTCCTCATGACCCCTTTTGATACATTGGAACCATCAAGTGTGTCCTAAGGGGTCGTAGGACCCCTTAGGACACACTTTAGGGTTCTAATGTGTCAAAAGGGGACATGGGGACTTCTGAGGTGTCCTAGTATGCCTTATCATGTGTTAGGAACCCTAGGAACTCTCCATGACCCCTTTTGACATATTGGAATTCTCAAGTGTGTCCTAAGGGGTCGCAGGACCCCTTAGGACACACTTGAGCATTCCAATGTGTCAAAAGGGGTCATGAGGACTTCCTAGGGTTCCTAACACGTGATAAGGCATACTAGGACACCTAGGAAATCCCAATGACCCCTTTTGACACATTGGAATGCTCAAGTGTGTCTTAACGGGTTGTAGGACCCCTTAGGATACACTTGAGGGTTCTAATGTGTCGAAAGGGGTCATGAGGACTTTCTAGGGGTCCTAACGCATGATAAGGCATACTAGGACACCTAGGAAGTCCCCATGACCCCTTTTGACACATTAGAACCCTCAAGTGTGTCCTAATGGGTCGTAGGATCCCTTAGGACACACTTGAGCATTCCAATGTGTCAAACGAGGGTCAAGGGGACTTCCTAGGGGTCCTAATGTGTGATAAGGCTTACTAAGACACCTCGAAAGACCCCATGACCCCTTTCGACACATTAGAACCCTTAAGTGTGTCCTAAGTAGTCCTACGACCTCTTAGGACAAACTTGAGCATTCTAATGTGTCGAAAGGGGTCATTGGGACTTCCTAGGTGTCCAAGTATGCCTTATCATGCATTAGGACCCCTAGGAAGTCCCCAAAATTTGACCAAAGTTGGTCGAAATGCCTTGGCCCATCCAACCAGGATGCAAAAACCACGACGTTCATGTTTTGACCAAATTGCATCGCAATATAGACCAATATTGGTCAAAATATTTGGCCACTCCGACCAAGATGTCAACACCATAGTTTGACGCAAAATGGTCAATTATTAGACCAAACTAGGTCAGAGTTTCGATGTAGGTTAGTCAAACCATTGACTACGGTTAGTCAAAATTTTAACCAAATATGGAATGTTTAAAAAAAAATGAATGAAGATAAATGTCCAGACTAATCACCAACGACATCCTGATTAGTGATTAGTCTAGATATTTATCTTCAAGTGTCCACACTCATTCTGTTGCTTGTTGCCAGTGGGTCCCTGCTCATTCTATTTTCCAGACTACTTTGGGCTCTAGCAATCCATCTACTTGTTGGGGATGCTGGTGGTGTTGCGAATAGAGTCCTTAACTAGTCCTTAACCTAATGAGTCCTCACATTATCAAATTTTTAAGTCTTGCTTGAGAAAATCTCCCATCTCAAAGGATGTGGACCTAATAGCACTGGCCCATTATACCCAAGGATTCAGTGGAGCCGATATTACAGAGATTTGTTAGCAGGCTTGCAAGTATGCTATTAGAGAAAATATTGAGAAGGTGAGTTTCAATTGTGGTGGCTTTTGCAAACTAGATTTGGTTTGCATGTTTGCAATGTGGAAGTAGTGTTGGGGATGTTGGTGGTGCTGCAAACAAAGTCCTTAACTAGTTGTTGACGGAAATGGATGGTATGACAGCCAAGAAAATAGTTTTCATTATTGGTGCTACAAACAGACCCGATATCATCGATCTTGCATTGCTAAGGCTTGGCCAACTTGACAAGTTGATTTATATTCCCTTACCTGATGAGTCCTCACGAGGTAGCTGAAATAAAGGCTACCCATTTTGAGGAGTTGATGAAATATCCTTGAAGAAGTTTTAGTGATGCTGATATTCGGAAGTATCGAGCCTTTGCACAAAATCTACAACAATCTCAAGGCTTTGGTTCTAAATTTTGATTTTAATGTAGAAAGTTTGCTATGCAAGGAGATATTAACTAACAAAATTCATTATGAGTTTGATGTAGACTGTTCAATATCCAGTGGAGCATCTTGAGAAATTTAAAAAAAATTTCATGTCTCCTTCAAAAGGAGTGTTATTTTATGGACCACCAGGTTGTGGAAAGACATTAGTGTGAAGGGCCTTGAATTGTTAACAATGTGGTTTGGAGACAGTGAGGGAAATGTGAGGGAAATGTTTGATAAAGCTAGAGGATGAGCTCCTTGTGTCCTATTTTTTGATGAACTTGATCCTATTGCTACATAGGTGTGTTGATTTTTTATGAGTGAAGTTCAAGTTGAGAACTTGATTCTATTACAGAGATTTGTTAGCGGGCTTGCAAGTATGCTATTAGAGAAAATATTGAGAAGGTGAGTTTCAATTGTGGTAGCTTTTGCAAACTAGATTTGGTTATGAATTTCTTAATGCTCTTTTTTGAACTGGTGTGTTAGAATTTTACATTTTTTGATTCAATTTTCTTCAACTTGTATCTTATTATTTCAATTTGTTATAAAAAAACAAGTGAAGATAGATATGCAGAGTAATCACCAATGACATCCTGTTCGGTGATTAGTCTAGGTATTTATCTTTAGGTGTTACTTTGCATTAATATATATCAATGTGTATTTTGTTATGTTACTTTACTATTTTTTTTTTAATGGTAATTGGTAATTTTATTAATCGTAATGGGTTAGAACCTGGCCCGAACTAGGGATAGCTACATTCTTTTCTCTTCCCTTTGGTCTTGACACCCAGCAGGTCTTTTCTTTTCTCTACCCTCTGGTGTGGTTGCTACCTTTATAGCACTCTTCCCATCATCCAAACCATCCACTCCCTTCGTAACATTGGTCACTTTACATGCATTTCCAATTTCCTGATTCGATGTCTCACCATGCACAACTTGAGAAAAACTCTTTTGTTGCTTCAACTTCTTCTCCACTGTCTAATGATGGTGTGAGACATCTTTCCACCAAGATGCCCTTTCTGAATATACCTCCCACACCAAAATGAAATACCTTCATAATCTAGAGGCTGTTCCCAACACCCTTTACTAGTTTTAAGTAATTTTATACGATCACTAGCACATTTCGTGCATGGATGAGAAACAAAAAAAAAGTTTCTAGATTCTGAGAAGAGGTATGAGTGGAGGCCAAAGAAGGGATATTTGTGAATATTTTATAGATGTAGGTTATTGAATCATCATCTCTACACTGGTAGTTAATCTAGAAACCCTCGTATGTATATAGCCACTCTAGCAAATCTCCACATCTAGAAAATCTCCACAAAAATCCCTTATGGCCTCCACTGCATATACATCTTCTCAGAATCTAAAAACTCCCCATCATTGATTCTCATCAATGTACCAATTTGGATAGTGAGTCTAATTTAATTTTTCCATGGAGTGAGACCTTAAATTATTGAGCAACTCTTTGTTTTGAGAATAGTTTACCATTCCCTACTTAACAGGGCCAACCATGTGAAGGTGGAAGCTCATCTGGCCCCTCCTAGGAGCCTCTTATGGCCCTTTATGACATTTTAAGACCTCTAATATGTATTCTTATGGATTGTAAAGGGTCGTAAAGGGCCATAAGGGGTCCTGGGACACACCAGTTGAGAAACATAATTGTAGGCATCATGGTCACATTTTTTTGGAGACAACATAATTGAGTGGTATACCCAGACGATGTAGAGCAACTTCTGCTCCTCTGGTTCCAAGTTGACACTGCAGCATCCAAATACCATAGATAAGGAATAAATTTAGAGAGCGGAGGAGGTCCATAATGACAAAAATAATACATGACAAACCTCAACTAGTTAAATGAGGCAATTGCAAACATTTTAATAGATTTTTATTATTAAATAATAAAATTTGCATATACTAGTGTTCTAAGCCCCCTCATTACATGATTTATTATTGTAAGCCCCCTCTGACTTACACATCTAGAAAATGAAACTACAATAATAAATGCATAAGTCAGAGGGGGCTTACAATAATAAACCATGTAATGAGGGGGCTTAGAACACTAGTATATGAAAATTTCATTATTTAATAATAAAATTTTTAAAAAATGTTTGCAGTTGCTTTATTTAACTTTAGGTTTGTCCTGTATTATTTTGGTCATTATGACCCTCCTCTACTCTCTAAATTTATTCCTTATCTATGGTCTTTGGATCCCGTAGTGTCAACTTGGAATCGGAGGAGCAGAAGTTTCTCTCCATCGTCTAGGTATACAACTCAATTATGTTGTCTCCAAAAAAATTTGACCATGATGCCTACATTTATGTTTCTTAGCTATTGTGAAATCTACATTTATGTTTCTCAGCTCTCTGCAGTATTCTTCTTCAATCTGTGTTCGATGATAAGCATCTTCTTCTTCTTACTAATTGTAGCTAGAGCTTCCTTTTCATCAGGATTCAACTCCACTTCCCCCATCTCATCATCCTTGTCACCCTTAGCTACCATCCTAAGCCCTTTTTCTATCTCTAGTTCTTCAAGCCTTTGCAAGATATCTGGATCAATAAAGTCTGCAACATTGTGTCCATCCATGATCTCAGGAATATCATCTTCTTTCCACTCTTCATTTGCCAAAATATACCGCTTCTTGAATCTTGTAGAGTAAACTCTAGCCCCACCATTTTCATTCTCAATATCCTTCTCCAGCTTCATGGCCTCCTTGGAAGCACACACCCTAGCATCCAAAATAGCTTGAGGAATACAAGGGGGCCTCTCTTTCCCATCTCACAGCTTGGCCATTGCAACATGAATCCTATTGACACAACTACTGATCTTCTTCGACTTCATCTTAATTTCCACTCTTTGCTCTAAAAACCTCTCGCATGTCGCATTATTCACCGCAATCACCCCTTCTTCCTTCAAAGCACTCATAGAGAGTAGCACGCCATCATCCCCCCCCCCTCCTAATTCCCAAAGAATCCACCCATATTTTTCCTAGCCTCAGATATCATCTCTGCAACCAATTTTAAATCCTCCTCCAGTAGTGTCTCTAGTGGTTGCAAATCAATCTTATTACAAACTACAATAAGAACTATTGCCCATCAGCACAAGGCAATCATGAGAAAGCATGAGTAAGCAATGGAAGGGGCATACATCATCATCAAATCAGAGGAGAAAAGCATCAAATCTGCATATTAAGGGAGGAGTACATCATGGATTTCAAGTAAAGATCATAACATCACAAGATGGCTGGCAGCCCCAAGGAGGCCCCATTACATGCAGTGAGTAAGCTACATCAAAACAAAGAGGTACACAAATCTGCATCATCTATACATTAATGCTATGACATGGAGTATATTTGAATCTGCATTTTAAAGGATAAGTAAGAAAGCTACATGATGCTAGTGAAATTAACAAAGGTACATATATAATGAAGTAATGAAGCTACCCGCATTCTATGTGCTTTGAGCCAATGAAATTTTTATCATCATGATGAAGTAATAATGCATTAAATGTCTTACTGATGTCCCTATTTGATTGGATGGTGCTCTGTTTATTATATTACTGCTATCAAAATAGAATGGAAATGGTGATTCAATGTATCTACAGCCTCAACAACATGGTGACATCAATCCAATAACAGAAAATACATTACAAATGCCAAGCTCACGGTCTCAATGAAATAAATAGTATATAAAACAATATATGGTGCACAACAGTAGCAAGCATGCAATGACAACCATAACATTGCATGATGTTTGAGCTTAAATTCAATAATATTGTATTAATGTATGATCTAATAGTAGCAACCTCATTGATCATTACCTTTCACTCCTCCATCATTATAGAAGAGATAACTACCTACAACTATATTTCATAATTCCTCCTTTGAAGTATATATATATCAAGTATAATTATGAGTTTACATCACATATTTAGTCTTAATAAAATCTTATAAAACAACATAAAACTAACCCTAAATACTTTGTCTTAATAAAATCTTAATAAAACAATATATTTAGTCTTAATAAAATCTTATAAAAAAACATACATTGTGTGAAGTGTTTGATCTCTCTTTATTTGTTTTGTTGTTGATATTCACTATGTGGTACTCCTCGTTTATGATCATTTCATGAGGAAATGTCTTGATGGCTCATGGGTTGCAAGCTAGGGCATCATGCATTGTTTATGAGCTCACTATTTGAGCACCAGCCAATCAACTAGGAATATGAGGTGCTCAAACAGTGAGCTCATAAACAATGCATGATGCCCTATCTTGTAGCCTGCGAGCCATCAAGACATTTCCTCATGAAATGATCATAAATAGGGAGTACCACATAGTGAATATCAACAACAAAATAAATAAAGAGAGATCAAACACTTCACACAATGCCTTGAAGGTAATAGAAACGATGCCCTAGCTCTCAAAGCTCACGGGTCATCAAGCATTCCAAATGAAAAGATGTAAACAATGCCAGTATTAAACAGTGACCTCATGAACAATGTATGATGCCCTAGCTTGCAGCCCACGAGCCATCAAGATATTTCCTCATGAAATGATTATAAATGGGGAGTACCACATAGTGAATATCAACACCAAAACAAATAAAGAGAGATCAAACACTTCACACAATATATATTGTTTAATAAGATTTTATTAAGAATAAATATATTGTTTTATGAGCTCACTGTTTGAGCACCTCATGTCCCTATTTGATTGGTGGGTGATCTGTTTGTTATATTGATGCTATTAGATCAAATAGGGATATCATTAATAAAATAGGGACATCAAATAGGGACATCAATAATAAAATAATACACGTACTGTTTTGAATTTGAGCTCATAAAGATTAAGATATCCCTATTTTATTACTGATGTCCCTATTTACATCTTTTCATCAAATGACCCAAAAATATCAAGAATGGTCCTATATGGTCGCTAACAGCCAACTTTTAGAAGCATATAAAAGAATGCAAACATACATAAGTGGATGAACATAAATAATGAAGGTCCTATATGGACAATTCTAATGCTTTGCCATTACAACAATTGAGCATTCATCATTTGGTATATGAATAGACATACAGACATGTGTACTGTGAGCTTTCCTGCAACAAATGGACTTGTGATGATTTTCACAATAGTACATGTGTTGCAGGAAAGCTCAAAGTACTACTTAGGAAAATATGAATGTTCATCACCTGTGCATATCAGAGTTGATCAGAGAAGGTATATGCATAGGTGAAAAACATGTAGATTTGACCAAGCAAATCTCCAATCCCAACCTTGCACACCCTTATTGGCTTAATGATTGATTCACCATTTATATGCCAATATAAGACTATCCAAATCTTAACAACACTATATTGTTCAACCTGATCTCCCACTGCTATACTTTAGCCATCAAATTCATTAGAAAACCTTCTTTAAATTAGACTCTGATCACATTAATTGTTAAATATCTACAAGTAAAGATCATTAGAACTATGGTACATTGTTAGCAATCATCTTTCCATGGATCCTAGGCCTTTGAGCCCATTGAAAGGTGTGGGTTACAAGTTAGACTTTAAAATACAAAAGGAAAACTAATAAAAGTCAGTCCAAGCCACTGTATAGGAAGGTACAATCATGCTAAATGTCTCTCCAATCCTCCAAAGTATGAAATGTAACCTCCTAATAACTTATTTCATGTTTCAAATCATTAACCCAACTAGTTTACATGAAGAATAGAATGAAGATTCAAAGTATTAAGAGGTTTGTACTCACAGGCACTGGTGGAATTATCTCAAGGTGAAATTGAATTTTTGAATTGAATTGAATTGAAATCCACTCTTCATTTGCCAAAATATACTGCTTCTTCAAGCTTATAGAGTAAACTCCATCCTCACCATTTTCATTCTCAATATCCTTCTCCAGCTTCATGGCCTCCTTGGCAGCACGTGCCCTGGCGTCCAAAACATCTTGAGGAATAAAAGGGGGCCTCTCTTTCCCGTCTCACAGCTTGGGCATTGCAACATGAATCCTATTGAGACAACTACTGATCTTCTTCAACTTCATCTTAATTTCTACTCTCTGCTCCAATAACCTCTCACATGCCGCATTCTTCACCGCAATCACCCCTTGTTCCTTCAAAGCACTCATAGAGAGTAGCCAAACTCTTGCCTCATAGAACTCTTGCCTCACATGTTTGAGGTAAGCCAAACTCAGTCCAATTCTCTTAACAATGGTACACATCCATCCAAGTGTAGAAACCTTCAAATATTTGCAATAGTAAAGAGAATCCCCATATTTTATCAGCCTAACATAGTCTTTGGCCACTTTGGCAATGAGATTGCGAGTAGTATTGATCTGGCCCTTGGCCAGATTGTTCTTGAAAAGAAATTACAAAACTGAACCAATGACATGTTTACAACAAAAAAACAAATTAAAAAACTGAACTGGGTGCGATGAGAGATTGGAAAAAGGAAGTGGGAAGGTGAACTTGTGTGGAATGGTTGTGGGAGTGACTTACAAAGTCAGAGAACTCTATTTGATCTTTGAGTAGGATTGATTCCTTGAGTTGATTCCAAGTTTCTTGTTGAATCCTCAAGTTGAGTTGGCCTATTTAAGGTGATAGTAGAGGGCTTTGTATCAACAGTCTACAGAATTAGACCTTTATTTTTAATGCATTTAACACAATTTTTTTTTACAAAACTGAAACAATGGCATGTTTACAACAAAGAAATAGAATGATAATAATATGCTAAAAATTCTATTATGTTTAATACATGCCAAAGGACTAGAGAGAGAGGAATGCCGAGGATATTGATGCTCTGCCTAGTCGTTATCTTAGAAAAATGAGCAAGAAACCAAAAATGAAATGATTGTAATTAACATTTTTTGGTAATGAAAGAATGTTGTCTTAATAGATGTAATTTTGTACTAGTAAATGTTGATGAATGATGTGTTGATGAATTTTTTACTAACACAAAATTCATGAATAATTCATTAACACATCATTCATCAACATTTACTAGTACAAAATTACATCCATTAAGACAACGTTATTTCATTAGCAAAAAATGTTAATTACAATCATTTCTTTTTTGGTTTCTTGCTCATTTTTCTAAGGTAATAGCTAAGCAGAGCATCAATATCCTCGTCATTCCCCTCTCTCTCTCTCTCTCTCTCTCTCTCTCTCTCTCTCTCTCCTACTGTTGTGCTAGGTCTGCATTCTGGACTTGGGCCTTTGATCTTCCAGCACTTTATATAAATATTCACTATTTGGATAATGTCTAGTTTAATGCAAAATAGTGTATACAAGGTATCCAAGCACACTAGCATGAGGTACATGAGTTATGTTCATCTCACTAGATATAGATGGGCATTAATGCTCAATTGAATGATACGTTCCCATAAAAATGTGAAGTCCTATTAATCTACAAACTCTCATGTTAAACAACTACAAAATAAAGTAAACATAGTTCCTTTAACACAACCAAAGTTAAAATTATTGTAAAAACATGAAGAATTGGGGCTCACCTAAGCCATAAACATGAAGAATTATTGTAAAAAAATATGTAAACCATATATATGCGCACTTGAGGCAAAGAGAAATTACGCCATATCCATATTAAAATATTAGTTACAATATGAAAATGCTAAACTGACTAATTCCTTAGCTCATCTCTGCATATGGTCGCAACAAAGATATGCGATTACAATACAAAGAAGGCATCGTAAAAATATAATTTCGGCATTTTCCCTAGCCTAACATGTTTTGCACTCAAATCCTTCATCGTGGATAAGTGGAGATGGGCAGATAGATGCGGATGAGTTGTCATCGATCCAACTAAAGTAGCCGCAGCCATTATTTCCCTGTGATGCCCAATCTACATTAGTTCTTATAATATAATGAATAGTATTTACATTAGAAACATTAAATATATACACATTAGCAACCTTTTTTCTATTTGGGCAGCACCAAAATTGTCATCCAGGGTTGCTCTATGTCCGTGAAGTCTTCAACACACACTGTCCACCACCACATTGACAGTTTGACACATTGACAAGAGCCATCGAGCCTATATCAATAATGCACTGCACCATCGTTACTACATTTATTACATAAATATTATAACATATAATCATATGATTATAATAATCATACATTCACCACTATTTTTCTATTGTAGATTCAAGTACTTAAAAAATGTTTGCAATCAATGGTTTGAACAAAGATGTCATTCTAGGGCAGCAAGGACAATTTAACTATACATGAGCTAGAATTAGTCAACTTCAATACTTTAATCAAAATTGAAATTGAACCTCGTGTCTTCTAGCGCCAATATTTATAAATTTCATGTAACATGGGCTAATTAGAAGCCTCCCTTCACTATATTTTGACATTTTGTACTTGTTTTGTAAGGGCTCATTAAGAAAGTCACCAAGGAGTTTCTTACCATGAAAATAACCAATAATTAAAGAATTTCAAATTCTACAAGCTCACTCCAACAAAAATTTATTTGTCTTCACTCCTATTCCTGTGATGGCTTGGATTTCATAAGCATATTTCCATTGGGAGAGCGAGATTCTTGTTGAATCAATAATGAGCTTCATTAGAACTAGAGATTATGGTTCCATTTGCCAACTTGTTGCAAGAATGGACATCTCTTTTGAGATCTCTTCGGTCTTGACTGCCTCAATGTCAACTATGGAAGTCATATACAAAAACTCTAGAAATACAAGGTTTGGTTCAAGAAACATACACTGAATATTGAAGAGGCTCTAAATTAAAGGGAATGTTAGAAATAAATAACCTTGATTCAAATAACACAGCTCCAAAAAGTATGTGCTAATAAACAATAGACACACAAGAGAAGATAGCTACAACTCTATAAAATATATGTCAAGCAACAACTCCAAAAAGACCATACACTGCAACAGCTCTGGAGAGAGTCTATATTGCAACAATTATAGAGAGAGAGCATCTACAATATCAAGAAAAACTTTTTGTTGATATTTTGTAATCTATTTGTCAACATTTGTTGATATTGCATAATCTATTTGTAAACATTTTGTACAAGATTTCATATATAAATAAATTTGTTCTCTATGTTAGAGAGTTATCTCATATAATCTCCATTGCCATTGTTTGTCTTATTTCCTAACAATTAAAGCACTAAGATAGTTTGTGCATGCTAATATAATATAGAATACAAGAGGTTATAATGTCTTTGTTACTTTAAAAAAAAACACAATGGTCACTATATTCTCCTGAAATACTTTTTAATACCCTTTCTTATTTTGCTTTTGATTTTTAATACTTTTTAATAACAGTATGAATGCACCATACTTGTTTTGCTTCTGATTTTATATGCTTGTATGTTAAGTTGTAAAGATTGGACAAATCGGCCCAAGCTGCATTGAATGTTCATATGTGAATGGCAAGTTGAACTGTGAAGAGAGAGCCACTAATCATTTATTTTTGGCACCACCTAAATTATAGGCCAATCAATTTTGAAAACAAAATGTATGAAGCCCAATATGAAATAGGGATATAAACAAGAACTATCCACATAGGTTATAGAGACTAAAACCTTTCCATTGATCCATACGGGTATAACACAAAACTTTACCACAATTTAGAAAACCCGAATGATATTATACCACTATTTACTTCAAAACTAACATGGGTGCTGAAACCAAATAGAGAGTTTATCAAGATAATGGTTGTTGAAACAGGTTTACATAAACCAATTAACTCAAAACACAAACCCTTTTTTGAATAATTTAATTTTAACTTTGGTTGTGTTAAAGGAACTATGTTGACTTTATTTTGTAGTTGTTTAACATGAGAGTTTGTAGATTAATAGGAGTTCACATTTTTATGGAAACATATCATTCAATTCAGCATTAATGTCCATCTATATCTAGTGAGATGAACATAACTCATGTACCTCATGCTAGTGTGCTTGGATTAGACTAGACATTATCCAATCTCATGTGAGGGTTGTCACTGTTATTGATTGGTGTAAAAGGAGGACTGCCTATGTGTTATAACACTTTATATAAATACTCACTATTTGGATAATGTCTAGTCTAATGAAAAATAGTGTATACAAGGTATCCAAGAACACTAGCATGAGGTACATGAGTTATGTTCATCTCACTAGTTATAGATGGGCAACTATGGCACACTAGTATCTATGAACTCCTATTAATCTACAAACTCTCAAGTTAAAGAACTACAAAATAAAGTCAACATAGTTCTATTAACACAACCAAAGTTAAAATTAAATTATCTCTATCCCTAAGATAAACTAAGCATCCTTCTGTGTGTGTATGTTAAACACCTTCATGAAATTAGGATCATTAACTAACAATCTTAGCAAATACAATGCAATTTTAACTAAGAATTGAAACTAAAATCCATGACATCTCATGGTTCTCTAATTATATGTGGTAAGTAGAGCTCTCAGCTTAATCTCCACTAGTGACACTTCTAAAATGAGAAATATATGATGCTTCAATACTTAATCTCGCTCACAATTCTCCATTATGCAAAAGATAAATTGAAATGCTAATGCTAATTGCTCTCAATTGCTCTCCATTACTCATAAAATGCCTATAATAAGGATGCTTTGCTCTTCAAATCTCTAATTGCTTTTATGCTCACAAAATGCCTCTTATTTATAGTAAATTCCCAAGGGTAGGGGGTAGAGTGAAGTAATGATGATTTAGCCTTGGTTGAGTCAAAAAAATTGCAATGTTTTTAAATGGGGGGACAATTTAAATGTTTGTCTCAAAGCTTTGGACAAAAGGACAAAATTGAGTGGATGAGATTCAATGTTTTTTGAAGTGATCCATGTGCTTTTGTTCTCAATTCTCATTGGTTCCTCAAATCTTTGTTGAAAGATATTAAGATTTATTAAATTCCATCAATTAATTAAATTAGCCATGTAGGAATAGGTTCATTTTGATTTTTGATTTAACAACTATACAATTAATTGATTAAAATCAACTATATAGTGTTTTTCACCCCTTTAAGCTTGTATTTTATTATTTAATGTCATTATTTAATTTTTCCTTTGATTTGATTGTTTTGTCCAACTTTGATTTGATAAATGTCCATTTAATTTTGATTTGATCCATTTTTTATGAGAATGAGTGCATTTTGATGATTTTGAGCCATTTTAATTATTTAAAGAACTTGCCCATTTTTTAGTGTCTACAAATGCCCCTCTTTGAATTGATGTGCAAAGCTCATTAATTCAAAGAAAATTTTAGTCCTAATCACTTTTAGGTCCTGATTTACTGATATACTGATATGCCACTGCTATGATTGCTAGGTCCTAATATGAAATTGATTTTTTCTTGATATGATATGCCTCTTATTTGATTTAATAAAATGATGTGTGCCCCACTGATAATAGTTCAAAAAATTTGATGTCAATTTGATACTCTGATACACCTTCAGATATTTTATCTCTATCCCCAGTGATGCAGAGCTATGCAACCAAAAACCAAAACAAAGGTCTTCAACACTCTAATCCACACAATAATGGATTCTAGGATCAATTCTAGATCATTTACCCACACCCAAGTACACACTCTTGATGAGCCTAGTTTCCTAGTAGCCTTCTAGACTGATTTCACAAGGTTCTTGCCAGACTTTACCAAAAGACTTAGGAAGATAATCACATATTTGGATACCCTTTTTATGGTTATACAACATACTAGAAAATGGAATATTGTTCCTTTGGACCAACTATCCATACTAGGACTGGTGCTCTGTGACTAGCCCTCCATTAGGCCTCCTTTTCCAAAGAAACACCCAACTCCACACTCAACCAGGACTTCTCTATCATATACAAAGTCTAGATACCCTCCAAAACCAAAGATTTTCACATTTTCAAGGACCACTAACAAGTTTTAAAGTCTCATTCAAAAAACCCTCCTTTTAAGGCTTAATAACCTAGGGTCTTCTCAAACACACCCTTCCACACCTTCTTAGACCCCACAAATGGATCTAACACCATATCTTGATCATAAAGTGGTCTTCTATGCAAAGAAAGATGGTCCTCCAATGGACCAATCGTCCAGACCTTGATTGTCCCCAATTCTAGCGACCCTTAAATCGGGCTATCCAAGCAATCTAAGAATGTTCTTCCACTTCACTATCTACCCTACATTCAAGAACTTTTGAAACACATAACATAATGACAATCCATCCTTCACAACTCCCTTCCATTCATGGAAAACATTAAGTACTATCTCATTACCATGTCCTCATGGTATTTCATTAGTGCACTGTGTAGGAACAATCATTGTTGGTTGTGTTTCAACACACCAACTTCCTCTACACCCTTAGACACTCATGAATGGATTCAAATTGATAAAAAAACAACCATTCTAACATACTCATTATGCAAGAAAAGGAAACAATCTTAAATCAAATCTTTGCATCTATATAATCTGACTGGTGTATACCCTGACTATATAGGGATAGTCACATCTAGAGGACCCAAAAACACTTTCAAACATGCAAAAAACTATTCATAACTCCAATGACATGCAACACCATACCCTGGAAATCATTTGGATCCATATCAACCATTAAAATAAATGTTTTTCAATAGAATAGTCAGACTGTACCCTCACGGGCAGTGACTGGTAGATTACCAATGAATTTACATTTTCATTACTTGAAAATAGTTTACATTCATTGTTATGATCTGGAATCGATCATTAACTTGGTCCTCCCTCTTCTCTACCTCTAACATTCACATCCAACTACAAATAAGCCTCTTCAAGGCCGGTTGTAACCACCAACTAAATGGAAGAGTCTATTGACAGTTAGTTACTTGTTAAGTTTGGTTGTCTAGTGATTCTTAGGCATTGTATTAAAGGCAAATAATAGTCATGAAGAAGAAGTGTCAAATTTTTTAGTCATGAAAGAAAACAAAAGAAAACATGACATCCCACTACTAAGAATCAAATAAACAAGTGTCGTGATGTATAATAGTGATAATGAAAGAAATTACAAGAGAAGGGGTAGTCATATAAAAAACCCAAGGAATTTGATGGTAGAAGAAATAATAATGGGGTTTAAGAAAATCATTGTGAAGATTTTGACTGTGATAATATTCCATGTCATGGTCACAATACATTGAGGACAACTTTAGGAATACAACAAAGGAACAATCATGGTTGTTGTTGAATTATCAGTTGAGATGGCTTAAACAAGCCTATAGTCAATGATAGTAAATGACAACAAATTGCAGGGATATGATAGATCTATCAACGGACAAGTAAGCAATGAAGGTGTGGTTATAAAAGACAAGAGAATACAAGAAATGGATGTTGTTATTGCAAAGGTTTCCATATTGACAGTTGAGTGACAAAGGAGTTTTGAGGGAAGTCATTAAAAGAAGCATAGATGACAGTCTTCATATGGGTTAGAGTTTGAAAATATGACAAGGTTAGTCTTAAGTACAAGTGGAATGCAAGGGTAGTTATTTAGCTTATAAATAGATTTATTAAGAAAAAGTAGACATCCCAAAGCATGAGTAGAAATTCATAAAAAAATGTGGCATGATCAACACGAAGTGATACCACAGTCATGAGACCTTATGTTAGTCAGCACTATGAGGAATGTATTTCACAATGAAAGGGTATGCAAGCAACAAAGATAATGAACTTTCATGAGCTATGCAAGGAGATGGTCAAATATAGATGATATGCATGTTCTTATGTCACTATGCAAAGAACATAAATAATGTTGCAGGTCAGTTCAAAGGATAATGGTTACAAGGAGAGGTTCAAATTAAGCTTCATAAGTGTAAGAATTCCAAACAAGTGACAATTCCATAGGTTCTTTTGAGAGGAACGTGATGTGTATCATACTAGGAAATTTTGAGATAACAAATACATTACTTTGTAGACTTCATGAAGTGTAATGTTGGTGACAGTGTCATAGAAATAAGATTCTTCATAGGTCAAGATGTCTGATGAATGGTCAGTAATGAGTAAGATATTAGAGGCATTCATGAGGGTGCACTCTTAAAAGATACAAAAATATGGCATAGATTCCCTTTATTTTCTCCAATGCCATCCTAATAAGCCAAGTACCTTAAAATCATGTTTTTCACATGGTCTATATGTATAAAGACCAAGTTGGGATAGTTTAGAAGTAATGATTTTTTGTGGACAGAAACAAGCATCTAATGAGAAGATAAAAGAGTTGGAAGATGTTTCATTGTAACTTGAAGGTATTAGTGAACATATGAATAATCACATTTAGTTATATTTAGCATGTTGCCAGTCCATTAGATCAATTTTTAGAGGTGTGATGATGCAGATAAATTTTCAATAATGTGAGCATAAGTTAAACTACTTTTTCCTAGAAAAAGATAAAATTATGTGTAAACTAGAAAGTGGAATAATTACATAAAGATTCCCTAGCTTCATGTAATGTGAAGAACATAATAAGTACCTCATGAATGTAATAGTAGCAATGTATATAAATAGAGAGAAAAATCTCAAACACTTATACAATGATAAAAAACATGCCAGCAAATACATAATACATGATGCCCTGACACATTGCTCATGGGCCCTAAGTAGGTAACCAACAAGTACCAATAGCATAGAAGCATAAAAAAATGCAAGAAAAATGCTTCCCAATAACTTGATCTTATGGAATGTGGTGGACTATGGATCTATCTCATTGATCACCTCAAGAATCTTTGCTAGAGTAAACATCTTTTGGAAGTACAAATCGGGTATTGTAGATGCCATCTACATAACTGGGAGGATAGAGAAAGATGATCAAAGTTGAGTGGTAGGAGCATCTATTGCAAGAAAGGGATGAAACAGGTACAAAGTCACATAAGTGTAAGAATTCTTAGGTGAAAGGAAATTTGGAAGTGGCCTGGTGGAAGTATAAGAGAGATATTGTCATGGAAGACATCTCTCTTTATAAAGATTACTTGGATGAACAATTATATAAATGATAGTCCTTGGACTTGTCATTCTATTTGATGGAATGCACTTCCAACTTAGATGCTAGCTTGTGATGAATTTTATAAGGAATGTATGCCTAGGCATCAGATCCGACCACTAAGAGATGAGAAATATTTGACTTTTCTTTCATCGAACCTTCATATCGAGTACACCCTTTGAGAACTCAAGTCACTATTTACTATTTAGTTGATGATGTGTATGACATAGGTAGCCACTTATCCTTGGAACTTAACATCCACATACTTGACATGAATTATGCATCTAGCTATTTACATAATGGCATTGTGCTTTCTTCTAGTAACATTATTAAATTGTGAAATGTATCAAATTTTACACTGTAACACGATGCGGTGATTCATAAGGAATTGTTGAAACTCTTTGTTGACATACTTGCTTCCCTTGCCTGATCAAAGACATTTGAAATTTTTGAATGTCAGAAACACTTCATCCTTGCTTTTGATTTCGTAGAACCAAAGTAATTGAGAGCGATCATCGAAGAAGGTGAGGAAAGGTCTTATTAATTGGAAAAGCTTCTCAATGGATTTTTCCTACGATGCAGTCTTATTAGGCCTAGCTTGGAGGATTCTCACAAGAGATTCCTCTAATTATGCTGTGAAATTCTCACATCAACCCATAGTCTACTTTAGGTTTTAAAGTTGTTTGTAAAAAAATGGGGGGCTTTTTTTTGTGCTTCAGGTTTAGCATTTAGAAATTTAGGGTTTTGCAAGTTTTTGCTGAGTCACTGAGTTTGAATCAAATGTATATAAACATAGATCAAAATCTCAAACACTTATATAGTGATAAAAAATGTGCCAGCAAATACACAATACATGATGCCCTGACACATTGCTCACGGGCCCTAAGTAGATAACCAACAAGTACCAATGGCATAGAAGCATAAAACAATGCCAAACAAATGCAGAGTAAGGAAATCCTTATAGGCGGTCCTCCTTTTACACCAAATAACACTGGCAACCCTCACAGTTTGTCTTCCTTTTACACCAAAATAATAGTGGTAACCCTTGTAGGTGGTCCTCCTTTTACACCAAATAATAGTGGCAACCCTCCTAGGCAGTCCTCCTTTTACACCAAAAAATAGTGGCAACCCTCGCAGACGATCTTCCTAAAACTCTCACCAAATAACAGTTAAAACCCTCGCAGGCGCTCCTCCTTCACGCGCTCCAAGTTAAAACCAAATAATGAAATGAGACATGAAATCTTTTTTCTTTTTAAAGTTATGCATGTGTTGGTCGAAATTTCAACCTACATGGTATTGGTCGAATTTTTGACCGACACATGCATGGATTAAAAAAAAGGAAAGTTTTCCTTCTATAATCCGACCAACCTAAACCTTTATAATTGATGGTCAAAAATTTTGGTAGAAAAATGAGGTCAAATGTACTAGTGAAGTCATATATTTACATAAAACCCATAGACTATAATCTTGCTAGACATGGTCTTCTGTCTTTTGATTTTAATGATGATCTATTTATATATAATAATAAAAATTGAATATTTAGATTTATATTTTTATCTTTCTATTTGTTTTGATCAAGTGTGTCAAACATAATAATTTCTTTATAAATAGTATATTCATGTGTGAATTCTATCTAGACTAAATCTAAGCAAGGTAGGTTTAATATATCTAATCTATTTTCCTTTAAATTTCAAAATCCAAATTTACTAAGTTAAATATTGTGAGCCAATTGATGTGAAGTAACATGTAGTATGTATTTTGTTAACTTGTAGGCTTCTCCTACTAATACAAACTTTCCATTGTTTGTTTTTCAAACAATTCCTATTAGGAAAACAGAGCTAGATATAATGAACCATAATATTGTGGCCAACTTTCTTGTTAACATTTCCTATCAAATCCTTTCCCTTGGCTCATCTTACTAAGCTTACTTTCAACTTTAGCAAGTCACTTGTTTTTGCATAAGGTGGGACTCTAGTTGTAACACAACTCTTGTTTTATTACAAATGAGTGTTTTTGCAAGAAGTATATGTTTAATTTATCTTCCCGAGGACAAAATATATGGATAAACATTGGTGGGAATTAATATGAAAAGAAACATATTAAAGTTTACCATGAAAGTGGGATGATTCAGGGTTGAATTAGAAAGTGAAATGAAATTGATTAAGTGAAATACAAATAAAGACATGAGAGTAGAATTATCATTTTGTGAAATTTCTTTCACATATATTTTTCTACCAACACAGGAGAATAGGGTGATTTTTTTACCTATGCACAAGTGATTATGTCTCCGAGTAAAAGAAACTCGAGTAAAATATTTTCACGCAAGAGAAAATAAGGTCCAGGTATGAAGATGAATTTAATCATTTGATAGAACAAAAGGATGAATCTATGCAAGGAATATGTTCAAATAAAAGACATATACAAAAGGACTTGTGGAAAAGGAAAATTGGAAAATATTTAGAAGTTGGAGATAATAATGTTTTATTTACAAAATATATAATTATTTTTCTTTTAGTCAGGGAAAATTAAATGAATAAAGATTGTAGTTAAAAGACATGTCCTAATCCTTGTAAAGGGAAATCGGGACTAGGAAATGAACATCATCATCGCATTATCAAGACAATATTATATCTTTGCATTATGGTTTCTTTCAGAAAATAATATCAGTACTTATTTTCTTTTGTCAATTGTGGAAATCTATGTTTTAATAATTTACTCTAAGTTGTTCTTATCTTAAATCTATGTGTGGAGAATTTATATGTTGTGGTTGCAAGTTAGAAAAATATAAAAAATACTTGAGACAAAAGGTGGCTATTTGTGTTTTGTTCTAATTGGTCTTTCTAATAAAGTTAAATTAAGTTAGATAATCGTCATACTGGGGATTAGATAATTGATAGACTCATCCAAGGAAGGGTTTAAAAATTGTATTTCAAAGCTATATGTAGGGTCAAAAGAGGGGTGACTCATTGCCCAAAGGATAGGAAGGAACTGGCCAGTTTGTAGAAATAACTATATTTGAATAAATATTCAAATCATAAATCAAATTTTAATACAAATAGAAAGGAATCAGCTAAAAGTTGTAGAAATGATAGATAGGTAGATAGTCAGAAAGATATTAGAAGAGAATTAAATAAATTAGTAAGAAAATATTCTAAAGATATATGCCACTTTATGATAAAAGAGATAATTATAATACAAAACATTATCTGTTATGAAAAGCATCAACTAGAATACTTAGTTGGTGAATAGTTTTACCCACCTAGGTTATGCAGAGCTTGAAGAGAAAGGGAGTCCAGCCATAGTTTGGTTGATCATGTTAATTGGATAGATTAAATGGAGGATTTGAGCATTGAGTAAGGAATACTAACAAAATTTTCCAATCTGTTTATTTGGGAATCAACAGTTTGGTGACTCTGCTCAAAAAGGATTTACAAAACTATTTAATGCTTCAAAATCATTGCCAATAGATGAATCTATGAATGTTAAAGAGTCCCTAGATGTAAATATTAGAGAACAACTTTTAGATGTGTCGAAGTATCAGAGGCATATTCATATGATTTATGAAGAGGTTTTTGTTAGGCCCAAAATGAGGCAAGAAAAACTAGGAGTGGGGGGTGAATCATTTGTGTGAACCTAATTAATTTAATTTCACTTTAGCCACTTAGATTTGAAATGTAAACAATAATGCAAGATCCACAATACAAAGAACATAAAACAAATATTTGTTCTCAAGGAAACTCAGTTAAGGGAAAACCCCGGTAGGAGTCAAACCTACTAGATGAGTGTAATCTGTTAAAAGAACTACACAGTTAAGAAAAAAATAGAGAAAAATGGATGCACTAGCAACCACAAGTTTACAAGCCAATCTATAGGCTCATTGCTTAGAGCTCACTGCTCACAATATAATCTCAAATCTGGCCCTCAATTGAGTTCATCGATCTATCTTCAATTACAATGGGGTGGACATACAATCCTTTACAACTAAACTAACAAATAGAATTTCCTACGCCAATACAGTTCCAATGAAGTACAAAATTTTCCCTAAGTGTATAATACACATATACACAATCCTCTCTCTTGTGCATACATACTCTAAAAAATGATCTCTCATTTATATTGATTACAAATAATAATCAACCACTAGGTTGGCTAAGACCTAATACGATAAAAAATATTAACATTATTCTCAATCTCCAATGCAATCCAAATCAAGTCAGCTAAGAATTAGATAGGACCCAAATATCTAAAGTAGCTAATAGAATCACAACACGTTACTTCATCATGTCAGCTAGGACCTAAATGAAGAAACGCCAACACGCTACCAAAGTAGAAAATTTGATCACCTCAACCAATGTAAACCAAAAACATGATCATTACATGATCCAAGAATAATAAAAAGAAATATGGCTACCATCCAAAACCTTCACATCATTTCCAATATGAAATTCAAACTCATCTTTATCTCTGATTGAAATAGGAACACTAAAATACAGAACTCGAACATAACAAAATATAGCTTGCTCTACTCTGAATCATGTGCAACACTAGATGTGAACACAATGATAAGGAAACATGCAATCATCATCTTTGAAACCTATGAAACATAAAATCCAAGTCATATTGAACTAAATACTCATCCACTATTCATAGGATCATTGTGACACCAGTAACTAGAAACTCAATTATATCTTACTCAAACTGTTGAACCAACTTATGTGAACCTCTGTAGATTATCTAAAAATATCAAAAAATAATACCTCACGATTTCATCTTAAGATCTTCAGCATTGCATCCGAACAACTAAAATCATCCTTCTCATAGTCCTGAACACACTATTTAAGATAGAAACAATTATGTTGACATCAATGACAAAACATTAATGTCAGGACACCCAAATCCAAAAATCTGACATGCTCAACAATCTTCCAAAAATCTCCCCCTTTGGCATTGATGGAAATATATGTAGTGAAAAAGTGATCAATGCACAAAGTCAATTCTATATCCACCTAATCACTCCGAATATCTAGCTTCAACACAATCTCTGATCTTGTTTTTGTTTTTCAAGCAACTTCTCCCCCTTTGATGTCAATGGAAAAGGACAAAAGATTTCAAAAGTACCAAACCAATAAATAGCCATAAGACTTTTCCCCCTAAGGAGTAGTCCCCAAAAATCATCAATCTAACTAATAATGTTTTGATAGATTCTCCTAACTAATGGTATCCTTAGCATTATTAGCTTTGATCTGAAGGGGCTATCACCCCAAGATTTTCCCTAAGATACTCAAAAGTATCATTTGGCAAAGGCTTTGTAAAGATGTTAGCAATCTTTTCCTTAGAAGACATAAATTCCAAATACACTTCTTTTTTATTTACCTTATCCCTCAAGACATGATACTTAATGGAGATATTATTTATCTTTGAATACATAATATGATTGTTTGAAATATTTATATAGTACTAGAGTTATCAAAGTGAATAACAATAGGTTCATCAATGTTTTTGATTACTGGTAAGAATAGGTTTTGAGGGGACCCGAAACCACTTACAAAGAAACTATGAAAGATTAGATATTATTTCCACCAAAAAGAAACAGGGTTGTAAAACAACACACCAGTAGACCCGAAACCCAACAAAAAAACTAGCCAAAAAGCATTAATCAAAAATAGACACCCAGCAACAAAAACATAGACAAAAGCAACAAAAATAAAATAACAAGAAACTAGGAAAACTACAACAGAGTTGCCTCCATGTCTTTTGTAACATTTGACATCTTACTAATGACAGCATTGAGATTAGAGAGCTCCATAATCCTATCCTGAATCTTCCTCTTCTTGGAAGATCTGATGCACTTTCCTGGCCAAGTCTGGTCCTCATCATCATCCTTGGTATCATTAATCTTCACATAGGACCCTTCGTTCAGCTCCTGCTTGATGCTATTAATGCACTCAACCACAATCCCCATAAATATATTGTTGTCCAAAATAATCTTCTTGAGGGTAGATTCCATTTTATCCACTTTGTCTTGTAACAAACTCATCTTCTTGTCATCCCTGTTCTCCACGACTTTTTCCTTCCAATCAGAACCAGAATCTAGCCTCTCCTAGATATTATCAACTTTGGTAGAAAGAGATCTAAAGTTAAGACTCAGAGTCTTGATTTCATGAAAAACCCATTTAACCAAGCGGAAGGAGTACATAGACATATCTTTTTCCATTTGTAGGACACCAAATAGGGGATCGATTTTATCCTCTAGGTCTTCCTTGAGGAGCTGAACATTTCTCTCCTGCATGTTAACAGTCTTCAGAAAAGGAATAGTTCTAGAGGAGGAGGGAATATCCTTATCTAGAATAGTCTCATCACATCTTACCTCTTTACCCTTTTTGTTTGGCTGCACATTCGTGGAGGCTTCATTATGTGGGGATATAGGAACATCATGGTCCACAAAATTGTCATAATCGACCAGGATAGGAACTTTCTCACCACCAGGGTCATTTTCATCATCCATTTCCATAGTGGTATTAATATTTTTAGCACCCTCTACTTTCATCTCATTACTAATAATAGACAAAGTGTCCTTATTGTCATCCTTGGTTATTTTTTGATAATGCCCTTTCATATCCAAAAACACCTCAATGCTTTCCCCCTTCGAATCAGTCTCCATGCCACTTTTCTTCCCAAATTTAAACTTTTTAGAGGTCTACCCCTCCTTGCAAACATCATCCCTACCTCTTTTTTCCAAACTCTTAGAAGACCCACCACCCAAAATATGAGGAAGAATTAGGATGAGAGAAGCATTCTTCTTGACATGCTCCATAATAAGCAGAATAAGCCCTTCATGAAGAACAAACTTACTCGCTTTCCTTTTATGACTAGAAATGCTATGGTGGAGAGAACTAAGCAAATAGAAGGGAAAGGAAAGCCTAACCTTATGCCTAGGCTGACAAAGAAGAACAAAATGATAAGAATGGGCCCGTTCGTACCTCCCATCAAGGGTAATAGACTCTATAATGGCCACCATAACATTAGACCATATTTCCTTGAAACTCTCAACATCAAAGAACCCCCCAACATCCTTAATCAGATTGCTTGCTACCTCTTCATCCTTGGGAAAATGGTGAATGTCATTGTAGGAGATCTTCTTATCCCTATAAAATTCCATCCCTTCTATGCTTAAGCCCAAGACTTTAGCAATAAGGTCCTCAATAATCAATAGGTTCATCAATGTTTATCCTTATGTCCTTCAACATTTTCTTCATCCAAATATATTGATGATAATTAATTTCAACAACAACATATTCAACTTCAGCAGTGGATTGAGAAATAAAATCTCACTTCTTACTAGTTCAAGAAACTAATTTCTTACCCATGAAGAATGCACCTCCACTAGTACTTTTCATGTCATCCATATTACCTACCAAGTCGACATTAGTGTATGCACATAGAATGAAATCATCATATTTCTTATACCATAACCCATTATCAACTGTACCCTTAAGATATCTAAAAATCCATTTTGCAACAACCATATGATATTCCTTTGGTTCATCTTGAAATCTTGTAGCAATTCTAACATCATTTGATATGTCCGGTCTATAATGAGTTAGCTATTATAGTCCACCGATCATAGATTTGTACAATGTCTGATTAACATAAGAAGATTCATCATCCTTATTCATCTTACAACCAGTAACCATAAGGGTTCCTATCAGTTTTGAATCTTCCATACCAAATTTATTCAATAATTCTATGAAATACTTAGACCGAGTAATGAAAATTCCTCTATCTAGCTATGTAGCTTACAATCAAAGAAATAATTTCATTTCACTGATCATAGACATCTCAAATTCTTTTTTCATTTGATCGGAAGAACCTCTACTCAACTCATCATTTCCACCAAATATGACATCATCAACAAATACTTCATCTATCAAGATTTTACCATCAAATTTTTTGAAATATAAATTACTATATGTTGTACCTTTGTTGAAACCAATATTTTTAAAATACTTGCCCAATCTAACATACTAGGCTTTAGGAGCTTTCTTTAATCCATACAAGGATTCCTTCAATTTGCAAACCATATCTCCTTATTCACTTAGAGTAAAACCATTAGGCTACTCAATATAAACATCTTCCTCTAGTTCACCATTTAAGAATGCAGACTTAACATCAATTTGATAGACCTTAAATTTCTTAAAAGATGCATATGCAAGAAGTAGTCTAACAACTTCAAGTCTAGAAACAAGAGAAAAAGTCTCAGTAAAATTTATAGTTTCCATTTGTGAATAACCTTTACATACCAGTCTTGAAAGATCTTTTGGTTGTTAATTATTTGGTACATTTTTTGAAAATGAGGAATGTTTTGATTGTGAAGAAATTATGGATGATCAAGAATGGCTTCAAATATCTGACATTTGCTATGAAAATAAAGAATAAATTGATAATAGAAGAGAGGATAAATGTGAAAAAATGAATGATCCATCCTAACTTGGAAGCCATGATAATACCATTGATGAAGTACAATCAAACACCAGTGACAAAAAAGATGAGGAGGAAAACTCTCATCATTGAACAAATTTCAGATTTATTAGACAAAGAATATCATAGGCATGTAAAAAAAGTGGCTTGAAATTTAATCTAGCTCACAGGGATGAAAAAATTGATGGAACAATGTGGATAGTAAGTGTACCTCATGAGATGCTTGATAATCCATCTATATCTAAAAACCACAATAACTTTTTTGATGAAATGGATGCCTGTGTCAATGATAAAAGTGAAGAGGTGAATATTTGTCACAAAAATGATACATCTATCCAAGGTATACATTATGAGCAGGAGATGGAAATGAGTACATTTGAAAATAGTTTAATTTTTTTTCAAATCCTTTATATGATATGGAGATATAGGATAATCATATCACAACCTAGTAGAACACCTTCTAAAATAATTTTTATGCATACTCAAATCCATTATATGAGGATGATAAAATATTTCAAGAATGTCATAGCATAAATTAAACTTTTGGCCTTGAATATTGTTGTGAAATTAATCATGAGGTGGAGCTCACATGGAATACTAAAGTTGGGGATGAATATTTTCAAAAATAAAATTAAAGAGCTATGAGAAAAATTTAGGGTTAGATAATTTTTCTCTCAAGCTTGAAGTACAGATGAAAGATAAATGTGAATTTTCCACATCATAAAAATCATGATGGAAATTTTTTGGTCGTTTCACATATATGGGAGGTTGCAAATATTATTTCTCAAACTAAACAAATGGATTTTTAGTAAAAAATATCAATATTTATAAAAGACACTACAATAATGATATGGATGATGTATTTTCCACTTCATTATGAGATCGTTTTATAATTGAGAGTATGTATGTGAAAGAGAGGATTGTGTATATGTATGTTCTACACTAAAGATAGAGTTTTTACTTCATTGGAACTATATTAGCATAGCAAATACTATTTGTCAGTTTTGTTGTAAAGGACTATATGTCCACCCCATTGTAATTGAAGATAGATTGGAGAACCCAACTGAAGGCCATATCTTAGATTATATTATGAGCAATGAGCCTACAGATTGGTTTGTAAGTCTATGGTTGTAAGTGCATCCTTTTTAATCTATTTTTCTCTTAACATGGAAAGGAGTGAAGGAGAGATTGCCTCAGTTTAAATTTGTAAAGAGTGAATGATCCGGTCTATAAAATTGGATGTGCTAGAGGAACCTTGATAGATAATGAAGTTTTTGAAAAGATTATGAGATCTTTACCTGCATGTTACAGTGAGAAGGTTGCTACTATTGAAGAATTGAGAACCATAAGACCTATTTCAAGAGAAGCTTTGGATGGAAGAATTTGTGCCTATGATATGACTACACTTAGTAAGGAACTTTTGAAGATTGAAACTACATTCAAAGCTAGTGTGACCAAGCATGACCAAAGAGAAAGCTATAAAATTATGAAATTCAAACACTATGCTAAGGATTGGGAAGAGATCATGGAAGAAGAAAGGAAGATTGAGAATAAATGTTATTGCATCAGGTACACAAACTATTAGTAATCTATTTTATTTGAGAAATATTGAGAATAAATGTTTGATTGCTAAGATTGATGATAGTTGGTTATGGCATAAAAGACTTTATCATGTGAACTTTTATAATATGGTGAAGATTAGCACTACTCATACTGTGAGAGATTTTCCTAAACTATTAAAGCCTAAAAATATGTGCAAAGAATGTCGATTAGGAAAAGCTAACTAGATATACATTCAAGAATAAGACATATTCTTCAAATAGATTGTTGGATTTAGTGCATATAGATCTATGTGGTCCTACTCAGACAAGAAGTTACTTTAGTGATAGATAGTTTATTCCACTTTTGTATGACTCTTCAAGGATGATGTGAGTTACATTTTTGAAGGAGAAATCAGAAGAATTTTGAAAATTAAAGATATTCAAGATATTGGTGGAGACAGAATCCAAGAGAAGATTCAAGTGCCTGAGATTAGATAGGGTTGGAGAGTTTACATATGATAAGTTTTGTGCATTTTTTTATTTACATGGAATAAAGAGACAAAATTTTGCACCTTGAACCCCACAAAAAAATGGTGTTGCTGAGTGAAGGAACATGTCTATTATATACACATCTAGGACTATGATGATTGAAGGAAAAGTATTATAGATCTATTGGAGAGAACCAGTGTGCACCATAGTATATACTTCAAACTAGGTACATATTCAGTAAGGAACCAGTAAGACTCCTTATGAACTTTGGTATGTTCATATTCCTATAGTGAAATATTTTAGAATTTTTGGAAGTAAATGCTACATTAAGAGGGATGAAGTTACTGGAAATTTTGATCCTAGAAATGATGAAGGAATATTTCTTAGTTATTCTACAAAGAGAAAGGCATATAAATGTTATAACTATATACTGGGTAAGTGCACAAAGATGGGGGACCAAAAAGGGGGTATAAGATGCCACTTTTTTCCTGAAATCAGAAAACTCTGAACTTGAACAAGAAATTGAAGATAGTTAGACTCAAAATTTTAAGATGTGACAAAAACAAGAGTTGTAATACTTTGAATCTAGTTCCTAAACTACTAACTTATTTTGAAAATGGTGTAGATTAAGGCCCTCAAAAAGGGGGGGCACAAAAAGTGGTCCTATTTTTTGTGAAAAAACATAACATAGCGTCTGGTGTGCTCCCCCTAAAATGTTAACCTTTTTTTTGAATTTTTTTATCGCTCCAGTGAGAAGTTAGCTAACACCACGTAGTTTATCCTAGAATTTTTTGGTAATTTTTTTATGAATGTATATTTTTTGATGAATTTACGAAGTGCACACATCCTGAAAACATAAAATTTTTGTGTGCTCCCCCTAGAAATCATTTAAAACTAATCAAAAATCAAATTTTCTTTTTTTTTTAAATGTGTAGAATGGAGTCTAGTTTCTAAAAATGTAACTTGTTGCAAAATTTGATGAACGAGCCAAAATCTATGCCCAAAATACTACATGTTAGTTTTTTACAAAAAATGAACATACACACAAAAGAAATTAGATTTGAAAAACTTAACATAATCAGAATTCAAAATAAATTATATGCTTAGATAGCTAACAGAGAGATCTGCAATATCACATCATTTGATTTTTACATTCTTGAGCCACAAGTAAACCTGACGAGGAGCACACAAAAAAAATGTCATTTTTTTGTATGTCTACTGGAAAACACGTCTCGGGCCTATTTCAATTGTCCAAGCCTTTGGGTTGGATCTCCAAGGAAAATCCAAGCCTTAGGATTGGTAAATTCTAATGTCTTAAAAAGCATGTGCACCCTATAGGGCAAGCGCACTATTGAAATCTATGACTTTCATAGGGCATGCACCCTATTTAAGATAGATTTAAATAGTGATGAGAAATAGTCAAAGTGAGAGGAAGAGAGAGAGAGAGAGAGAGAGCTCCCCCATACTCTCTCTCTCTCTCTACACCTTCCTATCCTCTATATTTTCCCTTCTTACCATCTTTCACCTTCTCTCTCTCTCTCTCTCTCTCCACCTTCCTACCCTCTATATTTTCCCTTATTACCCTCTCTCACCCCCTCTCTCTCTCACACACAAATATACTCTCTCCCACCTTCCTACCCTCTATATTCCTCTCTCTCTCTGCACCTTCGTACCCTCTATATTTTCCCTTATTACCCTCTTTTACCCCCTCTCTCTCTCTCACACATATGCTCTCTCCCACCTTCCTACCCTCTATATTCCCCTTCTCTCTCTCTCTCTCTCTCTCTCTCTCTCTCTCTCTCTCTCTCTCTCTCTCTCCACCTTTGTACCCTCTATATTTTCCCTTATTACCCTCTTTCACCCCCTCTCTTTCTCTCTCACACACATATGCTCTCTCCCAACTTCCTACTCTCTCTCTCTCTCTCTCTCTCTCTCTCTCTCTCTCTCTCTCTCTCTCTCTCTCTCTCTCTCTCTCTCCACCTTTGTACCCTCTATATTTTCCCTTATTACCCTCTTTCACCCCCTCTCTTTCTCTCTCACACACATATGCTCTCTCCCAACTTCCTACCCTCTCTCTCTCTCCACCTTCGTACCCTCTTTCACCCCCTCTCTCTCACACACACACACATATGCTCTCTCCCACCTTCCTACCCTCTATATTCTCTCTCTCTCTCTCTCTCTCTCTCTCTCTCTCTCTCTCTCTCTCTCTCTCTCTCATTTTTCATAGGACACACACCCTATTTAAGAGTATGCATAACACTTTTTAGTTTTGCATAGGGCGCACGCGCTATGCAAAACTAAAATAAACGGTCTTCTTTACCAATGATCTCGTGAAAGAGGCCCACTTTTTCTGTATGTTGTCTGAGTTATGTGTGTTATCTGATAAGTATTCACTTTTCATGGTGTTGATAGTGACAAAGAAGCATATTCTATCAATTTGCACCATTTTTTTGTTTAAAAATCAACATCGAATTGTGAAAGTCAATTATTATCACCAAAATTTATTGATTGAGGTAAATTTTTTATTTTTTTACATGTCAAATGTGAATAAAGAGTGTTTTGGTTTATAATTGGCATGATATAGACTTGTTCAATACATAATTTTATATAATTGTAATAAATTTATATTATAATTTGTCATATTGTAAGAGGTTTATATTATAATTTGACTTATTTTTTTACATTTATATTATATTTTTAAAATTGTAATCAATTCATATGTAGAAATCATCATCATGCCAAGGAAATGAGAAAATAATTTAACATCGGAAGAGCATGAAATAGACAAAGAGAAGAAAGGGGAAAGAATGAGACAACTTTATGAACAAAAAAAATTAGATACTGTATAAGAAGATTTTTCTTTGGACGAGGAACATGAAACATCAATACAAAGTAAGAGAGAATTGGAATTGGAAACAAAAAGACAACGAATGAGAAACTTGTGTGCAACAAGACAATTGAATTATGAAGATGCAAGGACATCATCTATGAGTTCCCAAGTTCAAGAGACATCATCATCCAATGTTGGAGGCACACCATTGTCTACTTCCGAAGGTGGAGGCACACCAATATATCATGGTGAAGGCACACCATTGTCTACTTCTGAAGGTGTGGGCACACCCTTGTATCATGTTCAAGGCACACCATTGTCTACATCCCAAAGTGGAGGTACACAATCGTATCATGTTGAAGGCACACCATTATCTGCATCCCAAGGTGTAGGCACAACATCGTCTCATGTTAAAGGCACACCATTATCTACATCCCAAGGTGTAGGCACAATATCATCTCATGTTGAAGGCACTCGAGATGGTATGCAATTCACACATAATGTTTTTGATGCTCCTAGAATTATTTATAGAAAGCCAAAATATTTGATTGATATTGATACTAATATTTTGCAAGCAATGCCTAACAAGATTCCCAAGCGTACTTGTCAAAGAAATGCTAATTGTATTTGGAGATCATTTTTTGAGAATTTAAACATGACAAGAAGATGTCAACTATTTATTGAAATGATGAGAAATCTAAAATTTAGGCCCATCATGAAGATTCTTGGGCTAAGAATGATGGATGAGTCAAGTGAAAAATCTATTATAAAGAATCTAATGACTGCATATGAGAGTGTGGGTTCTACATCACGCACGAAAGATAGTAATGTCACATGACGTGTACTTACATCAATGATAGTAAGCACTCAAATGAAGAAATCTTGACTCATTAGAAAGATAAGAAAAATATTGAAAATGAGTAGAAAGTTTCTAATGAGAGCCCTGGGAAGGTGTCAAAGAGTGGAAGATCCAAATAGCAATATGAGTTATGGGCATTTTTCAGTAGACTACCGTGAAAAGATAAAGTAGTTGTTGAAGATTTGGAATCCTTGATTGAAGAATTTTGGAAGAATAATACACGGGTATCTCCTAATCAAAGAGATGTTGTAAGAAGGACGATTGGTAGTTGAATTTGTGTTCCACATCCCAAACATTTTTTGGATTCAACTCAGACACAATTCTTTGCAAAATTTATGCATATGTATCCTCAAATTAAAATTAGTCAAAGATATTTTGAAATGTGTAAACCTTTTTATGTGAAGCTAAATCACACATGCACAACTTGTTGTTGTAGGGTACATATTGAATTTTCTAACCATTTTGAAGTTTATAGGAATATATGTGTAGATTTGCACTCTAACAATGTTTTGCAGGATTGTAACATAAATGTCCCACCTATATCTTCAAGGGAATTAATATCTACCATTTTTATGTGAAAGAGTGGATGGTCAACAATTTTACAAGCTCTCATGCTTGAATGGTACATGCATACATTATGGAGTTTTGTGACATTTGCCAATTTGTCAACATATGGAGAATACGCATGCAATCAGTAATCAAATAGTGGAATTTGGAAAATATAAGCCCATGACATACAATCTAAAAGATGGAAAAGAGGCTAAAAGATGTGAATTAGTAATTGAAAAAATTCCAGTGTATTAGTTCATGGGCATTTTTTGTTAAAAAATTTTTTATGAGTATGCAAGGCATACACATAGAGCACGATGGTTGGATATGCAATTCAAGTTGTGCAAGGACACATTCCCACTTGATACCATTGTTTCAATTATGGACTTTGTTGAGAACTACACACTACAACCACTGAATGAGGTGCAAGCAAAGTATTACAGCTCTCAACAGGTTGCTATATTTGTTCATATCGCATTCATGCATGCACTAGATAGTACAGAGGAGAACAGGAAGATATTGAGGGATTATCATTTTTATATCAGTGATGATCACTCACATTCTATAGAGTTTGTAAACGGTTGCTTTCAACTATTTTATGGTCATTTGCCAAACAGGGGCATAAAATATCATCAACATATCATATGGTCAGATAATTGTGCATCACAATTCAAGAATTCTCGGATGTTTTATTGGTTGTGCAGGATGCATAAGATTACTGGAATTCAATATATCTAGAATTTCACAGAGGCCGGTCTTGGAAAGGGAGAGCACGATGGTGCAGGTGCATGTATTAAAAGAGCCTTAGCATGTGAAGAATTAAAGTACAAAGAGAAAGCAACATTGTCAGATATGGGATGTATTGTCCAGTGGTGTAATGCTACAATGGGTCCAGGTAATGAAGGTGAGTCTGCGGTTCGTATATTTTTTTGGTTGATGGATGAAACTAACATTGCACTATATGAGGATTTTTGTACATTGATAGGATCGAGTGAGCTACACTCTTTTAGAAGTTGTAATGCAGGTTCATGGAGTATCCATGCACAACATATGGCGTGCTTTTGTTCATCATGTGTAGATGAAGATTGGGATGGGTGTGAGTCAAAGGAATGGGTTGATGAATGGTATACACGTATTTTGAGTCCACTTACCTCCTATCATCCCCATGAATCACTACAACTGACAAAAATGGAATCATCCATTGACTTTGATCACTTATCTGATCTAGTACAACTAGGTAAAATTTTCTACATACAAATAATCTCAAATTTAGTACTTTATCGTAAATATTCAGTAAACTAATGTCCTCATTATGTTTATATCATTACATGCCATGTTTTTGTTGTTATTGCACCTGAAGACAATGAAGAAGGGAAAAATTATTATTTGTGTCATTATGTTGAGGCAAAAAAGAAATTGGATCACTCAGTTATTGATGGTGAAGAATTAGAATACCCTATAGGAGCAGTGGTTGTAAATGGTACATGGATTAGATGGTATGCTATGAAGAACCCTAGGTTGTGGTTTTTCAAGGATTGGGAGACACACAGAAAGATTCTTCATTATTCAAACCTCATCGTTGCATCAAATGTCCACTGGATCAGATATGGGGGAAGACCACATAATAAAACTCTTTGGAAGGTTCATGAGTCAGACCACGAGGCAATACTTGAGACAATCAAGGGTAGGGCAGACCCAATTGGTTCATTGGACTAAATGGAGATACAAAATATTGTAACATGTCAAATTTATATAGCACTGTAAATTGGGTGGACTGTAAATTGCTCATGGATTACCTCGTATGTATAATGGGAAGTTTGTAAGATTTAATGACAACCTTTCTCTTCTATTTTTTGGGGCAATGCTGGAAGTTTTTCTCTACTCAGCTCTTTCCTCAGGTGCTCCTATTGAGATGAGTTGTAAAAATATTTCTCATTATTAATATAAAAAAACTTTATGTTGTTATGTCAATGACTTGTAGGCACATAATACTTGGAAGGCCATGGAAGAGCCTTAAGGAACCAACTCAATTCAAGGATACACTATCTCATTTCCTTTCCAACTTTTCCCTCTCTGAAACGGAAGGTTTATATTTTCATTTATCCAGATAGTGTACCCTCATAGGCCACCTAGTGTACCTAGTGCCTCCACCACATCAAACCTCAAACTAGACTTCACACCCTAATCCTAACACCTTAGATCATCTCAACATGGTACATTTTCCATGTTACAACTTCCCATTCACTCCTATCCACACATCCTTCACCATTCTTCTACTATAGCCTTTCTAGGCCTATCTAGTAGCCCTTCAAACCTTGAAATCAACAATTAATTCACAATATCCCCAAACAACCTAGCAATGTTTTTACACTTTCAAATACCCTTTTCAAAGTTACTAAGTTGATATCATTCTCATACTTTCACAACCTGACTGGTGAACACTTCCTTCACCCCTAACCCTTCAACTAGCCCTAATTAGCCCTTTCCCAAAGAAGCAACTCTATCATCCACTAATCTCCAAACAAGCATGCCATAAACACCACGTACAAAAAACCTAAAATATTCCAACAAAACCTAACCCAGAGTAGTAGAAAACTTGGTAACAGCCTTACTTCCTTCAGAAGTAGCATGCCTAGCTAGCTCTCCAGGCATAACAAACTTGACAACAATCTCAATTTCTCTGGAGGAAAGTGTCACGATCTTGTTATATTTCAGCAGAGAAGCAGCCTCATGAGTTATCTTATCAAAAATATCAATCATGAAGCTCTCCATGATATCCATGGCAACACTGGATATTCCCTTGGAGGGATGCACTTGTTTCAACACCTTGTATATAAACCTCTTGTAACTTTCTACACTTCTCTTCCTCTTCTTCTTCTTATTCTCAAATTTCATGGCTTTGACTGCTAAATCCTTTGTGGGCTTGAACGTCACTTTCTTTTCTTTTCTCTACTTTGGAGAAGCCTTTACTTCATTCTCTCATTTCATACCATCTACTTTAACAGTTGTGGAAGCCCTAGAAGCTTTTCGAGCCATGAATTTTATGCCTGTATGAACAACTGACTGGAATTTTTGGCAAGTTAAGTTTCTTAGAATTCTCAAATGCACAGGTATGGGATTGGATTGTATACAAGGATTGATTTAAAGCATTGTTTGTGGGAAATTAAGAGCATACATACAAGGATTTTTCACCGGCTCCCAATATCTTTTGAAGAGATTGTGGGCTTGTGTGGAATTGAATGTTGTGTACCTTTTATGGATTTTGGTCCTATGTTGTTGCATTGGGAGGGATGGCATTTAATGCAAGAGAATTTTTGGGTAGATAGTTTTGTTTGTGAGATATCAAATTAGTAATGTTTTGAGATTTGAAATGGCTAGGTGTATTTATGAGCAAGTTGGGTCGATGATTTTAGTTGACATGTATTGTGAATAGTGATATATTTGAAATTATTTAATTAATTAGTATTTGTGTTATTTATTTATTTGATGGAGTTTCCATTCATTAAGTCATATGTTAAATTTGTTTAGGACATGAATTCCAACTTCTCCCTCTCTGAAATGGAAGGTTTACATTTTGGTTTATCCAAATTAATACATTTGCTTTCATTACTAGGTTTTACCTTCTTCCCTTGTAGCTGTTCTATTCCTTGTTTCACATAGTTTCCCTTTTCAGGTCCAGATGCCTTTGTTGGAAAATTGGTGAAAAAATCATTGTATAAGACTTGTATTTTCTTATTCATACGTGATGGAAGGCTATTATGCACTTGTCCTCCTTTAAAATACTTGTAAGGACTACAGTCTTTGACAATGGGGAAAATATGGACTATCATCTACCCGCTCAAAAATGCAGACATCTCCATCCTCAAGATTATTGGTAATTGAAAAATATCTCCATCCATGAATCAAGGAAGCTTCGGGGAGATCTCTGAGGAATTGTACATGCCATTCCCTTCTGCTAGGATCCACAAAGTCACCATTGTTCTTTCTCTTGGTAATTTGATTTTATCTACAAATGTGTTTGGTGTTGTCTGTAGAAAAAAATTTCACATAAAATAAGCAACATTACCTTAAGAACCATCTATCAACTCTCTAAACTCACGTGAGGTAGCATGGATCCATCAGTTTCTATGGGACCATATTGTCGGTACCTACAATAACCTATCTTGGTTTTTAGAGATTCAAGTTCGTTTAAATTTGGCAACACATTCTCGGTCGATGTCAGAACTCATAGTGTTCCTTAGTTCAAACAGCCAACATTGCGTATCCTTCCAACCATCGGTCGTAGCATTGAGCTGTCTATTCCAATAGCTCTGAATGGCCGAGTAAATGCTAGTGGCAACCTTGTTCACCATGCATAGTTGTTCGATCCCTACCGATGACTCTGGGCCAAAGTGTCCCTCAAGGTCACTTAAGCATGAAATCAATGATAATTGTGAGGTCATATCTCGGAGCTCATGTGAGGTAGAATTGATCTATTAGTTGCTAGAGGATTGTGTTGCTAGGGCCTACAAAATCCTATCTCAATTTTTAGAGATTCGAGATCATTTAAATTGGGCAACACATTCTTGGTCAATGTCAGAACTCATAGTGTTCCTTAGTTCAAATGGCCAATATTGTGTATCCTTCCAATCATTGGTCATAGCATCAATCTATCTATTCCAACATCTTTGAATGGTCTGGTAAATGCTATTGGCAACCTTGTTCACCAAACATATTCATTCGATCACCACCAATGACTCTGGGCTGAAGTGTCCCTCAAGGTCGCTTAAGCATGAAATCAACAATCTTTGTGGGGTCATATCTCATATCTCGTGTAAGGTAGCATCAATCTGCCAGCTGCTATGAGACCATGTTGTTGGGGCCTACAAAATCTTGTCTCAATTTTCAGACATTCAACTTCATTTAAATTTGGCAACACATTCTCGGTCAATGTCATAACTCACAGTGTTAATCCTCAGTTCAAACGGCCAACATTGCGTATCCTTCCAACCGTCGGTCATAATATTGATCCATCTATTCCAACAACTTCGAATGGTTGGGTAAATGCTAGTGGAAACCTCATTTTCCACGCACAGTTGTTCGATCACCGGTGATGACTTTGGGCCGAAGTGTCCCTCAAGGTCACTTAAGCATGAAATCAACAATCTTTGCAGGGTCATATCTTAGAGCTCGTGTGAGATAGGATCAATTCGTCAGTTTCTATAGGACTGTGTTGTCGGGGCCTACAAAAGCATATCTCAGTTTTCAAAGATTCAACTCATTTAAATTTGGCAACACATTCTCGGTCGATGTCAAAACTCATAGTGTTCCTCAATTCAAATGACCAATGTTACGTATCCTTCCAACCGTCGATCGTAGCAATGAACCATTTATTCCAACAACTTTGAATGGTTGGATAAACACTAGTGGAAACCTCATTCACCATGCACAGTCATTTGATCCCCTTCGATGAATCCGGGCTGAAGTGTCCCTTAAGGTCGCTTAAGCATGAAATCAGTGATCTTTGTAAGGTCATATCTTGTAGCTTGTGCAAGGTAGCATTGATCTATTAGTTGCTACGAGACCGTGTTATCGGGGCCTATAAAATCCTATCTTGGTTTTCAGATATTCAACTTCGTTTACATTTGGAAACACATTCTCAGTTGATGTTAGAACTCACAGTGTTCCTTAGTTCAAATGGCCAATGTTGTGTATCCTTCCAACCGTCGGTCATAGCAAGGAAATTTTTGTTCCAATAGCTCTGAATGGCCGAGTAAATTCTAGTGGAAACCTCATTCACCACGCACAGTCATTTGATCCCTGCCGACAACTCCGGGCCAAAGTGTCCCTCAAGGTCACTTAAGCATGAAATCATTGATCTTTGCAGGGTCATATCTCAGAGCTCATGTGAGGTAGCATCAATCCATCAGTTGCAATGGGACCATGTTTCTGAGGCCTACAATAACCTATCTTGGTTTTTAGAGATTCAAGTTTGTTTAAAATCGGCAACACATTCTCGGTTGATGTCAGAACTCAAAGTGTTCCTCAGTTCAAACAACCAACATTGTGTATCTTTCCAACCGTTGGTTGTAGCATGGAACCATCTATTCCAACAACTTTGAATGGTTGAGTAAACACTAGGAGCAACCTCATTCAGCACACACAATCATTCAAACACCGCCAGTGACTCTGGGCCGAAGTGTCCCTGAAGGTCCCTTAAGCATGAAATCAGAGATCTTTGTGGGGTCATATCTCAAAGCTCGTGCAAGGTAGCATTGATCCGTTAGGTGCTACACGAAAGTGTTGCTAGGGCCTACAATAGCCTATCTCATTTTTTAGAGATTCAAGTTCATTTAAATTTGGCAACACATTCTTGGTCGATGTCAGAACTCAAAGTGTTCCTCAGTTCAAATGACCAACATTGTGTATCTTTCAAACCGTCGATCGTAGCATCGAACCATCTATTCCAATATCTCTGAATGGTCAAGTAATGCTAGGGGAAACCTCATTTGGCACACATAATCATTTGAACCTTGTCGATGAATCTGAGTTGAAGTGTCCCTCAAGGTTCGTTAAGCATGAAATCAATGATCTTTGCAGGGTCATATCTCAGAGCTTGTGTGAGGTAGCATCAATCCGTCAGATGCTACGGGACTATGTTGCCAAGGCCTAAAATATCTTGTCTCAATTTTCAGAGATTCAAGTTCATTTATATTTGGCAACACATTCTTGGTCGATGTCAGAACTCAAAGTGTTCCTCAATTCAAATGACCGACATTGTGTATCTTTCAAATCATCGGTCCTAGCATCAAACCACTTGTTCCAACAACTCTGAATGGTCAGGTAAATACTAGGGGCAACCTCATTTGCCATACACAGTCATTTGAACCCCATCGACAACTCCAGGCTGAAGTGTCCCTCAAGGTCCCAACAGCATGAGATTGGTGATATTTTTGGGGTCATACCTCAGAGCTTGTGCGAGGTAGCATCGATCTGTCAGGTGCTACAAGACCATGTTGCTGAGGCCTACAATAGCTTGTCTTAGTTTTTAGAGATTCAAGTTCATTTATATTTGGAAACACATTCTTGATCGATGTCAAAACTCACAGTGTTCCTTAGTTCAAATGGCCAACGTTGCGTATCTTTCCAACCATCGGTCTATTGGAGCTCTAAATTTTGGGCAAAATTTGGAGTCCTATATAGTGATAAAACCCTAAAAAATGGCCTCTTAAACTCCATGCCCAATAATTGATGGAGTACATGAAATGGGATAAAATATTACATTAATTTTCAATTAAAAAGTTGAGATATTATGGAAGGAAGCCCTATGAAAGGAACAATCAAAATTCTATGATCAAAGCCTTCAGAAAATGCTCAAATTTTGACCTACTACAAAGATGATGTCGATAGAGGCAGAAGATGGTCTAATTTTAAAAATCTAAAAAAGACCTAGTTTGGGAAATCAAATTTCCTATCTCCAATAAAAATCTTATCTTTCCACGAGGTGTTTTGGTTTTTCAACCAAGCCCAAATCCGAAAGTTAGGTAGTTATTTTTTAGTTAGTTTATCATTTTTTTCAAAACAATTTGTAATAAGGATATGTCTTTTCACCCTAAAGAGGTGTGAAAGCCACTCAAACATGTATATATACATAATGTAAAATGTAAAGAGAGAATACAATAGAAGATATATTTTCATAGGATACAATTTTATCACGGAAAAAGGGGATTACTACTCACAGACTAGAATGCAATATTTCAAAGTCTTATGCATGGATATCTGATAAGTACCTGTACCCTATTGATTTTATGGTTATATGTATGTGTGTGAAAATTATACCTAATCTGTAGACACAACACTCAGTAAAACATTAGAGGTTAGTGATAATCAAAATCGTGCAAAATTGAAATCTAATCTAACCAAGCGATTTACTGCCTTCTAGTAGGTGCGAGATTGATGCTCTCAGATTGTAATCAAGATTAGTGACCTAGACGACACCTAAATGAAGGATTTGAATGCAATTGATCTAGATATGAGATTGAATGCAATTAAGCTATTTTTTTTTTTGATTTTATGATGCAATAAGGAATGAAAACTTGATATGAATCTATGCTAGATGAAATTGATATGCTATGAATGCTATTGAAAATTGATATGCAATGCTAATCTAACAATGATATGCAATATGAATGCAAAAATAAGATTGATCTCACAAAGATGTCGATTTGCAAGAGCTTTGATTCTTCAATTCCAATTCTCCAGCGTGATTGTGCAAAAATATGTGATGAATTATGAAGAGCTGAGCCTTGGTTTTATAGAAATCCAGGGCTTTGGAGGTGCATGGGAAAAACCATAAATCACTCAAATAACTCAGGTTGATTTTTGAGTTATTTTTAAATAAAGGATAATTAACTCACAAAAACATGCAAAAGCAGAGTTCAACTCAAAATAGAGTTTAGCTTTAATTGATAATTGATAGTTATCTGCTTTTATGATTGTGCATGTTTTATTTATGAATTAATTTAATAATAAAGTGATTTATTTCCAACTTAATTGATTTTTGAAATAAAATAATTAATTTATGGGTTAATTAACTATTTTACCAAACTTTTATTAAAAATTATATTATTAAATAATGACAACATGCTTTAATTAATTAAATAAGAATTTAATCAATTAAAGATAGGAATTTTGATTTATTGTCAAAATTAAATAATACAATTAATAATAGATAGAATTAAATTTAATTACACAATTAAGTGGCAAATATTAAATCTAATTAATTAAATATGAAAAATATTTAATTAATCAAATTTTAGGATAAATGTGATTTATTGCCAAATAATTATAAAATTAAAGATAATTATGATGATTAGGAATATTGTTAGGAATATTCCTCGATGTAGAATTTAAGATAATCAATTAGGATTTGATGATGTGCAGATGTGCCTTAGATTAGGACTTCGATGTTGATTTCATTCAATTTGTAGATGTAGGAGGTTAATGAACTTATAGCCCATTTTTGGGGTATTACAATATGTTCAATTAGGTTTCTCGGATTACTCTCTTGTCAGGGTATCCTACTGTGTTTCCATTTTGAGTTTTTATTTATAGTCAATATATACAATTTGAATAATGATTGCAAGGTCTGAGAACCTGTTGTCATTTCCTTTCGGGATCTTTAGTTGAGTTAAAAACCATAGGACCTATTGTATTTATTGTTATAAATTCTGGCTTAAATAGAAACTGGTAGGTTGATGGTCTTGTTTCTGCAAAAGCAAGTTAATCTTAAAACTGTCTCCATTTACATATATTGAATGTTGACTCTATTTTCAATTTAGCATTAGGCACTGATCTATTCATTCATTTGATGTTGTTATTTATTTCCTTCTGTGAAGTATGTGTCTAATTTTCTATCTTCTTAATCAAACAGTAGAATTAGGTTTAGCATTAGTTCAATACAATAGTCTAAATATTTTAAATATCTGCCAATTAGGACTTTAGATTTGTACATCTTCCAGGGATCAGTAGCCCCTTTTGGAAGGATCTCATCGTTTATGCACATAGTTCATGCAACCTTACAGTATACTCAATCTAGGCCCACCAGCCTTGGTTCAATCAAACTGGAATTGCAGAGGCATTGATTTTGTCTATTAGTTGGCCTCAAAATGATCAACATTTTTGAGCCCCAATAAATTGGTAACTCTGTTGATTTAGACCCATCACCAGTGAATTTAGGAATAGCGGTCTTCAATTTATTCGGTATAGGGTCAGGAAAACATATTACATCTGAGAAATCTAATGGTTTATACCTTTCATTAACTTCCTAAAATCTGGCATTAAATTGATTTCTATCATTATTGTTTTGAAGAAAATATATCTTCTATTGTATTAGAGCATAAGGTTGCACATCCACATCTGTTGTAGTAATCTTATTAATAAAAGAACTCTTGCCAACATTAGGGAATCCACAGATCAAAATAGGCCTGGTATTGGGGTCAATAGATGACAACCTTGCCATATGTTGCCTCACTTGTTTGAGGTCATGTTTTTATATTGTGACTGTCCCGTGGAACAGGGAACACACCAATGAATATAAATGTTTGATTCCACATTATCTTGGATAGGCTGTGATGTAGAAATATTGCCTTATATTATATTTATACATTTTTGCATTCATTTCATTACTTTTGTTATTATTACAGTCAAAGAATTGACTATTATTGAGAACAGTGACTGGCATTTGTAGCACAATTAGAAAGTTCTACATACATCGATAAATATACAAGCATAACTATAAGGCATTGGAAATTTACAAAGCATAAGACATCCACATAAACATAAATTAGTATACATCAATACACCAAACACATGAATTGCATACCTAAAACATAAAAAAAAAATATTCGTAGGGCATGAAGCCAAATATATATGTCCAATAATGTCATACATTGAATATATTCAATACATTTAAATTGGCTTCCTCAAAGCCAAATGGATGTACAACGTATCACTTATACAATATACAAAAAATATGTCCACTAATGTCATATAGGCATACAATCCATATCCCTAATCTAGTCCTTTCCCGCCAAGGGAAGAAAACAAATCCCAAGCTATCTTTGATCATCGCGTTGATGGAGATGTAGTGGATGTTGTAGTCTTCCGAGTGTGCTCACTCGTCCTCCTATCTAGACTCTTTTGTAGCTTGAGCCGATAAAAAAAATGTAAGCATCAATAACTAATATACATCAAAATTGAATTATACAATGACATAAAATTGAATATTCGCTTACCGCTAGCAAATAGTCACTATGTTCATCCACCGAAGGTGCATGCTGGCGATCTGGAGTAATAAGTCCATACAACAATTATCAAAATAATAATTAAAATACATACATGAATATCATTATAAAATTCAACAAACTATTAAAATTAAGTGATCTCTTTCATACCTCAGTCAGTGCTTCAAAACTAGCTACTATTGCAGCTACTCCATTATCCAAAGTATCATGGACAGAAGGAGGAGTCTTTGATGTCAATAATTGAAAATGAAACAAAAAAAGTATTATGCAGTAATCAAGATTACAATTATTTTTTACAACCCTACTAATGAGTAAATGATACCTCTGTGAAGGTTCCACCGCATCCTTCGGTGTGCGGTGTCGAAGTCAAAGCTCCAACATTCAACTAGTGCACATGTACATGGAAAATTATAAGATAACCATTCATATAAGAACATACTACTGACATGTTAATTATAATGCATTATTACATATATACCTGTGGACTCGTGGCATCACAAAGCCAGGTGAAAGAATGTGATCATCGTGCCTCTAGATTTTGATCAAAATTTGTCTAGTAATTTAGTTATTCATTCATTTATTAATTAAATATAATCAAGTAAATCAAATTAACATGCAAATAAAGATACCTCAAGGAAGGTGGCACGATGCCCTTCGCTCTCTGTTGTGAACGTCGATGGTCCACCAGTGAACATCTAATGCACATGCACAATAAGTTATGATACAATTATTCATATAATTACATAATAATCAAATATGTTAATTAAAATGTTTTATTCGATACATACTTGTGGAATTGATGACGATGTGTAGAAAAGGACATGAGGATCATTGCCACTTCCACTGCCACCGCCACTGACAGTCTTGCCCTGAATTTTCATCATAATCAATAGATACTAAATTAATTAGTTATTCTTTTATAAATGAAATATGATCAAAGTAATTTAATGAACTTAGAAATATTTACCTGTGTGTCAATGCCAAATGTCATATTTAGAAAGCTATCAATCATCATTCATAGAGAAAGGTCTGGGAACCTTTTTAAATGTTAAAACGATCATTTTGAACTCAAAAACAACCTCAAAACAGCATCTAATCAGAAAAAACGTGATTCATATTTTTAACAGCATCTATAAAATTTTGTTTCTTTTCTTTTCAAGAAAAGGCACAGACATACAATTACACTAATCCAAATTATTATTACCAACTATTGGAAATCCCAATTCATGATTATAAGCAAAAGCAACATTATGGAATAACTGGTAATAGTCAACTAATTTTTATTCCCAAATGCTTGCCTTTGAGTGACCTATTTGATTGATAACTATATGGAATGATCAGCTCCAATCAACCAAACTTAACAACAAATTATTATGTACTGTTCTAGGGCATTATATTTGCTAGCAGAAGAGAATCATGATCAGATGAATTACATTATCGTACAGGAATAGAACAAATTTGAAGATGAAAACTAAAACAAAAAGCATTTTGAATGAGAAGAAAGGCACAGTTTTACCAAGGACTGTTTTAGTTTTGAGGGTTTAATCTCAAATAAGAAAATACAAATCACTTTAAATAAGAATATACTTCCCTTAAAGTGAGCGCAAGCCAAACCATATTGTGTTTGATATATTAATGATATAATATATACAGAAATCACAACGTAAAATATATATATATATATATAAATGAAAAGAAAATATAACAAAGAAGGTAAAGACAACTCCCTGAAAAAGATGTGTATTCAAGATGACTGAGAATCAAATAGCTAAATGCTGGTACTTCCCTCTATCAAAGACTTGGTTTTGGTCCAGTAGCAGCAAAATCATTCTAAATGTATCATTGTTGATTAGATTACTATTTTGACCCACTTGTTCATAATAACCTTCACGGTCAAAACTTGCCTGCATCACTTGAGCTAGGAATAAACTATTATAACTTCCTTTATATTTGATTTTTAGATTACCAATTCCACCAATATTTTCCCAACATATCCTCTGCATATCTGAGATTTTATCATTTCTCACTACTTCTGAGGAATAATCAAAATCACTTTTTGTATCATATTGAAAAAAACTACAGATTTTATTATATTGATCAAGAATCAAGATGCCATAAATCTGTCTTTTCTGATTTTGCAAAAAATTGAATGAGTCATTCCTATAATCAATTCCTTTTGGAGTTTTTATATCCTCTAGCATAGTATCCAAATCAGGCTTAATCAAAAAATTATCACCATCTGTTTCAAGAAAATTTTCTTCATCAAATGTTTCTGTTAAAAATTCTTCATCTTTTTCAAAATTATTCATAAACCTATTTCCTTCATCAAATGTTTCATTCCCTGGAGATTTTATTGTATCTAATATAACTTGATCATGCCCATCCTGATGATTATAGGAAAAATTTAAACTATTCTTTTTAACATACTTATGATATTCAACATCCAACAAATCTGAAATTTGTTCAGTACTGAGAAAATATTCCTCCTGATCATGATTCATAATGCATTCATTTTCTTCATCCTTGTCAATAAATATACTTTTGATCCACTTCTTAATCATGGTTATAACATAATGATATGAAATTTCATCTCCCTTTTGGATCTCCTCCCTGGGAATCCCCATTTTTCTTAAAATCTCATCTGGTTGCTTTCTGAAATTCTTTGTGAATCTTTTCTTATCAGGGATAAGTTTAGCAAACTCTCGGATTGATTTTTGTATCCGAATGTCAACTTCGTCATCTTCTTCCTGATTTTGGTAATTGCACTGATTTACATTTGAGTGAAAATGATTTATATTGCCTTCATCACTCTGACGGTTAGAACTGAGAAACTATTCACAAGCAAGCACCTGATCATCCTTGACAGGCCACTTCTCAGGAGACACATAAAACATTTTCTTCTTCGATTTCTATTCGGTTTCAATTCAGAAAATGAATTGTTCTTTTGGGACCTTCTCCCTAACATAGGCTTTGCCTAATACTGTATTCTAGAGTCACCACCTCACTTCCTATGAGGAATCAATAACTGTTCTGAATCCTTCTTCCCAGTAGAGTCCTTACAACTTAACCAGAGATTATGAAACTAACATTCACTGATAGGTGTCCCCAGCAGAGTCACCAATTTGTTGGCTCCTGAAATCACTGGATTTCTTCTTAGTAGTTACAAGATGCCAATTGATTGATTCAAAGCCTTTTCTCTAACTTTGAATCCCTGCACTTTAGGTTAGAAACCAGGGCAGGTGTACCCAATAACTAAAAAATTACAGATAACTTATGACTACAGATTCTAACAATTAACAAATCTAAGTTAGGATTGAAAACTGAATGTGAAATAAATGAGCTATACTGAACTAACAAAATTGAAATCTAGGACCTAATGCTAATTAGGGTTAGAATGTTAGAAAATCAATGTAATAACCAATCAATGAAATATGAATTTGAAAACTTATAAACTAAAACCTAAAGATTGATTGAAATGCTTTAGAATTGAAATGAGGGCAAAACCTGGAAACTAATACATGAAACAATCAGATATGTGAATACAATACTGAATATGAGATCAGTGCCTATAACATTGGGCATCAGAGTCCTGACAATCAAAATGGGTTAGGAGACAGAAATGAATTCCAAATTATCAATATAGACAACTTTATTGAATTTAACTCTGATGTTTATAGGCCTACCAATCACGCAATTTGGAAGATTTTAACTAAAAACATATCCTGGGAGACCAATATTTTCATCAAATATACTGATAACAGAATTCAGATCGATCACATTAAAGGAACTCGAAAGAATTCATCCACACATGAATATCATCAAAATCATTGAATTATAACATTGAAGAATTTAAACTTATCTCATTCTGACAGTATTATAGTACTGATCAAATTTCATATACCAACCCTCCAGATTCGCCCATAATAGGTGTATATGCCATCACAAAATTGTTTGAAATATTTTTGCTCATATGAATATTATTATTCTTGTGATAGAAATGTGTGTCTTCCCTTTACAATTTAGTAGGTATAAATATAAATTTCTACGGTTTCCTGTGAAAGGACATGCCCTTTCACAGGATCTAATCACACAACTAACCCTAAAATATGTATAATAAACTATTACAATGATTTATTCAGGAAAGTCTTTCCCGTATAATTTATGAGTGCCATGCATAATAGTTTGTTCTTTAATTTCCTGCATGCACAAAATAACCAATATTAGTTTATCTTAAATAAATAAAATAAATAATATATATATCTATGATGTTGATCTTATAAGAACTACTTATTATTTATTAATAATTAATTTAAATTAAGTATCATAAAATAAAATATAATTATATTTTATGTCCCAAAAATTATCAAACTATATAGGATCATAATAAGATAAATAAATCATTATGCTCATAATTATCATTTTATTTTGAAACTAAAAATTAATGATCCTACTAAAGAGTAAAATCCATTTAATGCAAAATAGATTTAGCCCTAAAATAAAATCTATCCACTAGTGCGCTAACACATTAAGAGAAAATAATTACCCTAAAAATATTTCAAAAATAACTTGATAATATAATTATAAAATTATGTATGATTAGGGAAACCTAAAATTTAACTTTATAAAGCAACCCTACAACATACATATAAAAAGATTATCTAAAGAATGGTAAAATAAAATTACTAACATCCTAAAATTAAAGTAAAAGGAAAGGTGAAAAATTACATTAAGGGATTTGAGATTAAAAAGAAAAAATGATTAATCATTACTCAAACCCTAATAATACATACAAAATCTAATTTACAAATTATACACAATTAAAGTTTACTAAAAATTAAATTTTCTTTCACCCTAAAATATAAATGTTAACTATATGTGAAAACATGAAAATGAGGAGATGATAAGAAGTTAGGTCACAAAGTAAATAAATTAATCAAATAATAGACTCACTATGTTACATAATTTAAAATTTTTAGGGTAAAATACAAATAAATAAAAATAAGTGATTACAACATGCGAAAAATCTACCCAATAAATAATATTAATTTTAATGATTTACTTTGAAGGAAATATGATTATCTTATATTTATATATTTATTCACACATATACTCTTGAAGAATAACGTAGAGTAGTTGGTAAGGGTAGGGTCGGGTAGATAGGTAGGAAGAGGAATGGGTCGATTCCTAAAAATTAGAAAATATATCAATACAAAATATCACAATAATCATCTTATTAAATTATAAAAGTGGTTAGGGAAGAGGTAACTCCCTGTGTGAAAAGTGATTTTGATCTTTCACCTGCACATACAATTAAAATAAGTAAATACTTTTCCCCTATTACTCTTGAAGAATAATGTAGACTAGTTGGTTAGGGGTGAGGGATTAGGTATGTAGGTAAAAAGGTTGGCTCGAGAGGTTGAGTGTTCAACTCCCTCTCGCCGCCTTTTAGCCCAATTATATACATATTTTATTTTTTTAAAATTATTAATATCTAAAAATAAATATGTATAAAATAAGGCATTTTACAACCTAATACATGAGAGTGGAAATCATAAATGCAAATGCCTTCTATCTATTTTAATCTTTTATCATAGGAAAGTTATATAAAATTGAAATCAAACATCATACTTCCCTGATGCATTTGCAATTTTAAGACCTAAATTTTCAGGTGTCAACACGTGGGTCAAGATTACTTCCAATGATTTTGAAAGTCTTTCCCTTCCAGGATTTGTACCACTAGAATCTTTTAACCTAGTAATTAAAGATTCTGATTTTTTTTGCCCTCTTTTAATTTGGTTCATCAAAAATTGTTGTGTTCCAGGAGGAGGTTTCTCGATTGGTGGAGGCAATTGAGGTTCATTTTCTTCATTTGGTTCTTCATGAGGAGATAGAGGGTTGGGTGGAGGGTTTGGTTGAGGGAGATTATTTCTTTGTGGTAATTAAAAAAACTAGATTTTAAAATCTTCATTACACACAAATTTAAACAAAAACAAATTTTAACAAAATAAATTGCTACAAAACTGAAATTTTAAAACAAATAAGAGGCATAGGTTGTAAAAACACTTACCTCTTCTTTCGGATCAAACTTGACGATGCCGTGGAGCCATTTCATGGATGAATGAACGAAAACAATGGATTCACCAGCCAAAAGAAGAGTGTGTGCACACTTGGAAAGCCCTTCTTAGCTGCAAACATGGGTTTGAGGAAAGCAAAATGAGCTTTCCAACTTGCAGCAAGCTTTAAGAAGGATTTTTTCAAAGTGTGTGTGCGCTATAGGGTGCACGCGGTATGCTTTGGATTACCCAAGCCTAAGGCTTGGGCAACCCAAGCCATAGGGTGCACGCCCTTTAATGCGTATGCACTATGCTTGACGGGGGAACAAAAAGCAAAGTGGCACCTTTTTGGTCCCCCATCTTTGTGCATATGCCCTACTAAATAATATTTTTAAAAGTGTAAATGTCAGAGTTGATGAGAACAAGAAGATGTTAGAGAGGAATTGCAGGTATGATATGGCTATTTAGATGGCAATCAAATTGTAGAAATAAAAAATTAGAATCAAGATGAATCGGAAGAACATAGAGAACCAAAAGGAAATGAAGTGGATTTTAATACCAAAGAGTCTTTTATACATCCTATACTCAAAGCTCCAAGTTATATGTAAGGATTATTCATTGTGAATATGTCATTATTTGTGATAAGAATAGAGGTGTTCAAACTAGAGGAAGAACTCTAGAGAGGAAACTTGTTTTCTATCTGAATTTGAGCCTAAAGACATTAAAGAAGCATGTATTGATTAGAGTTGGATGAAATCAATGAAGGAAGAACTTGATTAGATTTAAAATAACAAGAACTAGATCCTTTTTCCCAAACCTATTAACAAGAATGTGATCGGTACTAAGTGGGTATTCAAAAATAAGATGAATGAAGATGGTAAATTGGTTTGGAACAAAGTAAGACTGGTATGTAAAGGTTATTCACAAATGGAAGGTATCAAATTTACTAAGGCTTTTGCTCCTATTTCTAGACTTGAAGGTATTATAATACTTCTTGCATTTTCATCTTATAAGAAATTTAAGGTCTATCAGATGGATGTTAAGTCTGCATTCTTAAATGGTGAACTAGAGGAAGATGTTTATATTGAGTAGCTTGATGGTTTTACTCTAACCAAAGGAGATATGGTTTTCAAATTATAGAAAGCCTTGTATGGATTAAAGAAAGCTCCTAGAGTCTGGTATGCTAGATTGGACATGTATTTGGAAAATATTGGTTTCATCAAAGATATGAAAGGCACTAATTTATATTTCAAAATAGTTAATGATAATGCCTTGAGTAATGAAGTATTTGTTGATGATATCATATTTGGTGGAAATGATGAGTTGAGTAGAGGTTTTACCAATAAAATTAAAAAAGAATTTCAAATGTCGATTCAATTGATGAAATGAAATTCTTTCTTGGATTGCAAGTTACACAACTAGATAAAGGAATTTTCATTACTCAGTCTAAGTATATTACAGAATTATTCAAGAAATTTGGTATGGAAGATTAAAAACTGGTAGGAACACCTATGGTTACTGTGTGTGTGAATTTTATACCTAGCTGTAGACACAACACTTCAATAAAACATTAGAGGTTAGAAAAACCAAAATCTACAAGTAATTGAAACTATGCTAACCAGGGGATTTACTGCCTTCTAGTAGGTGCAAGTATGATGTTCTCAGATTGAAATCAAGATCAGTGACAATGCAACACCTAAACGAACGATTTAAAATGATGAAAGCAATGAAATATGAATGCAAATTAATCTATTTTTTAATTTTTGTTGCAATAGGATGAAAAACTGTATGAAATTAATCTAGAATGAAATTGAAATGATATGCAAATTAATCTAAGAATTATATGAATTGATATGCAAAGCTATGAAAAACTATGAATTGATCTCACAAAATTGCCTGTCGCAAAATCTTTGTTCTTCAGTTGTAAATTTGCCAGAGTAATTGTGCAAATTCAAGAGATGTGAGATTGAAAGCTTGAGGGATTTAAAGAGGTATTTGAATGCTTGAAGGATTTAGAGAGATTGAAAGCTTAAGGGATTTTAAGAGGTATGTGAAGAGCTGAGCCTTATTTTTATAGAAATCCAGGGCTTGAGGATGCATTGAGAAAAGCCATAAATCACTCTTGATAAACTCAGGTTGATTTTTGAGTTAACAAGAAATTAAGAATAAATAAACTCATAAAATCATGCAAAAGTAGTTTTTATCTCAAAATAGAGTTTTAGTTCACTTTTTCAACTCATCATCAGATGTTGAGTTTAGAAAGTTAACAAATTGAAATAGAAAGTAGATTTAAAGTTGTTTTAAAGTTGACTGCTTTTCTGATTGTGCATGATTTAATTTGAATTAATTTAATAAATAAAGTGATTTATTCTCAACTTAACTGATTTTAAAATTAAAACAATTGATTTTTGGGTTAATTAATTATTAAATCAAACTTTTATTCAAAACTATATTATTAAAATTGACAAATAACTTTAATTAATTAAATAGGAATTTAATCAATTAGTCATAAGATTTTTTATTTATTTTCAAAATTAAATAATATAATTTAGGAATAAATATAATTAAATAATTAAGTGGCAGTATTAAATCTGATTAATTAAATATTCAGAATATTCAATTAATCAAACTTTAGGATAAATAAGATTTATCACCAAATAATTATTAAATTAAAGATAATTAGGATAAATTAGTAATATTTCTAGGAATATTCCTCGATGCAGAATTTAGGATAATCAATTAAATTTGATAATGTACAGATGTTCCTTAGATTAGGAATTTTGTATCGATTTCATTCAATTTGAATATGTAGGAGATTAATGAACCTATAGCCCATTTTTGGGGTATTACATTTTGCAAAGCGCAATGGTTCAAAGATAGTCTGTGTATGATAAAGATGTTTGAGATTGAAACTGATTTGAAAGATGAACCGATTCCAAGACAGAAACCGATTGAAAGATTTGAAGATGTAAGTTCTTGAATGACCAAAGATAATGTTAACTATAACAACAATGAACTAGTGATTATGAAAAAGTGCCAAAATGCCTTATTATGAACCTTATGATTGCGAAGAAGTGAGTGACCGATTCTAGACCTGATTGTCCAAAAGAATCATAGTGGTATTGTATACACTTAAAAATGGTCACTTAGACTATTAGCCCCTTTTGCTAAATTATCAATTGCTTATTCTTGATCAAATCCTAGCTCTATCATTTATTCAATTATTTTCTATGGGCTAACCATCTTATCCTAAGTCTTTATTTATTTAAAAGGAATATTTCCTCCCCTTTTAAATAAATAAAAGCCCCCACTTTTCCTCTTATCCTAAGTTGCACAAATAAAGCATTATTCTTATTTTATAAAAAGGGAAAAAGCACTTTTTGTCTCATATGGACACAAAAGTCAACTCTTATTTTCCTATTGGAGGATACTTGTGCACATGGATTGCTCTTCTTTTAAGCTCCACCGTTGATTAAATATTTTGCCTCTTAATCTCCATGGTCCATTTCTCCTCATTTCCTATAAAAGAAGATCTCTCTTCTTCATTCTAGATCCCCAACTTTTTATGCTAACTTTATGCTACAGGATTTCTAGGTCACTTTGGAGCTTTTGGAGATTTGGAGCATCTACATCTCATTCTTGCATTCTACATCTCATTCTTGCATTTTTAGCTTAGCTTCATATTTATGCTTTTTTAGATTAGCTTCATTTCTATGCTCTAGATTAGCTCACATAGATTAATTAGCTTGGGTTGTAACACTTGCATATTTCCTTTCATAGCTTAGCTTGCATTTCCATTTCTAGTATAGTTGCATTGCATTTTCATTCTTGATTCTTGAGGATATTGGCATTCTTGCCCTTGTCTTCATTGAATCTCCCATTGCATGGTTTACTAGCAAGGTTATAGGCTAAATAGCTCTAGCTGAGAGCATTCTTAAAACCCTTGCACTCCATGCCTAGGGAGCTATGGATCGATTTGTGAGGGCTCATTCTTGAGTCTCCTTGCATGTAATGATCCATAGAAGTGTGACACATTTATAGCACACATTTTTGGCGCCCACTGTGGGGCAGAGTAGACTAGCTTTGTCCCTTCTTTTTTTGCATTTTCGTCAATTTTTGTCAATTTTTCGGTAAGTTTTTAGCTTAATTTTTAGTCTCTATTTTATTTGTCTCAGACTGTCATGCGATACTTTCCAGAAGTATCACGTGATATACCTTTGTATGCGTACGTGATACTTCACCTGTCAGAAGTATCGCCTGGCTTTAGTAGAGAATATCGCCTGGTCTCGGGCGAAGTATCACCTGGTGTCGGGCGAAATATCGTGCGGACTGATAAGTATCGACTGGTGTCGAGCGAAGTATCACGTGATACTATGTCTGTACCTCCTAGTGATACTTGCAGTGACCTATTTTTGAGTTATTTTATCCAGCTTGCAAGTTTCAGGTTCTTAGCTATCTTTTTGAAAAATTTTAAAATTTTTAGTGTTTTCAAATCCGTGCTCTGGAAAATGGGTGCCCATTTTTTTTTGAAATTTTGTAAATGGTATCAAAAGTTTAAGTGTGATATATCATTGGAAAGGTCTTTCTGAGCCTAATCCAACCATGATGGTTTCATTTTCAGATTTTATCATTTGATCAGTTATTTTTGCACATTATCTAATTTTTTTCATGTACTAATCATTGTTAGATTTTGGATTTTGATTCTCCTAACTCTTGTTGGTCTAACAAGTTGTGGTTGTAGGTGCTTCTTGCTTGAAATTTGCTAAAATCGCATGTCAAAGAGGACTACTAATGGTTTTTGCAGGGCTGCCCTAAGCATAAAAACCAAATCAAGTGCTTGTTTAATTGCTTTCTTTATTAAGTGCGGCATACACTAGTTGTTTCCTTTCATAGGCACTTAATACCTTGTTGTAGAAATTTTGAGGTGGTAGGAGAGTATGCTCTTCACCCTTGTGGTGAAACAGAAATCTTGACCCATCTTGGGATTTTGAAAGCAAGGGGGTAATTGAATCTTTGCTTGGTGTGTTTGGGAGAGATTCTTGAGATAGGGGAGTATGCTCTTCACCCTTGTGGTGAACCAAAAACCTTGAACCTCAAGAATTAATCCACTCTTTGTTTAGCTTAGGATTCTTTAGCGGGCCTGCTCTTGAGCAATCAAGAGGAATGACCCAAGTGGGGATAACCTTGTCATCATTTTCTTTGGTGGCGAGTGATTCCAACTCACTATAATCTCAAGGCTATCGAGGACACAACACCTTGGTAAACATAGTACTTATCTTTGCTTGATGTGAGTAACTTGTGGGATTGTGACCATGAGGAAAGCATTAAGCAAGAATGCTTAAGGTACTCTTGAGGCCGCGAGGTCCTAGTCCTTTATGAGGAGCAAGAGGGGTGCTATGAATGAAAACCCTTACTATGAACCATTAGATAGAGGCCACCTTATTTTAGCCGCTTAGCTTCTTGGTGCAAGGATTGATCCAAGTGGACTTACCCGGATCACCCCAAGACACTCACCATATGTGTTCCTTTGGTTGTGTTTTTGACAATTCCATAACAACGCCAATATCTCTTGTGGACAACCACTTGGTGTGAGGCAAGGGAGCATCAAGTTGTGGGCCACGTTGCAAAGTAATGAGCCTTGTCCTTCTAGGTAGTAATTGCTTGAATTGTCTTCAATTGTGCTATACCAATGTAAACGTTCTCAACATTCAAACAAACAATAGCATTCATAAGGTACTCTATTTTGATATCACAAGTGCTTGTCTTGGCAAGGTTGCTTTTGCCCTTGTTTCAAGTGTTCTATGACATGTTTGATCACCTACTATTTGTAAACTTGTCTTTTATCTACTGTTACTGCTTGTCAAACTGAGAAATTGCACTATCCAATTTTTGAAATTGATCAAAATGCTTTAAAACTGAGATTTTTATGTTCACTAGTCAAAGAATCACCCAATTCTGCAATAGTATCGCATGCGTTACTATGAAATATCACGCGATACTTCACGCCCTACTATTTTATCGCACGCTTTGCTGAGATATATCGCGTGATAGTTCGCTCCTGCTGGACTATCGCCCGACTAGCCTGGAGTCTATCGCCCAACCATACTGCAGTCTGTCACCTGGCTCAAAGCGAAGTATCGCCCAAACTGAGAAGTATCGCCCTGTCTGCCTAGAAAGTGTCGCCCATAATATTTTTGCTATCTTGTTGCTGTTGCAATCTGGAGTTGCTAAACTTGCACTTTAACCTATCGTAGAGTGTCTTTTTCTGTTCTTACCTGAAACTGGTTTGTTACCTACATGCTTAGATTTGTTCTAGATTGAAACAAATGAGCTAAAACTATTGGGTTTGAGTTTAACGAATGCTACTCTTGATCACTTGTCGCATCATGGTTACCTCTCTAGCTACTTGCTTATTGAGCTTCTTGCTCATTGCTCGGCTTTAGTCAATTGATTGTTGTAAGTGCTTGAGTACTTTTGACGAGCCATCTCTCTATTGTTCTACTTTGACAAGTGATCTTTATTAGCTTTTCTTATCTCAAATCTAAGAAACTTTGTCTCATTCTATTAGTCAACCAACATCTCTTTTCATGCCAGTTACAACTCGGTCTCAATTTGAGCAGGAGAGTCATCCTCCGTTCAATTACACATAGTTACCTTCTCCAACTAGATGTTCAAAAGCACCCATTAGCAACAACAGTTCTAGTTCTGACCAATCTGAGAATTCTAAGGCTACACTGTGGTATAAAAGAGGTTTCCTCTTTTCCGCATTCAAGACCCCCAAAAACACAGACATTGTCTCACTCACTTTGACTGAACAAGAAAAGTTTCAACTCTTGCAAGAACACTTTGAGCGTAAGGATAATCAAGCGGGCTTAGACAAAGAACACAATCAAAAAAGGATGGATGCTACTAGGTGCATGGCTTATAGAGGGACATTTCATGAGCAACCTGAGACTAGTAATCATGAGCATAGACCTCTTTTTAACAATGGCAACAATGACAACAACACGCCACCAAGATCTCCTCCAAGAACCACTTTTGGTATGCCTTCTTCACCTCCTAGACCTCCTACCTCTCAACATGAGGCAGAGGCTAATGATGAGATTTCTAGTGAGGATCTTATGAGATGTGAACAAGATGTGGATTTCCAACGAATGATGCATAAGCTTTTAGAGCGTAATGGCGATCAATATTTTCAATATATGACTTCTAGAGGATACAAGCTTCCTCCCGCCTATGATGTCAGACAAATTGTCTAACAAAGAGTACCAACTAAATTGGAAGTCCTTCAAGAAGAATTACGTCAAAAAAATCAACGCCTTACCCAAATGTCATTAGAAAGAGAGTCTCCAAAGGCCTCTTTTGTAGAATCAATTTGTGCTCTTCCTTTTGATAAAGATCTATACATGGTCCCATTTCCTAAGGATATTGAAGTTCCTAAATATGACAAGTATGATGGAAATGGTGACCCTCATGACCATGTGCGTCATTTTTATGCTCTTAGTATGGACTTTCTTCATGAAGACACATATCTCCTACGCTTATTCCCTCGAAGCTTAAGAGGCCAAGCTTTGGAATGGTTTGCGAAATTGACACCACCGCTTAAGACTTTTGATGAGTTAGCTCAGCAATTTACCCAGCAGTACTCTTACAACATCCAACAACCTGTCACTGTGATAGATCTTGGTAATCTAAGACAACATCAAGGTGAGCCATTTGCAACTTACTTGCAACGTTGGAGGTCATTGTATTCTCGATATCCTCGTCAGCTACCCGAAAGAGAAAAGATTGACATTTTCATCAACACACTTGTGCCTGAGCTATTTTATGATCTAAGGAAGCAACTGTTCTCCTCCTTCCATGACATGGTTGAAAGTGCATATCGGATTGAGGATGTAGCTATAAGAAAAGGGGATATTGTTATTAATAAAGATGCTAAAGGCAATGGTAAAGACAAGAACAAACCTTGGAATAAGAACAAGTATGTTGTTAATGATGGGGTTGTTGATGCTCCTAAAATTAAAGAACCTACTTTTAATCTCTCCAATGCTATCTATGCAGCAAAACAACAAGAAGCTGCCAACACTCACAGTGCTCCTAAACCTCAATATGCAGATAAGCCTAAGAAGTCATTTTGAAAGCGAGTCTATACCAAGTTGGCAGAACCTTACGATGTGATCCTTAAGACTTTGGTTGACAATGGATATCTTACGCTTCCTGATAAACCTGGTAACTGGGATCCGATAAATAAGCCTGATTGGTGGAGAGAGGATCATTACTGCCATTATCACAGAAACAAGGGACATCCAACAGATAATTGTTTTAGGCTTAAGGATGATATTCAAGACATCATTGATAACAACACAATCTCCACTGATGGCTTAACTAAAAATTCTGATCACACAGCTTTCAAAGATCCTCTACCTAAGCATGATAAGGGGGAAACCTCTCAAACACATAAGAAGAATCATGATGCAAAGATCAATTACACATATCCTTCTAATACACTTGTGATTAACATGGTAGAGCCCATTGAGAGTGTTCTAATGATGAGGTCTCAAGATGATAATAAAGCCAATTATGGTAAGCCAAAGTTAGTCTTTCAAACACGTGGTAGTTCATCTTCCCGAAGTGAGACACTGAATGTTGTTACTAGGGGGCAAGCCAAGATTGTCCTTAAAACTGTGCAAGATCCCAAGCAAGCTTTGCCTTCCAAACAAGTGGCTCCTTCAGCCACCCCTAGCTATGATCTTGTCCAACATTTGCAAAAGACACCAGCATAGATATCTATCCTTGAGTTGCTTCAGTTATCCTCTTCGCATAGAGAGATTCTTGATGAGGCTCTACGTACAACATGTGTTCCCAATGACATTGATCTGAATCAATTTCAGGCTATGGTCAACCACATTTCATCTCCGCTATCTCTCTCCTTTTCTGTAGAAGATGACATATCTATTGCTCACCCTCATAATCTAGCTTTACACATTGAAGTTCTAGTCTACAATACCTGAGTCTGCCGAGTCCTGATAGACAATGGTGTAGGGTTAAATATTGTTTCTTTCAATGTCATACAACAGTTGGGTTTGTCAGAATTTGCTATGGATTCTAAGAAGAAGATTACTATAAAAGCTTATGATGAAGTGGAAAGATCTTCCAAAGGTCTTGTCACGTTGCCTGTCTGAGTGGGCCCTATCACAAAAGATATTAACTTCCAAGTATTGGACATCCCACTCGCATATAACATCCTTTTGGGTCATCCTTGGATCCATGACATGCAAGTTGTTCCTTCCACTTATCATCAGTGCGTCAAATTTCTGTACAATGGCACTGAAGTTGTGATTCCTGGAGATCATACTATTGCTATCAATGCTCTTGCTGCTACTGAAAAAATTTTTCTCACAATGAACCTTTTGTTTATCCTAGTACGTCTCTAGTTGCTGCTGAGAAATCACTTAAGATGATGAGCCTTGGTATGGGTGAATATACATTGGATTCCTTTGCTTCTATACCTGTTTCTCCTAGGTCATATGGGAGACCTTCTGATCACATGAAGCCTTCCACTTCTGCTATGGTGATCTTTGATACTTTTGTTCCTTCATCTGTTCCTTTAGAAGTAGACAGAGAAGAACAAGCTATTCAAGAGTGGATCTATAGAGAGGATTCTAGAAATACTCCCATACTCAGTAATTCAGACACAGATACAGATGAGTCACCACTACACACTATGGTTCAAATGGGAGATGATCTTCCCTCTACTTCACTTCTTTGGGGAGAAAAATGTATATCTACTGATGATATGGAGGTTGATATGGTTCATTCTTGTAGTAACCATCCCGACATGGTTGATGGGTCTTGTGTGGGGTTTGATGAGTTTGTTCCTCGTATTGCCTTAGTGGACCACGCTGGTTCTTCTATGACAAGTCTAGATCTAGCTACTTTTGGAGCTTACCCTATAGGCTCAACCTCTCTTGTTACCAGAGATGACATCCCTCACATAAATGCTATTGAACCAGTCACTTCATTTCATCTCACATCAACACCTGTTACTTCTTCCACCAAAGAACTAGCAACAAAAAAGATTGAATCAGCAATCAAACATCATAGTCATCAAGTCAAAAGAAAAGAGCAATGGTCGGATGGCGAAAACCACATTGTGGCAGTATCCGCACCTAAGAAAAGTAAAAATAAAAATCTGCTCAAAAATAATGATTCTCAAATAAAAGATGACAAGCTGATTCTCTACAAAAAAATGATGCACTACCTCAAGCATGATCTCATATCTATTATACTTCAGCCCATTCCTAGAGATGAGAACAAATTTGCTAATGCCTTGGTTACTTCAACATCCATCTTACAAATGAAAAAGCATAAATTTCGCTTCAAGTTCCTGGTGGACGAATTACGCTATCCTGCTCACAAATCTTGCAATCCTACCATCTTTTCATATCTTCCACCTCATATTCCTCTTGCAAATCCACCATGCCATTCCTTCCGCCATCCCTTACACTTTGCCTTTGTCTCTGGTGACTTGTATAGGAAGGGTCTAGACGGAACTCTCCTTAAGTGTTTAGAAATAGAGGAGTCAAAAAAACTGCTAGCTGAAATCCACGATGGCATATGTGGATCACATTCTAATGATCCTCCGCTCACTCAGACATTGCTTAGGGCTAGTTATTATTGGTTGAACTAGTTGAGACCTCCTATCATCACAGTTGCAGCATTTGGGCCTGGGGCCTATCAGTTCTCTACATCAGAGGAAGCAGATTCTTGATGCCCATTTCTGTCTGGGGCATCCTTTGTACATATTTTACGATCCTGAAAAAATACCAAAAAAATTCATATATGATGCTGAAAAAATCCTAAAAAGCATAAAAAAAAAAAAAAGAGCATCCTAGTGAAAACCTAGCAATAGGCGCTTTGATGTCTCACCCAAAAAAATTGAAAAAGTGCCTTGGTGAAAACCTGGAAACAGGCACCTTGGTAGCAAAAATACAAAAAAAAATTATAAAAAGTCTTGAAAAAATCTATCAAGTGGTGAAAACCTGGAAACAGGCGCTACTTGAGACCCTCTACACCTATGTCTATCAGTCTTGTGTGGTGCTCATTCGCTCCACTTCTCGCTTTGCCTCTCCTAGCCTGGAATTGACTCTTGTCTTAGTCTAAGGGGCATATGATTTTTTTTAGCTTATCTTGGGTCTCTTTGTGCGTCTGGGTTTCTTAGGCACCTCGCAAATGGTGTTTTTCAACACCACCTCAACAGTGTTTTTCAACACTACCCTAGTGTCAAGTGTTTCTTAACACTTATCAGATATCCTTCCCACCGTCTTGGATGATGCAATATTTCTCACTGGTAGATGTGATACTCAAAGTTTGACTCTATGACCTACACACACGCACTTGACTTGCTGATATTTGTTTCACTTTATTTCTTTGCATGCTATCTATGATGATTTCTTTGCTGAGTGTTCTCCCCCTATGATCATTTTCGATGATGCATAGCTAGAAGACTGAGGGAATGAGAACATGTTTTATTTCTTTTTCTACTTGTGGGTATATTTTGTTGGTCCTAACTATCATGAGCATTTATGCTGGTCTTACTTGACACTTTGGACCTACAAGGTATTATCCTTGACTGTTTCGCAAGTGCATGCTTATAGCTATCCTGACTTTTCATGTGTCTTGATGCTAGCATAATCTTGCCATATCAAACTTAGGTAATCTCACTGCACTAGTCATCTTGACCTACATGTCTTTGATGCCTAGGTGGGATTTCTACATTTCTATCTGATATAGATCATATTCAGATTCACATAGTTATGCTAGTGTGTATTGTATGATCTTGTGACGCTACCAATAATGCTCGATGATGATAATTAGATGTCTATTAGCATTGTAACCTTGCAAGTAAACCACTTTTCATGTATCTTGCATTCTTAAGTTCATGTTAGTTAGTTTTGCATCTTGCATATGGAGAGAGCTCTCTTTTCATCTTATGTGGACTTGTTAATCAACTGCGCTCACCTTTCGCTTCTTCCTGATCATGTCTTTCACTTCTTGTCTTTCATATCCCATCATTTTCCTTTCATTTCAGGATTGAAACCAAAATCCAAGTTCACCTTGATCATCCAAGTCATCTTTTTCCTTCTCCTGTGCAGTTGGTTAACCTTTTGAGGCTTGATCCTTCGATCTTCGTTGGGGCATTCTTCACCTCTTCATCTCCATCTCTTTCAAACTTCCAATCTTTCATTCACTTTCAAATCCCAAGTTCAACTCCTCTCTCCATGGTGTTTTCGGGTTGAGGGACCACTTGGTTCGTGCCCCGGGTCCCATGTGTGGGGCATATCTTCACTGCTTGATGGTTATTCTGTTCTCTTTCTTTGATTATGATTTCTAGTGATTTGATCATGCTACTCTTGCTTCTGCTTTCCCTCTACTTGGATTTCACTTTCGATCCCAAGGGGGCAGACACATCATATCTTATTGGCTATCTCTTTCCTAAGTGTTCAGTACTATCGCTACCAGGCTAATCATGCAGGATTTGCTATCTTTCTGCACTTCATTCTTTGGAGTCAGAACGCTATTGCTTGCCTTCTTGGCTATCTCTTGCTTTCTTGGCTGATCTGAGTTGCTAGATCGATCTCACATTTCAACTTCATTCTTTGACTACATGTGTTCCCAGATCGATCACACATTAGTCAAAGAGGGGCAAATGTATACACTTAAAAATGGTCACTTAGACTATTAGCCCCTTTTGCTAAATTATCAATTGCTTATTCTTGATCAAATCCTAGCTCTATCATTTATTCAATTATTTTCTATGGGCTAACCATCTTATCCTAAGTCTTTATTTATTTAAAAGGAATATTTCCTCCCCTTTTAAATAAATAAAAGCCCCCACTTTTCCTCTTATCCTAAGTTACACAAATAAAGCATTATTCTTATTTTATAAAAAGGGAAAAAACACTTTTTGTCTCATATGGACACAAAAGTCAACTCTTATTTTCCTATTGGAGGATACTTGTGCACATGGATTGCTCTTCTTTTAAGCTCCACCATTGATTAAATCTTTTGCCTCTTAATCTCCATGGTCCATTTCTCCTCATTTCCTATAAAAGAAGAGCTCTCTTCTTCATTCTAGATCCCCAGCTTTTTATGCTAACTTTATGCTATAGGATTTCTAGGTCACTTTGGAGCTTTTGGAGATTTGGAGCATTCTTAGCATCTACATCTCATTCTTGCATTCTACATCTCATTCTTGCATTTTTAGCTTTAGCTTCATATTTATGCTTTCTTAGATTAGCTTCATTTCTATGCTCTAGATTAGCTCACATAGATTAATTAGCTTGGGTTGTAACACTTGCATATTTCCTTTCATAGCTTAGCTTGCATTTCCATTTCTAGTATAGTTGCATTTCATTTTCATTCTTGATTCTTGAGGATATTGGCATTCTTTCCCTTGTCTTCATTGAATCTCCCATTGCATGGTTTACTAGCAAGGTTATAGGCTAAATAGCTCTAGCTGAGAGCATTCTTAAAACCCTTGCACTCCATGCCTAGGGAGCTATGGATCGATTTGTGAGGGCTCATTCTTGAGTCTCCTTGCATGTAATGATCCATAGAAGTGTGACACATTTATAGTACACAGGTATCACATCCTGAACCCATCAGTTATGAAGAACCAAGTAAATAACACTAATGAACAGATGGTTACGAAAAGCTAATACAGTTTACAAGATAAATTAGGATACCAGATTGATATGGATCTCGATGAATCTGATATGCCCCAAGCGATGATAGATTTGCCCCAAGCGATGAGGAATTTTGATGAGTCAGAAACTAGACGTGGTTTTTGTCTTGATTACTAAGGAAAGATTGATTACAGATTTAGATTTACAGACTTGAATGATGTGCAATACCATGCCCCCTTCAAGATTAAAATTGAAATCTGACAAGAAAAGTCAGCGTTATAGTTTAGAAGCATGTTAATTGATTTGAGAAGTGGTTCTACACATTCGAGAACATGTTCTGCATCATTTGGAGGTCCTGGAGACCAAGTTTGACTAGGTTAAACCATGAGTTGACGATAGTTGACCAAGTTCAAATTTTGATAGTTTGATGTAAGATAACCAATTAAGTTGAATTCTAGATTTTTGTGATGATTGAAGGTCAATTATGCAAGTAGTTAATAATATGAATGATCTCAGATTTTAATTCTGATCCCGAAAAAGGATTCTACTTGTTGTTTCATTGGAGGAACCTTCATACAATGCTCAATCCTTGTGTCATGTTTAGCATTTTTGGTTTTGAAGAATCATTTAAGTGTTTAAGAAATTTGTGAGATCGTGCAAAGTACAAAATGAAATGCAAAATGAAATGCAAACCTAGGACCTAGGACCTAGTCACTGATCATGTGTCGATTTGTTGTCATCATTGAACTTTTAGGTAACCAGATAAATCAATACAATGCCCACTAGTTATGAAACCATAGACATATGAATATCAATTTGTATGCGCAAGAATCAATACAACACCCACTAGTTAGGCAACCATGGACATATGAATATTGATTTTATTTTTGGAATGTCAGATTAGATATAAGCACCAAGCCACAAACGTCAGGATGACCTAAATATCATATCCATTTTGATATAGCAATTTGTATAAGCATCAAAACATAAATGTTGTGATGACCTGAGTATGCCTTGTGTTCAAACACATCAAATAGTCAAGAGATCATTCTAAATCCATTGTGAATTACCCGTAGTGACCATTTATCATTCACATACTTAGGCAAGATCACGTTTCATAGTAGGAGAAAGAACTCACTCAAAAAGACAATAGTTAGATCAAACTTCTTTGAATTTTCTAGGTATCAATGGTTGAGGTACACATGGCCATCTAATTCGAAATAGAGGCTCTTAGAGATGGACACCATTTCAATCCAAAATTTCCAAAGTTGTTAGATTTTTACATACAAGCAGAACACAAAGAAAAGATTATGCCCCCAGTCATCACTCTCTAAATCCTATAAAGGACATCATCGAAGAGCTCAAAGGACACAATATGCAAAAATCTCAATGCAAATCAATAAGCATACAAGGAGATAAAAGCATGTAAAAAGCATAGATTGTTTTCAATTTGTGTTTGATTGCGTTGTTGTAGATGCAAAATCCTTTCTGGAGAGGAGACTGACTGACTAACTGGGATGAAGCTTCAAAGGACTCTAACTAGATATGACTTGTCTAAGATGTACTAAAGGCCATAGGATATGACATTGATTGCCCCCAAGTGTTAAGCATTGATAGGATAAAAATGCTTGAGCTGATTGGTGTACAGACTGACTTTATTGAAACAAGGATATATACAGACTAAAGCAGACTGAAAGCTGGGAAAGACCAAGATTGCACTAATAAATGGAGTATTTTGAAACAAGTAGTGCTCGTTTGCTGGGTTTTCAACATCTTGGTAGAGATTCTATCTTTGCTACCAAGGCACCTGTTTCTAGGTTTTCACCAAGGCATTTTTTCTTTTTCTCATTTTTTTGTATTCTTCATTTTTCCAATTTTTTTGATATTTTTGGTATTTTTTGATTTTTTTGTGAATCATCAAGGTGCCTATTGTTAGGTTTTCACCAAGATTTTCATTTTTTTAGGACTTTTTCAGATTTTTAAGATTTTTTCAAGACATTTTACCATACACTAAATGCCTTAGGCATAGAATTTCTTTAGATGGAGAACATTGATTGGTTCTCAGAGTTGTTCTCCTTCAGTCGTTGAGAGTTGATAGGCTCCAGAGCCAAAAGTAGCAGTGGTAACAAAGGGACCCAGCCAGTTAGGTTCAAACTTCCCCTTGCGCTCTCTATGTGATTGATTTTTAAGATTCTCTCTCAAGACTAGATCACCAACCTGAAATTCTCTGTGTTTGACTTTCTTGTTGTAGCCTCTAGACATTATTTTTTGATACACTCTGAGATGATCATACGCTGCTTGTCTGCGCTCATCTAGTAGTTCAAGTTCTTGCAACCTAGACACTCTGTAGTCATCATCAGTTACTAGACCATGCATTCTAATTCTTAGTGATGGGATTTCAACCTCAATAGGTAGTACCACTTCAGACCCATAAACTAAAGTGAAAGGTGTAGCCCCAATGGGAATTTTAATACTTGTTCTGTAGGCCTGGAGAGCTGGATTGATCATGAGATGCCAGTCTCTTCCTATTTTATTAACTGTACGGTGCAAGATTTTCAATAGATTCTTGTTAGAAGCCTCTGCTTGTCCATTCCCTTGAGGATAGTATATAGATGACCAATGTTGTGTAATCTTGAATTTAGCACATAGATCATTTAAGTCTCTATTCTTGAATTGTCCACCATTATCTATGACTATAGAGTGTGGAATACCATACCGACATATGATGTAGTTTAGAATGAACATAGAAATTTGCTTACCGGTTGCTTGAGTCAAGGGGACTGCTTCTACCCATTTTGTAAAATAGTTTATAGGTGTTATGATATGGGTATGTCCATTAGAAGAATGAGGATGTATGGATCCTATAAGATCAAATGCCCATTGGTGAAAAGGTCATTGTGTAGTAAAGGGAATTAGATCTTTCCCTGAAGCATGAATTAAGTTACCATGTACTTGGCACTTTTGACAGTTCTTAGCAAACTTGATTGCATCTTCCCCATTTCAGGCCAATAGTACCCAGCCCTAATAAGCTTTCAAGCTAGTGTTAAACCATTCGAGTGTGACCCACATATACCTTCGTGGAATTCCTCGAGTGCACATTGAGACTCTTCCCATTCTAAACATCTAAGTAGTGTACCATATAGATCTTGTTTGTATAGATTGTTACCAATGATGACATACCGGGACGCATTGCGGATAAGGTATCATTTCTCATGGCAGTTGAAGGTATCGGGAATGATTTGGTCTTGGAGATAGGAGAAAAGGTTTTTGTGTCGAGATGAATCATGACCAACAATAGTGCAGATCATGCAGGTTTTGGGGGAATCATATGCAGGATAAGATAGTGCTTCCGCCAGGAACTCGTAGCATAGCTCATGTTCAGGCTACTGTAATAGAGTAGATAGCATTGCCATTGCATCGACAGCCCTGTTCTCTGTTCTAGGAATTTTTTCAAATGTGATAGATATGAAATATTTACTTAGATCATCTACCATTCTTTTGTATGGAATGAGCTTTTCATCTTTCATTTGGTACACATCATTGACTTAATGGATAACAAGTTGGGAGTCCTTGTGAATGTGTAACTCGGTCACTATCCACTCAATTGCTAGTTTCATACCATTAAGAAGGGCTTCATATTCAACAATATTATTTGTGCAAGGGAACTTTAATTTGAATGCTTTGGGTATTGAGTACACTTGATGAGTGATAAATAATATGCCTACTCTAGATCCATTTTGTGTATAAGAGCCATCAAAGAACAATTTCCATTCTCTAGAAGAAAGATTCATGATAGAAGAATCTGGGAACTTTATTTGCATTGGTGTATCATCAAACATAGGTGCATCTGCTAATTGATCAGTAATAGCTTGTCCTTTGATAGCTTTTTTTTCAACATATTCAATGTCAAATTCACTTAAGAGCATGACCCATTTGGCTAATCTACCTGTGAGGGCAGCTTTGCTTAGTAGGTACTTTAGTGGATCAATCCTAGCTACCAAACATGTGGTATGAGCTAACATGTAATGTCTTAGTTTTTGTGATGCAAAGATCACAGCTAGACAATCTTTCTCAATCATTGAATAGTTCTTATATGCAACCAATGTTCTACTGATATAATATATAGCCCTTTCCTTTTTATTCTCATCATGTTGTGCTAGCAATGCCCCCAATGATGTATCTATGGTGGAGACATACAGGATCAGTGGATTCCCCTGAATAGGAGGCATCAAGATAGGAGGATTTGATAGATATTTCTTGATATGGTTAAAGTTCTTCTCACATTCTTCACTCCATGCAAAAGTCACACCTTTATGTAAAGTTTTTGTAAAAGGCTATGAGATATCCACAAGTTGTGATATGAAACGCCTAATACATTGTACTCTCCCTTATAATGTTCTCATTTGACTAATATTCTTTGGGGTTTGCATCTCCATTATAGCCTTTACTTTAGCTGGATTAACTTCAATACCCTTCTTTGAACTATGTATCCTAAGAGATTTTCAGAAGTGACACCAAAAGAACACTTCTTAGGATTTAGTCTGAGACTAAATTTTTACATTCTATCTAGTATCTTGCTCAAGTCATTTAGATGTTCAGCTCTAATCATAGATTTTGATAAAGTATCATCAACATAATCCTCCATAGTTTGATGCATCATGTCATGAAAAATAGATGTCATAGCTCTTTGATATGTAGCACCAGCATTTTTAAGCCCAAATGGCATGACACATGTGAAAGAAGTTTTCTTTTGATCCTCTGGAGCAATTTTTATTTGATTATATCCAGAGAAACCATCCATTAAAGAATACATCTTGAAACTTGCAATCATGTCCACTATCAGATCAATGTTAGGTAGTGGAAAATCATCCTTAGGGCATGCTTTGTTCACATCTCTAAAGTTTGTGCACACTCTGATTGATTTATTTGGTTTAGAAATAGGTACAATATTTGAGATCCATTCAGCATAGTCAATAACACAGATGAATCCAGCTTTTAGTAGTTTCTCTAATTCAGCTTTGACCAAGAGTGCAACATGTGGATGCATCTTTCTTAATTTTTGTTTAATAGGTTTTACTCCAGGAGAAATAGATAGATGGTGCATTATAAGATCAGGATCCAACCTTGGCATATCTAAATATTTCCATGCAAAGTTGATCTTTTTCTCTGTTAGGAATGTAGTAAATTTTTGCTTTTCTTCTTTTGATAATGATTGTGCTACATGGATCAACTGTGGTTCCTCTTTTGTTCCCAAGTTGATAGATTGAGTGGGCTCAATTAGAACTGGAGATCTATCCTATAAATGACTCGAAAGGACATCAAATATCTCATCCTTAGGTTCCTCAGAGAGGTTTTCACCTTCGAATACGTCTTTTATTTTTACTTTTGTAGGTTCTGAGACTACCACAAAGTGGTTTTCACCCTCAGAACTCTTTTTCTTTTTATTTTTACTCTTATTCTTTTGACTAAGATACTTGATGTCTGACTCCATCATGCTAACGCTCAGTTCACTGATGGAAGTCCTCATAGGCTCAACTGCATTTAGGTAACAAGCAAGGGCATAGTCATTTGGAAAAGTATAGATACCTTGGCTTGGATTCGTGGAAGTTTGGTCAAGAAAGTCAGGATGTTGGATAGTAAAAGTGGGAAAAGATTGGGAGATAGTGTTTATGGATATGGATTTGTCATCATTGGTCCTAACCCGATGCTCAAGTTTGAAGGTGATATTACAACTTAAGACATTTAATTCATGAATAGGATCAATGTCATTGTGGAAGTCTACTTCAGCCATCGGTGGATCAGACTCATTAAGTTCATTATTTCACTCTAGACTTACATTGGGTTCAGGTGCATATTGGTGAATAACATCAACATGTTTCTCTGTGATAAGTTCATCTTCCTCTGGAATGACTCCCCATTCATAGTCATTAGATTCCTCATATATGCCTCTAGGAAATTTAAGAACATGAGTAAAGTCAAGGTGAATACCCCAAGAAGGGTTACCCTCAAATTTTGATTTGAATTCATACTCTTGAGAATCTATCTTAGAATAACTACCACCTTCCTCTTTATCTATTTTATTATCTTCAAGATTGGCTGGTTCTTGTGGTGCAACTATCTCTTGTTCTATAGTAGGTTCTTGTGTGTTTACTACATTGATTCTTTTTACTAGATCATCTTCAGCTTCAAGGATTCCTTTTATCTCTTTAGGAAAATGCTCATAAGGAATGAGCTCCTTAGTGGTGTCTAACTCATCACTATTAGACTGTTGTATTGTTTCCTCCTTTGGTTCAATCTGTTCTAAGACATGTGTGGAGTTCTTGCTAAGATAGAAAGGCTTCTTCTTATATCCTAGACCTATTGTATCCTTGTTGGTTCGACCATGGTGGTCAAGAGGTGATAGAAGACCCTTACCTTGTAGTCCTAGAGGTCATTTTCCAGTAAATCCCATTTTTGTGATCATTTTGTCCCCTGGTCCATATGACTTCTGAGGAATTCTTCTTGAAGTGGAGTCACATTTCTGGACTAACTGAGAGTTAGATTCCTCTTTATACAACCATGCAAGCACAACTTCATCTTCCTCAAAATCTTGTTTAGATACTTGTTCTAGAACAAAACTTCCATTGAATAGGACTTGGGAATTTTTTAGCATTAGGTTTCACTTTGTCTAACGGTTGCCCATAAGACTTAGGGGACAATGAGAGAGATGTGAGAGATAAAATAGGTTCCATTGTGTATTCTCCCATACCATTATCTTTGATTTTGACCTCTTTTGCAATGTCTTCCATCTTGGATGTGGATGCTACACCTGTTTGCTTAGTGGAAGATTCTATGTTATTAGGAACAAGTTTATCTACACTTTCTTTCAATGCATTGCAAGTTGTAGATATGTCTACTGGAATGGTTACCTCTACTCCTTCATAAGGAAATTTCAAACATTGATGGTATGTAGAAGGAATAGCTTTCATTTCATGTATCTAGGGTCTCCCTAGAAGAATATTGTAAGCCAAAGGTAGATCAAGAACTTGACATGTAGTATCTCTGATTACTGGACCTATTCTGATAGGTAAGAAAATGGTGCTTTGGAAGATCTTTCTTGCTCATCATATGCTTTGATAGTTATCTTCTTTCTAGGATCAATGACCATTTCTAAAAATCCCAGTTGTGTGATCAAGCTTAAAGAACAAATATTTAAGCCAGCGGCCCCATCTATCAACACACATTTGATGTGACAGTTTTGGATCAAGACTTCAATATGCAAGGGTTGATAATGCTGATGACTCAAGGAGTTATCATCTTCCTCTAAAAAGGAGATATATTATGGAGACGTAAGATGACCAACCATAGTCTGGAACCTGTCTAAATCAAGGTTGTCAGGAACACTGGATCTGAGCAAAGCTTTGTCTAGAATGGCTCTATGAGCTGGAGATATCTGAAGCAACTCAAACATGGAGATTTTTTCATTTGTATGCTGGAGTTGTTGGACAATATTGTATGATGTAGGCCTCGTGTCTTTAGGATTTCAAGATTTAGACATAGCCTTCTGTTTAGAAGCAGATGAAAGATTGAAAGGCATCTTAGGGACATTGGATGAATTTGGGATTTGTCCTGGCATATGCACCTGAGCTTGTGATCGAGTAACTGCGTTAGCTATTTGATTTTATCTATCTCTTCATACAATTGTGATGACATTGCAACACTCAGATAGACATGGTTCAACCATATTGATGACAACATTGTTTCCAGAGTAGGCATAATTGACTTTAGCACCCATATTAGGTTGAGAAGAAGAATCTTCTTTACCATCATTCAGAAATGGCTCTGTGAATGTTGTATAATCATTATTGCTTTTATGATTGTTAATCATGATTTCTCCATTATTAATTTTGTCTTGAATGAGGTGTTTTATGCATACATAGGTATTGGTTTTATGACCCTTATTACGATGGAAGTCACATAAATCAGCCTCTTTCCACCATTTTGGTTTAGGTTCAGGATCAAATGGTCGGATCTCAGGCAAGTAAATGATGTTGTTAGCCAATAAAGTTTTCATGGTAGATTCTAAGGACTCTCCAAGAGGAGTGAATTTGCAGTTAGGATCTATAGCCCAAGGTTTGTAAGTAGATGGTTTCTTGTTAGATTCTATTGCTTTAGCTTCAAAAGCTTTCATGGCTTGGGTGCCAATAGTGAGATTTAAAGCAGGTGCCTTAGAAGTGGGATGGATATTATCAACAATGTCGTATGTGACAACACCTTTATTCTTGTTCCAATTTTTGCCTCTATTTTTAGAACTAGATCTAGATTCATACTTGTCCTTTTGGAGTGATATGTCTCCTTTTTGCACAAGTACTTTCTCAATTTTGATTGCATTTTCTACCATCTTATCAAAGGATGTATGATTTTGCATTTGCAAGTGGCAGTTGAGTTCTAAAACAAGATTGTTGATGAATATTTCCAGCTTCTCAGTTTCTGGAATGGGTCTAGCATATAGAGAAAACTCAGGAATGGTTCTCCTGAGTATTGTTTCAGATTGCAGATGTCAATCATGGTGACCGGATGCTAGATGTTATAGGAGTATTGTTGATAGAACAGTTTGATTAACCCCTCAAAAGTTTTGATAGTTGGAGGCATTTTTGAGAACCAATGAATGGATGACCCTCCCAGAGATTGAGGGAAAAGACGCATTAAGTAAGTTGGTTCGTGCATGAACTCCATAAATTGAGTACATAATTCTCTGACATGATCTTGAGGATCAGATTTTCCATCATACTTATCATACTTAGGTATCTCCACTCTTTTAGGGAATGGCGACATGTAAAAGTCTTTATCAAATGGAAAGGGGCATAGAGCTTCCATGGAGAAGTCTTTAGGTTCCTTTTCTTTTTCAAGTTTGTTAAGTTTGAATTGCATGGCATGCATCTATTTCATCATAGATGTGATTGGAGTTTCTTCCTCATGTGTAATGATATCTTCAACATTAAAGTTGGGAGGAATTTTAGCCCCTTGACGAGCTAGTTCTAGAAAGTATGTTTCTCTATCTTCCTTCAAGAAATGCCTCACCATTTTCTTGAAGTCATCATCATTTTGATATCGAGCAATTTTAGAAGGTGTGGATTCTTGATCTGCACCATGTTGAGAGTGATGTCCTTGACACCCGTGATGTGTCCCTCTGTGAGACATGTTAGGAGTTTTAGGACTCCCTGGAATAGATTGATGTGGAGATTTTTAATTGACCCCTTGGATTGATGGAGGAGGGACTAGTTTTTAATCAAAGATTTCCAAGACCGTTGTCTTCGTAAAGACTTGAATTGTAGAGTTCGTCAAAGGTTGGACCCATGTGAGTAGACAGAGGTAAGGTATGAAATGCTTCTCCAAATTTCTTGTGTGATGAAGCTCAAGTTTCCACCATTAACCTTGGGTGAAGCAAGAGAGCAAGATGAAGACAACTAAAGAATGACTTGATTCAAGAAGATCGAATGATGCAACCTTGTCGAGATTGAATTGATTGAAGATTAGATCAGACGTAAATGAAGGATATTATGCCACAGTAGTATGGGTAGATGCCCAATAGATGGCAGACACGAGCTCTCAACACTTAGCCGTTTTGTAAGAAGACTGAATTTTGAAGATAATTTTAACAAGGTTTTGACACAAGATGAAAAAGACTCAAATTGATAAATCAGAAGGCTAAATCAGACTCAAGAGACGACCTTAGGAAAATGGATGGATTTTTTATAGGTTTTGCTCTATTTCTGACACAATGATTTGTTTGATAGAATCTGGAAGTAGGTTGTAAAAATTGGATTTCTGACAAATTTGTGAGTTTTCTGACAACTTTGACTTTAGCTTTGATATGAGTTTTGAAATTTTAGGATGACTTTTGACACCAGAAAGGATTTTTGCTTCGGATTTGCAATTTTTTTGTTTTCATAACCAGTTTGTTTGCAAAGTTTTCTCTGTTTAGGTTTACAGATTTGTGTAATAGTTCGGGATCGTTCATTTTCAATAACCAAGTAGATAAAAAAAATGCAGAACATGAAGCAAAGGGAAGCAATCAATCATCTGAAAACAATGAACAAGGGAAAAAGAAACCTTGCACATGAACAAGGAATAGTGACTTAATGTGCTAATCCCTAGAAATGCTACTTGTGTATGTTCCAAAAAGTTTTTCAATAATGCACATAGTCCTAGAAAATAAAAAATTTGGCCTCGCTAGGGTTTGTAGTAATGGTCTGACTCTGCAACTTTTGTGATCTCAAGAGGGTGAACTCCAATCCAGGTGCACCAGGGTTTTGACACAGTCTGAGAATTTAATCAATCACGAGCTGCTAGGGAGATCTGACATCCCAACAAGAGACCACACCTGTGAAGATTTCTTCCACAAGGACATTTATATACCGGCTGCTGCTACCACAACAAAAATGGCTATTACCTCTTGAGGTTTCATCCACATGGTTGACCCAATTAAGGGAATGTCCACTATGGTTAACCCTCTCTAAAGGTGACTCACAAGATATACCACAGGGGGACTAGATCGGATTCAAGGATCTAGGTTTCTGGTACTATCCAAAAAGGAAGTAGAGCATAATCCCCTAGCCTCTTTACTTCACCAAAACAAAGCAGACAGATTAATCTAACACGCTAAGACTAAAATTATCTCACCAAGATCTATGATGTCAACAACTTATGGTCTATCAATCTCTCTGGAGAGGGAAAGTATCAATCAAAAGCTGAGGACGCAAATCAAGGGAATGTGAGACAATCTCAGTATCCTCCCTACCTACAAGGGGATCCTTCGTCAAGAAGATATTTGCATGTAAATAAGAGAAATAATCCCACCCTCTCAAGATCATCTACAAATAGTGTTCATAGGGCCTAATTACTATGTGTAACAGATATGCAAAAAGCAAATCTATGTTCGTTTTAGAGCCCAAAACTGAAGTGTGAATTATGAAACCTATAAAGGCACTCAAGCTTGACATAAGAGAGTTTTTTTTATGTCCCAAAATGAAGTTTTATTAGATGTAATAAAATACTTGCTTTCCTCACAACGCGCTTAGTAGATTTTACCTATTTTAGCAATTTTTGAGCATTTGTCTTCTATCTTTTGTACCCACAGGACGTACCTGCACCTGCACCTACAAGCCACTATTATGAAAAAATTACCTATTCTTGTACATGAAACCCACTGTTATAAAAATCCATCAAAAAATAAACACAACTTGTCAACCCCATGTGGTAGAAAATCAGGCTAGTCAAAGATAATATGTCATTTGATAATCAAAAAACCTGTTGTCATAAAAAATTAGATTTTGACTAGTCTGCACTAAATCAATCATAAATTTTGAAAATAAAAACAAAATTAATCCAAACCAATGAAAAATGAAAGCTAACTCAAATACTTTTTCAAACATATAAATTTTGGATCTGTATCATGTCATATGTGCATGTACCAATAAAAACATCAGTCAGATTTTATAAAATCAGGTTCAGACCAGTCTTCACTAAAATAATCATAACTTTTACAAATCAAAATAAAATTAATCCAAACCAATGAAAAATGAAAGCTAACTAAAATACCTTTCCATAAATATAAATTTCAGATTTTTATCATGTCATATGTGCATGTACCAATAAAAATATCAGTCGGATTTCATAAAATCTGGTTCTGACCAGTCTCCACTAAAATGATCGTAACTTTTGCAAATCAAAATGAAATTAATCCAAACCAATGGAAAATGAAATTTAACTCAAATATATTTTCATAAATATAAATTTTGAATCTGTATCATGTCATATGTGCATGTACCAATAAAAACATCAGTCATATTTCATAAAATCAAGTTCTGACCAATCTTCACTAAAATGATCATAATTTTTGCAAATCAAAATGAAATTAATCCAAACCAAAAGAAAATGTAAGATAACTAAAATACCTTTCCATAAATATAAATTTTGGATCTTTATCATGTCATATGTGCATGTGCCAATAAAAACATCAGTCGGATTTCTAGAAAAATAGCCCAAAAATTTATCACAAAACTCACAAAAATTAACCTTGTGGTCGTGGGTTCAAGAAAAATGATAGAAATTTGATAGAATAGAATGGAAACCCATTTCAGGGCCCCACGGTGGGTGCCAGAAATGTGTGTGTGAATTTTGTACCTAGCTGTAGACACAACACTTCAATAAAATATTAGAGGTTAGCAAAAAATGAAATCTGCAAGTAATTGAAACTATGCTAACCAAACGATTTACTACCTTCTAATAGGTGCGAGTATGATGTTCTCAGATTGAAATCAAGATCAGTGATAATGCAACACCTAAACGAAGGATTTAGAATGATGCAAGCAATGAAATATGAATGCAAATTAATCTATTTTTTGTATTTTTTATGCAATAGGATAAAAAACTATATGAAATTAATCTAGAATGAAATTGAAATGATATGAAAATTAATCTAAGAATTATATGAATTGATATGCAAAGCTATGAAAGACTATGAATTGATCTCACAAAATTGCCTGTTGCAAAATCTTTGTTCTTCAGTTGTAAATTTGCCAGAGTAATTATGCAAATTCGAGAGATGTGAGATTGAAAGCTTGAGGGATTTAGAGAGGTATTTGAATGCTCAAAGGATTTAGAGAGATTGAAAGCTTGAGGGATTTTGAGAGGTATGTGAAGAGCTGAGCCTTGTTTTTATAGAAATCTAGGGCTTGAGGATGCATTGAGAAAAGCCATAAATCACTCTTGATAAACTCAGGTTGATTTTTGAGTTAACAAGAAATTAAGAATAAATAAACTCATACAATCATGCAAAAGTAGTTTTTATCTCAAAATAGAGTTTTAGTTCACTTTTTCAACTCATCATCAGATGTTGAGTTTAGAAAGTTAACAAATTGAAATTGAAAGTTGATTTAAAGTTGATTGCTTTTCTGATTGTGCATGATTTAATATGAATTAATTTAATAAATAAAGTGATTTATTCTCAACTTAACTGATTTTAAAATTAAAACAATTGATTTATGGGTTAATCAATTATTAAATCAAACTTTTATTCAAAACTATATTATTAAAAATTGACAACTGACTTTAATTAATTAAATAAGAATTTAATCAATTAGTCATAAGATTTTTGATTTATTGTCAAAATTAAATAATATAATTTAGGAATAAATATAATTAAATATAATTAAATAATTAAGTAGAAATATTAAATCTGATTAATTAAATATTCAGAATATTCAATTAATCAAAGTTTAGGATAAATAAGATCTATCACCAAATAATTATTAAATTAAAGATAATTAGGATAAATTAGGAATATTTCTAAGAATATTTTCTGATGCAGAATTTAGGATAATCAATTAAATTCGATAATGTGTAGATGTGCCTTAGGTTAGGACTTTTGTATCGATTTCATTCGATTTGAAGATGTAGGAGGTTAATGAACCTATAGCCCATTTTTGGGGTATTACAGTTACTAGATGTAAGATAGCTAAGGATGATGATTATTCTTGTGTTAATCAGACATTGTATAGATCTATGATCAGTGGACTGCAATATCTAACTCATTCTAGACTAGACATATCAAATGCTATTGGAAATGCTACAAGATTTCAATTTGAATCAAAGGAATCTAATATGATTTGCACAGTGAAAAGATTTTTTTAAATACTTGAAGGGTACAGTTTATTTTGGATTATGGTATGAAAAATATGATAGAAAATGTACTAGTGGAGGTGCATTCTTATTGGGTAATAAATTGGTTTCTTGGACTAGTAAGAAGTGGGATTGTATTTCTCAATCTACTACTAAAGTTGAATATATTTTTGGTGCAATTAATTGTAATCAAGCTATTTATATGAAGAAAATGTTAAAGGACATAAGGATAAACATTTATGAACTTATTATTATTCATTGTGATAACTCTAGTGCTATAAATATTTTGAAAAGAATCATGTTTTTCATTCAAAGAAAAAACATATTTCTATTAAGTATCATGTCTTGAGGGATAAGGTAAATTAAAAAGACATGAAATTGGAATTTGTGTCTTCTAAGGAATAGATTGATGACATCTTTACAAAGCCTTTGTTGAAGGATACTTTTGAGTATCTTATGGAAAATATTAGGGTGATAGCTTATCTAGATCGGAGCTAACGATGGTAAGGATAGCATCAGTCTAGAGAATCTATCAGAATATTATTAGTTGGAGTGATATTTTGGGGACTACTCCTTAGAGGGAGCAGTCTTATGGCTATTTATTGGTTTGGTACTTTTGATATCTTTGGTCCTTTTCCATTAATGTCAAAAGGGGAGAAGTTGTGTGCAAAATAGAAGCAAGATCAGAAATTGTAGAGATTTTTTTGAAACTTGATATTTAGAGTGATCAGGCGTATATATTGCAACTATACATTCAGAGTGATCAGGTGGATATAGAATTGACTTTGTGCATTGATAAGTTTTTCACTACATAATGTTTCCATCAATGCTAAAAGGGGATATTGTTGAAATATTGTTAAGCATGTCAGATTTTTGGATTTGGGTGTGCCAACATTAATGTTTAATCATTGATGTCAACATACTTGTTATCTCGGACAATGTGTTCAAGACATCTGGTAATTAGGATTTCAGTTACATTTTGATACTATGATGAGGATATTGAGAGGAAATGGTGAGGTATTATTCTATTATGTTTGTAGATCATCTACAAAGGTTCATAGAAGTTGATTCAACAGTTTGAGTAAGATATGATTAAGTTTTTGGTTACTGGTGTCACAGTATTTCTGTGAACAGTGGATGGGTATTTTGTTCGGTATAACTTGGATTCAATGTTTCATAGGTTGCAAAGTTGGTGATTGCATGTGTTCTTATTATTGTGTTCATATTTGGTGTTGTTCATGATTCAGAGTACAACAAGCTATCTTTTGTTATGTCTAATTTCATTATTTTAGTGTTCCTCTTAATCAGAGATAAAGATGAGTTTAGATTTTGTATTGGAGATGATACGAAGGTTTTGGATGGTATTTATTTTTCTTGTTGGTGTTCTTGGATCATGTGATGATCGTGTTGTTGGTTCACATTGGTTGAGATGATTGAATTTTCTACTTTGGTATTGTGTTGGCATTTCTTCATTAAGGTCCTAACTGACCTGATTGAGTAACGTGTTGTGATTCTTGATGCTACATTGGTAGCACTTGTACATGTTTGAGGTTGAATATTTGGGTCTTATTTAAGTCTTAGCCAACTTGATTTAGATTGTATACGAGATTGAGCATAATGTTTGTAAGACTCCACCTCTCATGTGACTATTACAAACCTAATTTGACAAATGCATAAATTATTTATAGAAGCTCAACAAGGCTTATGGTTATAATTGAGGTGTTTGAGTGGATATATTTTTATTTTTAGTAGCAAACTGGATATCTATATGAACTCTAAGACACATTGGTAAAAATGAATTTAAGTATTTATTGAAATTAAACTAATTTTCAAAATAGTTGCTAATAGGAGATCTAAGGATTCTTGTAATTCATTTATGACATATTTTCTTCTTGTCACTATCCAATGCAATGATGTATTTTGCTTATAGACTATTGGATATAAATTAAAATTTCATGATAAATCATTGTATAAATTAAAAATATGAGAATGTGATTACTAGTTAGATTTGATTTATTATGGTGATTTAATTATGTGTGTAGTTGTGTTGGCATGAATTTAAGTGTTCCTACAAGAGGAAGGAGAAACACCTAATAAAATATCCCTTCAAGGAGTTAAAAGCTTAACCATTTTGACTACAAAGGTAATTAGGATTTTTGAGGAAATGACCTTGTTTTGGAGGAGTTTATATTATGGGTTATGTGTAAGGGATTTTTTGTATAAGCTTAAGTATAATGGGAAATCATCTAATTTTAGTGTTTAAGTGGGACCTAGGGTTAGGAACCTTAAATGAGTTTAAATTTCTGATATGACCTTGTTTGGGTTTTAAAAATGCATTTAAAGGTCAATTTTATGGATATTTATTAACAAAATATATCCTAAGGTCTATATCTATGAGAAAGGTATTTATTGGACATATAATACTATCCTTTTGGCTTGATATGATCTCTCAAAATCCACCATTAATGAGGGTGACGAGTTTGAAAATTGATTTGAAGGTTAAAGTATAGGTGGGGTGTCTATGGGCAAACTACCACACAAGATAAATTGAGTGATAAGGAATGAATATATGAAGTCCCAATCCAATCATAATACTATATCTGTTTGAAGCATAATAATATTAGTTGAAGGCTACATTATCTTAGAAAAGGAATCAAGATTACAAGAGATGTTTGATCAGCCTCTTATCGTTAAATCATGTGTCTTTAAGCTTCCTAGGGAAGTGAAGATAACTAATGGAAATAAAATAAATAATAAAGAGAAAAAAAATCATGATTGGAGGGAAGCAATAAAAATAGAATCGACTCAGTTACAGGTGACTTAGATTGAAGGCCATTATAGGAAGAAGAAGTTGGGCCAAGAAAAGAATAAAGGAGAAATATCACCCATGAAAGCTATTAATCAAGTACCTTGTGTAATCAAAATACACCAAATTTAGTGTAGACACCCAAAACTGAGCAGGTGTCTTAGAATCATTCAAATTTGCAAAATCTTAGCCAAATGCTCTAATTTTCATCAAAATGGATCAAATCAATTTTAAATGGACATTTATTAATCAAAATTGGACAAAATCATTTAAATCAAAGGAAAAAACAAATCATGACATCAAATAATTAAATACAAGCTTAAAGGGATCAATCACACTATATAATTGATTTTAATCAATTAATTGTATAGTTTTAAATCAAAAATCAAATTGAACCTATTCCCCTACATGGCTAATTTAATTAATTGATAAAATTTTATTAATCCTAATATCTTTCAACATAATTTGAGCAACCAATAAGAATTGAGAACACAATGCACATTGATCACTCCAAATTGTTGAATCTCAATCACTCATTTTCAACTTTGAATCTCAATCACTCAAATTTGTCTACTTGTCCAAACATTTGAGACAATCATCTAAATTGTCCCCCCATTTAAAAACATTTCAAAGCTTTTGAATCAACCGAGGCTAAAACATGATCAAGTAACTCTACCTCCTACCCTTGGGATTTTACTACAAATAGAAGTCATTTTGAGAGCATAAGAATCCTAGAAAATTTGAATGCATAGCATCATCACTATAGGAAATTTGAGAGCAATTGAGAAATATCTTGACCATTTTGAGAGCAAATCTTGATATTTGAGAGCATTATCATGAGCATTTGAGTTAATCTTTGTATCAAATTGAGAATTAAGAGCTAGATTTAGGCATTTTATCATAATTTTCTCATTCTAGGATTGTCACTAGTAGAGAATAAGACTGAGAGCTCTACTTACCAAGCTTAGATAGAGAACAATGAGATGATATGGATGTTAAATGCAATTCTTTAGATTAAATTTCCATTGTCTTTTCATAGAATTGTTGCTAATTGTCCTAATTTCATGAAGGGGTAAACACTCACACACAAATGGCACCCACCATGGGGCTTTGAGCCTCATTTCTATCATTTTTATCAAGTTTTGTGTGTTTTTGGCTCCACTTTTATGTGAATTTTGCAGAAAATAGGAGAAATGCCGCCTACGAAGGATCTAATGATGCTCATGAGCATTCTGACGACGCCTAGAAGAATTTGACTAACGCCTACGAGATTCTTTCTATTCTATCTTTTCTTCTTCTAATGCCTGCGAAATAAAGTATTACGCCTGAGAGCATAAAGCATTGCCTAAAATCTAAGAAATGACACCTATTAGTTGTTCTTTACCACCTTTGATATTTTATCTTACGCAATTTACAATTACTTGTAATGCTTAGCAACTTAAGTTTTATGCTTAGTGATTTTTAAAAGTCACTTGAGTCACTGGAAAGTGACGCCAGTGAGTTTTAGAATAACGCCTACTAGCTTTTAGCTGACGCCTATTAGTTATTCTTTTCCGCCTTTGATATTTTATCTTATGCAATTTACAGTTATTTGTAATGCTTGGAAACTAAATTTTTACGCTTAGTAATTTTGAAAAGTCGCTTGAGTTGCTGGAAAGTGACACCTCTGAGTCTTAAAATCATGCCTACTAGCTTTTAACTGACACTTATTAGCTGATAAATGCCGCCTAGCATTTTTTGTTTAAATTTGTTGTTAGATTATTAAATTTTGTTTTTGAATTCTCTATCTGTGTTTTTCCCGCAAATGAGCAGACACAGGAAAGTATGGAAAAGAGAGAGCAGAGTTACTCAAGAGAGCAAAGAGGTAAGAATTCAAACCAAATGTCTAAAGGAAATCCATACTGCTGATATTTTAGATAGTTTGGAACTAGAAGAAAAGCTTTATAAGCATTACATTAAGGTGTTGGATTCTTATGAAAAGAAATTTCCTACTTCGAACTAAATTGTTTGCATTAAGTTGTTAAAATTTTCTTTGCAAAAATCTTGTTAAGAACACTTAATTGCATTTCAATTTGTTCTTTTTGGTTTCCTTCACTTTGTATTGTTGTGTTGACTAATTTGTTGGAGGACCCAGAATGGGAATGATAGCCACTAAGTAAGTAAGCAAATAAATTTCAAAAACTTCAAAAAATCACCTAGCCTTTGCTAGCTACAAAAGAGGTATTTTTCATATCAAGCTTGCATTGCTTAAATTGTGGCTTTTCTTTTGATCTAATTTAATAGGAAAAACCTTACTATTGTCCAAATTGAACAAACATTAGGCATATGCTCTCCATTTTGTGAAGTGGATCAAAAATCCAAATGTGTGAGTTCAACTTGGTAGAAAGAAAGGGATAAGGAATTAACCAAATATTTCATTTATAAAAATCTCCTTGTCAAGAGGTTGAAAAAGAACAAATTGTGCTTGAAGTGTTTGGAACAAGGAAGAACAATAGGGATATGCTCTTCACTTTCTAATTGAATCAAACTCCCAAACTTGTTGAACCAAGTTCAATTTCTTATTTTTCCATATATGCTAGATAAATTAGATCTTTAGAGGGCCCGCCTCCCGAGAATTGCCTCACGAAGATGGTGAGAGGGAATGACCCAAAGTGGGAGACAATCGCTTTAGCCATGATACTATTCGACCCACTATAAACAAATACACTCTTCCTTAATAGGAGAGTGACTAGGTTGTATGCAAGTATTCTTCACTTCCTCGAGTAGTCCTTTGGATTGCACCAAATCATGCTTTTGTGCATGTGGGAAGCCCACAAGTGGGTAAAAGAACTTGACATGATCTAGAACGGAGGTGTTCATTAAAAATCCTATGAAGTAGTAGTTTTCCTTTTAGAGCCAAACATGTTTAAAAGCCAAAGCTGACTCTGGGTAGATTGCTTGGAAGATATTATTGTTTATACTTGTGAAAATGATTGAGAACATACACTTTTAGTGTTGTTTTTAGGGATATGGTACAAATTTGATGTGTATGTGTTGTGTTTATACTTTATTTTCAAGCAAGAATATTCTGCAAATCTGATCAAATCACTTTTAAAAATTAAAATTTACAACCTGATATGCAAAGTGCCACCTACATACAGAGAAAAACCACTTATACATAGTGAAGTTACGCCTGTGACTATTAAAGAAATGCTTGTAAATGATAAATTCATGCCTGTGACATTTTAAGAAACACCTGGAAAAAGTTAAGAAATGCCTATCAACAGGAAAAATCCGCTTGCTCACTGCAGAGTGCCGCCTAGGCAAATTCTAGTAACTGTGTACTAAGTTTTAAGTCACGCCTACACATAGGAAAGTGACGCCCAAAAACAAATAAGGGAAAATGGTGGCTATTTCTTGGGGGTTTCAAAAAATTTGGATTTCATATCTGAATACCCTTTTGGACGTTCTATCTGTTCTAATATTTCACCTTGTCAGAGATCCTAGTTTTAAAAAATTTTGAAAATTTTGTAAGGATTTGACCACAAGCAAGTGAGTTAAAGCCTATTTTCAATACATTTATGCTCATGTAGGCTTTCACTCGATCTCACTACATAAAGAAAACCCTGCAATCAGACGGAACGTATATAAGGCAAGAACTTCCTTTTTTTAGTGACACATTTACCTCCTCAAGAATACCACAAGAACCCATTCAAGAGGTAGAAACTAACATGACTTTTCCTTTTGGCAACTTGGGTTTGGATCAAACCAACAACAATGGAGGAGGCATTGACCCAAACAATCTAGGGTCAAATAACAACAATGGAGGAGGAGGAATAGACCCTAACAATCAAGGGTTGTACAACACTAACAATGGGGGCAATGGTGAGCCAACTACTAAAGATGCAACCGATGAAAAGGTTAATGAAGCCATACAAAGCCCATACTTCATGAAGCTCATGGAAAAAGCGTTAGAAAGAGATAAGGAGAAGTATTTTCTAGACCTAGCCTGGGCAGGTCTTACACTCCCTCATGACTACGATGTCAATCAACTTAAGAAAAAGGAAGTTGAAGATAATTTGATTGATATCATGAACAAGCAATTTAAATTATTCCAAACACAATTGGACGTAATGAAGCAAAGTGGGGCTCAAAAACCCTTTTCAATAGAGGCATTGTGTCCTTTCCCATTTGACAAGAGTTTAATCATGATACCATTCCCTAGAAATGTGGTCTTTCCTAAGTATGACAAATACAAAGGAGCATCTGATCCCCAAGATCATTTAAGGGAATTTTGTGCATTAAGCTTGGAGTTCATGCATGACACTACTTATTTAATGAGGTTGTTTACTAGAAGTTTGGGAGGCATGGCCATGGAATGGTTTTCAAAATTACCTTCGGGCATCTGAACTTTTGAAGAGTTAGCTGCTAAATTTGTAACACATTATTCATATAATATCAAACATGAGGTTACAATGATTACCTTATGCAACACCAAGCAAAGAGAGGGAGAAGGATTCCTACTTTTCTTACAAAGATGAAGATTAGTATTTTCTAGATACCCTCGAAGTGTACTAGAAAAGAAAAAGATGGACATCTTTATAAATAGCTTGAGTAATGAAATGAACTACTGGTTAAAGCTGCAATGTCCTAGGTCTTTTCAAGAGCTTATTGAAAATGGAGTGACTACAAAGGAGGTATTGGTTAAGAGTGGAGAAACAAAGCTTTACAAGGATAACAAGAATCACAACAACAACAATACCTCCAACAACAATAACAATCAGAATAAGAATCCTCCTAACAACTATAACCGATTTGGGTTGAGGAACAACAACAAAGGTGTGGTCAATGATGGGGTTGTTGACGCTAATAATTTGAAAGTCACTCGTTTTACTATCACAAGAACTCCTACTCAAGTGAATAATGAAAATCAAGCCCCCAAAGTTCCTTTCAACAACAGTACCAATAATAACAACTTTGGGAATTATCAAGGGGCTAACAAGCCTAGGCCATTCTTGGCACCATCTCCCAAGAGGACATTCACACCTTTGGGTGAACCTCTTGAGAATGAATTGAGAACTCTCATTGCTAATAAGATTATTGATTTACCTAGAGCTTGACCATATGAACCACAAAACAAGCCCAATTGGTGGAGTGAGTCTAGTCATTGTGAATACCACAGAAATAGAGGACATACAACAAATGATTGCTTCCATTTGAAAAATGTGGTACAAGATTTGATTGACAATGGTGTGATCAAGATAGAAGGGCCTCAAAACAATGAAGATCACATGACCTTTAAGCAACCTTTCTATAACCATGAGAAGGGTGAATCTTCCAATTTGAATAAACAAGGTAACAATAATCTCAACTTTGCTCATCATTATGATAACATTATCAACACATTATCCAAACATGAGCATGTTGTCAATGTTGCTGTAATCAAGGAACAACCCAAAAAGGAAACATCTTATGCTATCACTAGGGGCAAACTTCAAGGATTACCCTACAAGGGGTTGATCCTAAACCTATTGGTCCTACACAATCAAGTATTTTGGCTAAACAACCATCTACAATAACAAAGCCATATAATTTGGTGGACCAATTACAAAAGACTCCGGCTCAAATTTCTATTTTGGAGTTGTTAAAATTATCTTCAAATCACAAGGAGATCTTGGAAAAAGCCCTAGTGGAGACTAATGTCCCTATTAACTTGGAAGAAGAAAAATTTCAAAACATGGTGGGACACCTCATCGCACCACATTGTCTCTCATTTTTAGAACAAGATGATATGTTCATCACTCATCCTCAAAATTTTCCATTGCAGATAGAAGTCCTCATTCAAAGACATAGGGTTAAGAGAGTTTTCATAGATGGGGGAGCTGGTATTAATATTTTCACTTTAAACCTTGTCAAGTCCTTAGGTTTATCTGAGTCTTCTATTGATCCTAAGAAGCAAATTACCATTAAAGCTTATGATGAGGAGGAGAGATATTCAAAAGGCATGATTGTCTTACCTATTCAAGTTGGGCCCATCAAAAAGGACACCAAATGTCAAGTCCTAGACATAAAGTTAACTTATAACATCTTATTGGGGAGACCATGGATACATGAGATGCAAGAAATTCCTTCTACATACCATCAATGTATCAAATTTCCACACATGGGCGAAGAAATCACAATTGGAGGGGATTCAAATCCTTTTCAATATTGTAGCACATTGAAGCCTCTTCATGAATTATTTATTCCTCATAATAGAGAAGGGATTGTTCCAAATACTACCATTGAAGAAACTAAAGGTGATGATCCTAAGTTAACATCAAATGTTACCTCTACCTCAAACCCTACTCAAACTAACTCAACTACATCAGCTAAGGGAAAAGAAAAAGTGAGTTATGAGGGTCCAAGTTCAAATGAGAATTCAAGTACAACATCTACACCAGAGGTGGAACTTCCTAAACCCACCAAAGAGGAGAGAGGCAAAGCCAAAGAAGACCAATATAAACAAATGAGTGAGAAGATGCACAAGTTTGAAATAGAATGTAGGATCAATTCTAAAGGAGTAGGGGAATATTTTGTTTCCCTATTTGATTTACCTACTTCCCCAAAAACACATAGAAAACCTTCCAAGGCACATCTTCCTCACAAATACAACTCTTATTTTGTAAGAGAGAGTGACAAGTCAGCACTTGAGAAATAAGACAATGAGGTTCTACAATGGCTCTATAAAGATGAAAGTAATACTTCAAACAATCACGTGGAAAGCATTCAACACATCAATATCCAAACTGACTAATATGGAAAGGGGTTTGAAATTATGAAAAAAATTGGGTATAAGGGAAGAGGACCCTTAGGTATGAGAAATAGAGGTTTGCTTGAACCTATTGAACCTTCTTGGAGATCAAAGGAAGAAAAATCAAAAATAGGTTATCAACACAAAGGAGAAAGTTCTAGCCCTATGCATGATTTCTATGAACAAGTGAACATGGTAGAGTTTGATATTGATAGTGATGATTCCAGAGACTATGAGTGGGATTCTTTATCTGAGGATTCTTGCCATGACAAAGAGATTGTCATAATACATTCTTATACTAATGTTCCTAAAGAACAAATTCAAGATAGTGAAGATCCGAAGATACTTCCTATAGGGCAAGCATACATTAATCATCCATGGGTAGGTGAACCTTGGGTACCTTTGTGGAGGGGTGATTCAAATGTTAGGTTTAACCCGCATGTCTTCTTTCCCATAGAAGTCTTAGAGGACTCAAGTGAAGAAAACTTTGATCCTTCTTCCATGGATCATCTGGAACAAGCTCATGTTATTGACCTTAACAATACAATGAATGAACCATCTAACAAGGTCATGTCCTTAAACCTAGCTAATGACAACTTGCCAATTGAACCTTTATCTTAAATGCATCCTGAACTTATTGATTGAGACTTAACTAAACCAAATGATTTACTATACTTTCCCAATGACCAAGCAATGACACAATACCTAAATGTGGTTGAGCCCTCTTCCACCAATGAATTTAATCCAAACATGATGAGAAAGGCAGGGGTCCAACCTCTTAATCCAAAAGAAAAAATGAAAAAAAGTGAAAAATTGAAGAGTTCTAGTGGTGAAAACCACCATGTGGCAGTACTAGAACCAAGAAAAGTAAAAATAAAGGATGTCTCCGATGGTGAAAACCCAACTGTGGCACCTAAGGAAGAGAGTTTGGATACCTTACCAGCACATGAGGAAGAAAGATCACCAATTCTTATAGAGCCAATAGAGAAAGTCAATATTGGAACCGAATTAGAACCCAAATTCATACATTTAGCAGCTTCACTTACACTTTTAGAGAGAAAGGATTTCATCAAATTTTTCCAAGCAAAGCAAGTGAATTTTGCATGGTCCTATGCTAACATGTCAGGATTAGATCCAAACTTCATCATGCATCACTTGAATGTCAAACCAAGAGTTAAACCTGTCAAGCATAAATTGAGAAAAATGCATCCACGCATAGCTCTTCTAGTTAAAGCAGAATTGGAGAAATTGTTGAAGGTGGGGTTCATAAGAGAAATTGCTTATGCGGAATGGATATCAAATATTGTACCAGTCACCAAGCATGACAAATCCATTCACATATGTACTGACTTTAGAGATCTTAATCTTGCATGTCCCAAAGATGACTTTCCACTCCCAAGTATAGATGTAATAGTGGACTTAATAGCTAGTCACTCCATGTTTTCATTGATGGATGGTTTTAGTGGATACACCCAAATTAAGATTGCACTTGAAGATCAAGAAAAGACAACATTTACATGCCCTTGGAGAACTTTTTGTTGGAATGTAATGCCTTTTGGCCTCAAAAATGCCGAAGCTACTTACCAAAGGGCATTGACTACCATTTTTCATGATATGATGCACACCTTCTTAGAAGATTATGTGGATGATATATTGGCTAAGTCACATCAAAGAGAGGATCATTTACAAATTCTTGAGAAGATATTTACATGCTTGGAACAATTCAAAGTAAGGCTCAATCCAAAAAAGTGTGCCTTTGGTGTTCAATCTGGGAAATTACTAGGATACATAGTTTCAGCAAAAGGCATTGAAGTGGATCTCGAAAAGGTTCAAGAAATCATGGACATGGAAATTCCTAGAAACATTAGCCAAATGAGGTCTCTTCAAGGAAAACTTGAATCAATAAGGAGATTCATTTCTCAACTAGCTGAAAAGTGTCACTCATTCACTAGATTGCTCCACAAAGACACCATTTTTACATGGGATGAAGAATGTGACAAGGCCTTTACTTTGTTGAAGACTTACTTAATCAATCCACCAATTATAATGCTTCCTATCAAAGGAAAACCATTGCTTTTGTACATATTAGAAACCTAAGAGGTCTTTAGGAGTTCTTTTGGCACAAGAAGATGATCAAGGAAAAGAGAGAGCTATTTATTATTTGAGCCAAACATTGATTAAGTATGAATTAAACTACACCTTCATGGAAAGAGCATGCCTAGCTTTTGTCTTTTCTTCCTAAAAATTGAGACACTACATGTTGATGCACAAAGTGAAGCTCATTGCAAAGATTGACCCTTTGGAATACTTGCTTAGCAAAACTGCCTTAATGTGAAGAATATCAAAATGGGTCATGGTGTTAAGTGAGTTTGATATTGAATATGTGGATAGAAAGGCCATTAAAGGACAAGTGATAGAATATCACTTAGCTAAAAATCCATTGGTTTCTACACATCCTATTCAAGTGGAGTTTCTTGATGCAGCAATTGTTAATATAGAAGCTAAGACATGGAAATTGTACTTTGATGGCTCATACACACAAGGAGGTTCCAGGGCCGGCATATTGTTGATTACCCCTCAAGGGTATACTATTCCTAAATCATAAAAGCTCTTATTCCCATGTACCAACAACATAGCCGAGTATGAAGCTTTAGTCATTGGTATCAAGATGGCTTTAGAATGGAATATTACCGAGCTACAAGTGTATGGTGATTCTCAATTAGTGATCAATCAAGTCAATGATGAGTACAACATAAAAGATGAAAACTTCATGCCTTACAAGACAATGATTGATGCTTGGAAAAAATACTTTGTATTGATAACTTTTGAGAAAATTCCAAGAGAGAAGAATAGAGCTGTCGATGCAATGGCTACCTTGGCTTCATTACTCCAAAAGCCTAATCAAAATGAAAGGTATGAATTCTTGGTGGAGGAGTTGGAAAAACTGGCATTTGACCTTCCCGATACCCAAATTATTTCTTTACTTAATGGACATGACTCATCTTGGTATGGTCCTATTTACACATACCTTAAAGACCAAGTATTACCCTTAAACCAATCCTGAGCCCAAAAATGACACTTCATTAGACAATCGGCTCGTTATATTATCCTTTTTGACACATTATATCATAAGGGTCTTGATGAAACTTTACTTAGATGTCTATAGGAAGAAGAGTCTAAGGTAGCTTCACGCGAGGTCCACGAGGGCATTTGCAGGTCACATTCAAGTGGGTTAAACTTAGCTAAGAAGATCCTTTGCATGGGGTATTTTTGGAAAACCTTAGAAAAGGATGCTTGTCACTTTGTTAAGATATGCACAAAATGTCAATATCATGGTGATATGATACATGTACTAGCTCAAGAACTACATCCTTTTGTTACACTTTGGCCATTTTATCAATGGGGGTTTGACTTGATTGGCATGATTTATCCACCTTCATATAATGGGCACAAATACATTATCACAGCTATGGAATACTTCACTAAATGGGTAGAGGTCATTCCTTTGATCACTGCTACAGGAAAACAAATCTCTATGTTCATCCTTAATCACATCATTTGTAGATATGGTATTTCTCATGCCATAATTACCGATAATGGAACACAATTTTAAGAACAAAGATGTGGATGAGCTTTATGATACTTTTCATATTACTCATCACTCTTCTTCCATTTACTATCCATAAGGAAATGGACAAGCCGAGGCTACTAATAAGAATATCCTTAAAATCTTGAACAAATCAGGAAGAGATTGGCACGTACAAATCAACTCGACTTTGTGGGCTTATAAAACTAGTATCTGGACACCTATAGGAGCTACACCATATTCATTGGTTTATGGAGTCGAAGTTGTTTTACCTTTGGAGGTTGAAATCCCATCCCTAAGAGTATCATTGCAAGGATTAATAATGGATGAGGATTATAGGGTTTCCCGACTCCAACAATTGGAATTGTTAGAGGAACATCAAGCACAAGCCTACGAACATTTGAAAGTTTACCAAAACAGGATTTCAAGGAACTATAACAAACACATTAAACCAAGAGTTTTTTCAAGTAGGTGATTTAGTGCTAAGGGAGAACCCTAAAAATCAAGCAAAAAGGGAAAATAAGGGTAAATGGGAAGCAAATTGGCTTGGTCCTTTTATCATTGTTTCTTCTTTTGGAACAGGGACTTACAAATTAGCCAACTATGATGGGGAAGAATTACAAGAGTCCATTAATAGCATCCATGTAAAAAGGTTTCATATCTAATCAGATGAGAGAGTATTAGCAGAAAGAGTATCAAATGAGTGTGTATCCGATGACTCAAGCATCACTTTTGTACATGAGAAAATAAAAAAGATCAAAAACATTGAAAAAAAAATTTAAAAAATGAAAAAAGATAAAAAAGTGCCTTGGTGAAAACCTAGCAATTAGGCGCCTTGGTAGCAAAAAAAAGATGGAAAAAGAGAAAAAGAGCAGTAAACCCAAAAGGTGAAAACTTGGCAATCAGGTGTCTTTTGTTCCCTTAAGTCTTTCCTAGTTGCATGTGTATGTATTGCATTTCCATCATCTCACTTGTAAACTCCTCATTGCATCCATCATTTGTGCATAGTCATAATAAAACCTTTCAGCTGCATTGTTACATTTTAGGTTTCATATTGCCCTACATTTGTCACACAATCACATTTATCACTTGGGGGCAGGAAAGGATTGGATTTTTGGTACAAACGGATTCAATAGTATTACTTTTGGTCACACATCAGAGGGAATTATCAGAGCTTTAGAAGAGAAATATTTTATTGAACCTTTGATGGATATCATTGTTCACAACCAAGTATTTTGATCCTACAACTTGATCCTTGAACCTTCATTGACTTTATTATTCAGGATTAAAAATTGACATCACTTAAATGATCAGAATGTTTGGAAATTCTTTTTGAAAATCTTGATACATTGCAAAACAATTGAAGTTTTTTTTGATGATCTTTATTGGCTTTTTATCATATCTTTTTAGCTAATCGATGATGTTTCGACTAGATTGGCGATGATGGAGACATGATATTTTTCTTGCCTTTGAGTGATTGTCTTGAGGGATATCCAACAACTTATGTGAATTCGTCTAACAACATGGTCATCAAAGAACCATCGAGGACTTTCATATAGGATGGAGGGTTGACCTTTGTTGGTTTACACAAATGGATACCTTGGTTATTTAGATCTTCCATATCTTAATACCAAAATCCAATTGCAACATTGAATCTGTTCAAACTGGTATTCATACTCCCATAGTTGGTTATTCAACTAGTGAGGGTTATACTAGTTTCCTAAAAGGTTACCAAAATGTGATATAAAGAAATATTCATATCATCATGATGTGGTCAGTGATGGTTGTACTTGCTTTCCAGTCCCACAATGCTCAATGATGAAAATATTTCTCTTTTGCAGTTCTTTCGCAAAAAGCTAGTGACAATTAGTTGCATTGCATTTTCATGTTAGATTAAGTGCATTGGTTTGTAGTATTTTTCCAAGTGAAAGGGGGGTTCATTTATGATCTTGATCAATCATTAAGGGGGGTTTCAATTAAACACCTTATCCTTGGTTCAAATCAATAATGTGAGATCATCTTTTGCATTTATTCATAGCATTGCTCATTACTCATTATCCTTATGTCTGAAAAGAAAAAGAAAAAGATTCATTAATCATTAAACATTTGCATACATTTAGTTAAGGATTGCATTTTAAGAGTTGCATACATCAAAAAATTAAAAACATAGTTGCATTCATTATATATCCATATTTCCATAATAAAACATTTGCATCCATATATTGAAAATAAAAAATATATATCAAAGTTACATTATCATTTGCATTCATTTATCTATATCTATGTAAGATGCATTGCATCCATAGCACAATCAAAAGTAAATGCATCATAAACATCATATAGAGCTGCATATAAAGATAATCTCACATAAACATATTACGAGAATCAAGGAAAGTTCATAATCATATAAATGTCCATAACATCAAAGATCCATCAAATCTGTATACCAAAGATACAATATCATCGACAAAATGATACATCAAAGTCCTGATCAATAAATATAACATGATACAAAATCATCATCAAGGAAATCATCAATAATCAATCATTTTGATCAATTAAGGGAAACCTAATTCTCTTCATTACCTATATCTACATCTGCACCTGATTCATATCAAATGACCCTATCTATCAGCCTTCCACCATTAATCTTCCCATCTCATCATATCAAATCGAATATCAATCAGTCGAATCATCCAATTGATCATCTAACGTCAATCAAGTTATCCTATCATCCATTTCCTCATCTTGAGCGCATCAAATCTCCTAACTCTATATCATGAGGAAGGAAAATCATTGTTTTGTCTCTCTAGATCGTGAAAGCAAAATATCTATCCATCAGCATACCTATCCTATCCGATTGACATCAATACAACATCAACCAAGTGATTCTGATTGACATGAAGTGATAGCCAAGCATCATCAAATTATCTCAAACATCAACAACATTTTCTCAATCATAGCTTTTCTCATCAAATTCTTTCATCAAACTAGGGCATTTGTTGAGGCCTTGATTATCATCGATATTTTTCAGAAATGAAAACATATTGGATCTATTTTCAATCAATTTCATCATATTTTTATATCCGGAGATCAATCTATTTCATTTCTGAGGAGGCATTATCATAGTATCAAATCTACATCAGCATTGAATCTGGGGCATTAAAATTTTGAACTATTATTAGTGGGGCATGTTACATCATTATCATTTTCAAATCAGGTTTTATCAATCAAATTAGGTTTCAAATCAGTATTGTATCAATCAATCAAGTATCGAATCAGTGATCAGGACATGAATTTTTTTTTGAATCAATGCGCTACGCACATCAATTCAAAAAGGGGCATTTGTAGACACCCAAAACTGGGCAAGTGTCTTAGAATCATTCAAATTTGCAAAATCTTAGCTAAATGCTCTAATTTTCATCAAAATAGATCAAATCAAATTTAAATGGACATTTATTAATCAAAATTGGACAAAATCATTTAAATCAAAGGAAAAAACAAATCATGACATCAAATAATTAAATACAAGTTTAAAAGGATCAATCACATTATATAATTGATTTTAATCAATTAATTGTATAATTTTAAATCAAAAATTAAATTGAACCTATTCCCCTACATGGCTAATTTAATTAATTGATAAAATTTTATTAATCCTAATATCTTTCAACATAATTTGAGCAACCAATAAGAATTGAGAACACAATGCACATGGATCACTCCAAATTGTTGAATCTCAATCACTCATTTTCAACTTTGAATCTCAATCACTCAAATTTGTCTACTTGTCCAAACATTTGAGGCAATCATTTAAATTATCCCCCCATTTAAAAATATTTCAAAGCTTTTGACTCAACCAAGGCTAAATCATGATGAAGTAACCCTACCCCCTACCCTTGGGATTTTACTACAAATAGAAGTCATTTTGAGAGCATAAAAATCCTAGAAAATTCGAATGCATAGCATCGTCACTATAGGCAATTTGAGAGCAATTGAGCAATATCTTGAGCATTTTGAGATCAAATCTTGAGATTTGAGAGCATTATCATGAGCATTTAAGTTAATCTTTGTATCAAATTGAGAATTGAGAGCTAGATTTAGGCATTTTATCATAATTTTCTCATTCTAGGATTGTCACTAGTAGAGAATAAGGTTGAGAGCTCTACTTACCAAGCTTAGATAAAGAACTATGAAATGATTTGGATGTTAAATGCAATTCTTTAGATTAAATTTCCATTGTCTTTTTATAGAATTGTTGCTAATTGTCCTAATTTCATGAAGATGTAAACACTCACACACAAAGTATCCTCTCTATTTGCATCAAGAAAACTGGGATAGATGATGCCGCATTTTTCTTGATTGAGTCGTCCCTTTGGACCTTTAAACCATCAATCTTCCCTCCTAGATAAGAGGTCGGCACCTCAACACTAAGTCTAGCACAGTAGCGATTTACTATGTTTGGACTTAGCAGAATTATCAAATTGTTATGCTCGATTTGATAACTACTAGTTGCCTCCTCATGATGGTTGGCCTATCTATAGCTGGAGACAGGGTATGCGGGGTCATTTAGTAAGTCAAAGAAAATATTGCTTGTAATGAAGATTTCTGGTCAGACATATGCTCAGGGTGTAGTTATGCTACGAAATGTATTATCCTCACTTCGTAGACCAATCGAGTCGTTTGATTCGATCACTGCAATGACCAACCTATATGTATCAAAGAGGCCATGATAATGATTACTTTAACTTCTTTTGCGGTGCACTCTACTTTCCCATTCATCTTAGTACATATAAAACTATCTTCCTCAAAGATTTGGTACGAAAGATTGAATTTTACTCCCTTGACTCACCCGTGGCTATCTAACCATATATTTAAAGAACTATTCAAAGTACTCCTTACAATAAAAAATCAAGGTGCCTTCTTGGTATGCCTATATGCTCTGTGGCCCAATCCATTCTCTGTGGATATAGTGTTCTAGCAAGGTACACTCAGAATACTGTGTCCGATAGAGTCAAATTGTTGGCGGGTAGTGAGATCAATCCCAAGTATGATATCACCATATCTCCATGATCACCACCCTTATCCATCTACTCCTTGGACATATTTAGGTAGAGCATTTAAAGCTCCTAATAAATAGAAAAGACTAATTTGAATGTCATCCATTGTAAGCCAGAAGAAGAGACATGCAGTCATTTTATTTGGTGTGCTATTGAATTTTGTTATGTCAGACACATAGTCAAATAGAAATCCTTGTCTGTGATTTACCTAAAGAATAGCCTTATCATATTAAGAACTTTGTATTTCTGTGTACCAATTGATTTCTGTACTTGAATAAATGGTGAAAAACTTAGGGAAATCATCTACACAACTTTGGTCTGTAATAAAATAAAAACAAATCACTTATGATTACTATTTCGTGCACAAATATAAGATGATGCAAAGATGTATTCCAGATATCAAGCTCATATGACTCTCATCCAGTCTGTAAACTCTTTTCATCTTATTATGTGAAATCCCTCATCAAAGTAGATTGACAGAATGAAAATAATATGCGTACTCCATCTTCACCTGTGAAATTAACAAAAGTCACATTGAAAGAAATTAAAATAAAAAACTACTGACGTGACCTACATAAATATCTTTGATACAGAAAATATATTCAATCGTGTTTTTTAATAGTAAGAGAATTCATACCAGGTTTTAATTAATGAGGATAAAACCAGCAGAAATGGTAGGAAGTAATAAAATAACTACTAATGGAGGAGTATTGAAAATTGATTTCTTTCTGTAGCAAATTATAATAATAGAATTATTTTTACATTCAAATATGATTTTTAAATAAAATTTGTTTTTTAATGTGATTTTTTTTCAATTTTAAAAATAGATTGTAGATTTATGTTAAAAAATAAATTTATCTATATTAAAAGTGACTTTTGTTTCAAAATAGAATGAAAATTTAACTAAGCTTATCCTATTAAAAAAAATTAGCATATGACAATATAATTGTTTTTATATTATAATGTGTCTTTTGTTCCATAAAGAATCAAAACAAGATTGATTTTATTTTATCCTATACAACTAATTCAGAAATAAAATCATTCTATATTCTAGTGTGATTCTGTATTTTTTGGTTTTGTTTTAAAATAGAAAGAAAGTTTATCTTATTTATTTTTATATCCTCAAATTGTTAAGAAATGGTCATAAAAATATTTATTGTATTGTGATGTGATTTTATTGTTTATTACTCCTATGGTATTTAATCTAATCTAATATAATTTGAATATCACTATTTTATTGATCAAGTCTTTAGAGTTACTTTAATTTAAATGCATCACATTGAGAATCTAACAAACTAAAAATAAATTAAAAAGGAGTGGTTGTTGATTTTCTTTAGTGATGAATTGGGGGCATAATAGTAAATTGAACCAATGATTAAAATAAATAAAATTTAATATTATATGATCACCTTAATTTTTAAATGTTATTTATATGGTTAAGCAAGATAGGAGTTTTGAGGTGACATTAAAATAAGAAGAAGAAAAAAATTGTTAGTTGTGTTTTTACTTAAGTGTAAATTTTTAGGCATTACAACTAGTATCAAAGTCTTAGGTTGCAACAAAAGGGTATCATTTGGGTCCAGGTTACATGTAGCAAATTTGCACGTCATTTTGTGGAAGAATGTTAGATAGTACAAGTTGCTTTAAATGAGATAGAGGTTCTCAGTTATATCAAATTTAGATAAAAAGTACTCATGGACTCTTATCTAAAAAATGTAACTTATAAAAGTAAGTTTTACTAAGAACTTCATATACAATGTAAAAAAATCTAAAGAAAACACTAGCTCAACTAGGAGATGTAACATTTCTCTCAAAGTCTATTTATAATGTTATAACATTTTAATCATAGGTAATAAGACCAATTTTGGAATCAAGCCCTTCCTTGCATGTGAATCCAAAGTTTGTTTTGTAAGTATACTTTGTCACACCTTGACATAGTAATGAATCTAGAGGTTGTGACAATTATTGAGAAAATTACATGAACACCTAATAGTGTGAGATTTCTAATGTCCTACCAAAGCATAGGTATTTTATTATCTAAAATATAAATTTAAGTTGTAGGACATGGTAATAAAAAAATCAAGTTATAACAAACTTTCTTAGGAGGGAATAACTTTAACATAATGATGAAATTAACTAATATCAAGTTTATGCAATTTCATGTTTGTAAATATAATATGCAAAGTACATGAGCTTAGGGCCAGATCTGAGATTATATTGGGAGCAATGAGCTTAGGGCAGTGAGCCTAGAGATTGGGTTGTAAGCTTGTGGTTTCAAGTGCATCCTTTGTTCTCTATTTTTCTCTTAACTGGAAAATTATTTTAACAAAGTACATTCATCTAGTGGGTTTGACTCCCACCAAGGTTTTCCCTTAACCGGGTTTTCTCAAGAACAAATCTTTGTGTTATGTGCTTTGCATTTTGGATATTTCCTTATCATTTATCTTTCACATCTAAGTGGTTAAAGTGAAATTAAAGTAAGTAGATCTACACAAAATGATTCACCCCTCCCCCCTCTTAGTTGTGCTTGCCTACTTTTGGGCCTAACAGATAATACCTATGAATGGCTTGAAAAATAAACTTTGATAGGTTTTTGTTGTCGGTAGTGTTCCACCTAAAAGCATATTGCATGAATGGGTTTCCAAATCTTGAACTCCTCATGGGGTCTAGCTTGATGGCATTCAGAACCTCACCAAGGGTTTTTATTTATTTTGCTTTTCGAATCCCTCTCATGTTGAGGCTATTCTCAATAATGGGCCCTAGTTTGTTAGGTCCTCCTTGTTGGTTTTTTAGGCTAGGTCTCAAGACTTTACGATCTCAGATGAAAAAAAAACTCAAGGTTCCTATCTTGGTTGAGTTCTTTGGTCTTCCTTTTTCTTGTTAGTCATTCATGCAAACTATTTCCTAGTCTCTTGGAAAGGTGGTTCGCTTGGAGCAAGATCAATTTTTTCATGTCCATCTTAGAAGAGGGTTTGTGTTGAGGTCAATTTATCTCGTGACCTAAAAGAAACCATAGATATCCAGGTGGGTTGTCAATGTTTCACATAAAAGGTTCTTTAGTTGAAATTTCCCAACACCTACTGTAGGTGTCAATCAATAGAGCACAAAATCAGGAATTGTCCCTTGGTGGTTCGTCAAATGAAATCTCCTTCTAAGGTTTCCATTTCCCATCCTTCAAAGGGAGATCAAAAGGAAGAAGGATGGACCATGATGGTTTAAAAAGGAAAGAACATTGCCTCGTCTCTTCAAAAGTAACTTGTCGGTTCATCTTCTCAACTTCCATTGGTGGAACCAACTTAGGTCAAGGCATCCCATACCTTTCCATCTACACCTCTTGTTTCAAACCCTAGCTAGCAGGGGATAGTTTCGACTGTGAATTCTTCATTCTCTGCTTAGGTTTGCACTCCTCAAGTCGTGTTGGTGGTTGCAACTCAACCATCTTCTCTATGATGCTCTCATAGCCCTGTTAACTAAAGATAATGGTGGAGGTCCTGAGAAGCAGAGAGTCATCCCAGGTGGACACTCTTTTCCTATCTTTAGAACAAGTTCAAATATTTTGCATAATATCTTCTCCTCTCTTGGGGATGAAGATTACATGTAAGCATTTGATCCATTAATTACATCTCATGGAATGTAAGAGGTCTCATAGACCTCCGCATAAATTATTCTATTAGGGATACTCATCAACTTGTTTCTGGTCTGGATGTTTTATTTCTCCAAGAGCTTAAAATTTTTATTTTCATGCTTTCATCTGCATCCCATTTTATTTATCTTGGTAGCCTTGTTTTTCCTTCCCATCATGAAGCTAGTCAAGGTGGAGTTGTTACTCTTATTTCTCCTCATTGGAAATCTTATGTTGTTAATCATGGATATGATCCCATGCAGAGAGTTATATGGGTGCTATTGTCAATCAAAAATCATTCTTTTGGGATCATTAATGTTTATGCTCCCAATGATGTTGAAAGATCACACCTTTGGCACTGGGTAGCCGACTCTTTGCCACACACTACGTGGGTTATGTGTGGGGACTTTAATATGGTTAAGGTGGCTTCAGATAACGGAGTCATTTTACCTTTTCGATGGACGTCTAGAGAACAAGAAGCTTGATTTTACACTTGTAATTAGTTAGGTCTTTTTTATCCTAACATTAATTGTTGTTGTTCTCACTGTGCCTGACACACTTGGTGTAATTTCTGAGCTGGTTCTAATAGGATTTTTAAAAGGCTTGGTCATGCCATGAACACAACCCAATATTTTCTTTTATTTTCCTTAAAAATGGATACATGATGTAGTTTATATTATTAGATGGGTGAACCCACAATAATGGATTACACTTTTTTGCCTGAATGGACACTTAACTCTACATTTTGAAAAAAACTTTTAGATTTAGATGCATATTGTCGTTAAACCATTTGAAATTGGAAGATGAAGTAAATTAGAATCTTTTAGGATTTTCTGCCTAGATTTTAAATATATTTTGTATTGTTATTTTTGAATTGATTTGAAAGGTTTTTTATTTCTCCCACAAAAAATGGTATGTTGTTGAAAGCGTCATTTTCAAGAGTTACATTGTTTTCATACAGCATAACTTTTTTTCTAAAATAGATATCAATGTGTTTCTTTCAAATTTAGCTTTTTAACATCCATACAAAGGGCATGAAATTGGTTTGACGACATTATCATTATTATTGCATACTTTATTAACGTTTGAAGTTGACTAAACCGTAATTTTGACATACCTTGACTACATAGCTTATAACTTGTCATGTATTTGTCCAATTTCATTTTTATTTTTTTGATAGAAAAATAACTTAAATACCTGGGGCATAGATATTTTTTAGAATTTTTTTTCCCTCATTTACTATTTTTCCATAAGTGTCAAACATAGAGGTAGACATACAATGAAATATCTATGTTTAGTAAAACTAAAAATACAAAGTCATAATAAACTTAATATATTTTAACATTATAATCATTGGAAAGATTTGTTTTAGTAGTACCTTACTACATAGATAGATTTTTCAAATGGATTCGTTTGATCTACCAAAAGATAAAAGTCAAAGTGATTTTTTGTCAGCATTTTAATAGGTGCGAAGGAGACTCAATTGTAGGTATGAATGGGGTAAGTGCACAAAGATGGGGGACCAAAAAGGGAGTATAAGATGCCACTTTTTTTCCTGAAATCGGCAAAATCTAAACTTCAACAAGAAATTGAAGATAGTTAGACTCAAAATTTTAAGATGCGACAAAAAGAAGAGTTGTAATACTCTGAATCTAGTTCCTAAACTACTAATTTATTTTGAAAATGGTGCAAATTAAGGCCCTCAAAAAGGGGGAGCACAAAAAGTGGTCCTATTTTTTTGTGAAAAAATCTAACATATCGTCTGGTGTGCTCCCCCTAAAATGTTAACTTTTTTTTTTCAATTTTTTTAATTGCTCCAGTGAGAAGTTAGCTAACACCATGTAGTTTATCCCAGAATGTTTTGGTAATTTTTTGATGAATGTATAATTTTTTATGAATTTATGAAGTGCACACATCTTGAAAACATGAAATTTATGTGCTCCCCCTAGAAATCATTTAAAACTCATCAAAAATCAAATTTTATTTTTTTTAAAGTGTGTAGAATGGAGTCTAGTTTCTAAAAATGTAACTTGTTGCAAAATTCGATGATCGAGCCAAAATCTATGCCCAAAATATTGCACATTGGTTTTTTACAAAAAATGGACATACACACAAAAGAAATTAGAGATGAAAGACTTAACATAATCAGAATTCAAAATAAATTATATGCTTAGATAGTTAACAGAGAGATCTACAATATCATGTCATCTGATTTTTATGTTCTTGAGCCATGAGTAAACCTGACGAGGAGCACACAAAAAACTATGTCATTTTTTTGTATGTCTATTGGAAAACACGTCTTAGGCCTATTTGAATTGTCCAAGCCTTTGGTTTGGATCTCCAAGGCAAATCCAAGCCTTAGGGTGGGTAAATTCCAATGCCTTACAAAGTGTGTGTGCCTTATAGGGTGAGTGCACTACTGAAATCTATGGCTTCCATAGGGTGTACGCCCTATGGAAGCCATAGATTTCAATAGTGCGCTCGCCCTATGGGGCAAGCACACTATTGAAATCTATGACTTCCATAGGGTGTGCACCCTATTTAAGTCATAGATTTAAATAGTGATGAGAAATCTAGTCAGAATGAAAGGAGAGAGAGAGAGAGAGAGAGAGAGAGAGAGAGAGAGAGAGAGAGAGAGAGAGAGAGAGAGAGAGAGAGCTCTCCACCTTCGTACGCTCTATATTTTCCCTTATTACCCTCTCTCTCTCTCTCTCTCTCTCTCTCTCTCTCTCCCCCTTATCACTCTCTCCCTTCTCTCTCACTCTCTCTCTCTCCCTCCCTTATCACCCTCTCTCTCTCTCCCTCCATTATCTCTCTCTCTCTCTCTCTCTCTCTCTCTCTCTCTCTCTCTCTCTCTCTCTCTCTCTCTCTATATATATATATATATATATATATATATATTCCCTTATTACCCTCTTTCACCCCCTCTCTCTCACACACACATATGCTCTATCCCACCTTCATACCCTCTATATTCCCCTCTCTCTCTCTCTCTCTCTCTCTCTCTCTCCACTAGTACATTTGATCTATTTTTTCTACCAAAATTTTCGACCATCAAGCCAAAAGGTTTTGGTTGGTCAAAATATAGAAGGAAAACTTTCTTTTTTTAAAAGTTATGCTCATGTGAGTCAAAATTTTGACTAACACGAGCATAACTTTAAAAAATAAAAGGTTTCATTTCTCATTCATTATTACCATGGCGAATTTGTTTCAAGGGAATTGCAACTAGCGCACGAAATGCGAAATGCGAATATGAAAAAAAAGGGTTTGATGTGATTCATTTGATCACTTTGGGTATTGTGGGCAGGAGGTTTGGAGGTCTAGGCACGTGGGAGCTGGTTGAGGTTGAGGTTTGGAGATCTGGGCACGTGCGGAAACATTAACTTATTTTTTCCCCTTATAAACAAGTATGCTCTCCTTCTTCCCTACATTTGATATTTCTTTTGGCTCCACTATCACTGCTTCATTAACCTCCTCTTTTGCTCCTGTAGTCTTCATCATTTCAAGTTCTACTTTTGGTGTTGCTAAATTTTTCTCTTTTGTTTTCATGCATCTTATTTTGTCATGAAGTTCCCTTTATATTGGATTTATCTAATCTAGATATCCCAAAAAATCATCAAAAGGAAAGACAGAGATTTTGATGGCTTCAAATGTATACCATTTTTTATCCAGTCGTTTCATTTCAAAATTCTATTTTCCAAATCTTCTTCTCCTTTGCCCATTTGTTTGAAGCTCAAAATATTCATCAAAGGTCAAATATTGATCAATGGTTGGCCCTAAGTTCATATATTTGGCATAGCATTTGGCCCTAAGTTTACTTGTTGCATAGTCCTTTGCAGATATTGCTATACTACAACTGCCATGGAGATCAGTATTGCACAATGAAGACTGGTTAAAATGACAAGATTAGTCAAGCAGGGTTTTTCGTGCCCCCTGACCAAAAAGTCATGGGATTTCATCCAAGAGTTTATGTATTTGTTTAATGCAAAATCAAGATGAATTCTGTGATGCCCTTCTCTCACTTTTTCGACCCATATAAATACACGGATCCTTCAATTTTGGCCAAGATAAAAAAACCAACCTAATAACTTTTATTCCAAGTTAGCCTCCAAGATAAAGGAAAATATTTAATTATGTTTATTTAATGCAAGTTGGTTACAAGTTGGGAAAGTTGACTCAAAGGCAGTTACTAAACTTATTTAAATAATTATATTTATTAATATTTATTTATTTATTTATGAAACTAGGGTTGGCTGACCCAAAAAATGGGGGACATTATAGTTTTCCCCTCTTCAAGATTGCTTGTCCTCAAGCAATCCACACTTGCATACCCAATCTGAATGCCATGATCACATATCAGCCTCAAAATCATTGCTCTTCCACTCTTCTTTGTGAGTTTGAGATAAACATCTCTCTTCCAAAATGCATCACTGATCTTATCAATCCTGGACCAAAGGGCATACCTCCATGTAATAGGAGTGCATAATCATGGGACTTCCTTGATAAACCTACAGTTCTTCATGACCCTCAATGTCAGACAAACCAAGCATCTCAACATGAGAACTAATCTTTTGCATTATATTGCATGAACCAATCAATCTTATATATTGTGAATCAAATAAAGCCTCTATGCATTGGCACTTGATCTCATCCCATTTCATTGTTATTATTTTTTGAAAATATTTTTCAAAATGTCTATTTTTCTCATCAAGGATTGTCTTTCTCTAATAGACTCCATTATGATGTCCCTACCTAAGATGAGTCTAGAACTTTCCTATCCCTCTTGTTTACAGATTGGGAGCTTTCCTCAGTCTTGTGGAGATTTGAACTCAGGGCACCACTTTAAAAGCCTCTATGCTTTGGCACTTGAGCCCATCCTATTCTACTCTTATAATTTTGTCAACACATTTGCAAAAATGTTTTTTTGTCTTCTGGAACTATCTTTGTCCAATGGACTCCACTCTGATGTTCCTAACCTTAAATGGGATTAAAACTTAGTGCTCCTCTTCAATGCAGGTTGGGAACCTTCCTCATTTTTGCATTGTGCTTTCATATGTCTACTTCATCTTAATTCTTATCTTTGTCGACCTCCATCTATTCTATACCAAACAACTTAATATTGTGCTACTAGGTTTGTTTAATAAGTTAATTTGGATAATAATTGTTTTCCCCAAGAGCCATCACTTGTTGAAAATATCTGTACAGCCAATTCTAGAGCCATATAGTGATATTCACTTGACTCGGGTTCAATAATGGAAAGCTGAAGAGTAAGAGGTGACTCACTGCTTTGCAATGGTGGAAATAAAATAAATAATAATATTAAATGTTTTACAATTTTTAAATTTTATGTAGTTTTTATTAGGTCGGGTTCCTGCTGAGTTTATGCAAGTCTTTTGTAGTAGTCTTGATTCCTTGCCTCATGTTCACTTGTCACTAACCGATTCAAAAATGTCTATGTTCAACAATTCCAACCTTGAGTGAAGGATGGCTCTTTTAATCATGTAACCACAAATATTTAATTTATTTTGTTTCAGGATGAAATTTTATGAAAGCCTCTTGACAGGCAACCATTGACTACCTTTAATTAGATCTTTGGGATATTGGTTAAACTCCTAGTTGCCCAAACAAAACCTTTGTGACTGATACTTTTATTTAGTTTAGTGGCATCAATCATTTTTATATCCAATAGAGAGTCTTTGCATGTTATAATGTGCTCTCAAGTTTGTTGTTTCTATGGGAGACAAGTTTTTAATTGCATTCACCATTTTTTCAGTACTATCTCTGCCAAGTTTCATTCACAAGGTTTATGCCTTGTAGGAGTTCTTTTAAAATATGATTCTCTTATTTTCTAAATGACTATCAAGTTTTATTATGCAAAGTTTCATTTACTTATGATTCATATGTCACAATCATGTGATTTTATGGTCTATAATTCTAAATCAACCCCCTCCCCATGCTAGATAATTTAGGCTTTACCCATAGTTGCTAGTCTATAGGAAGACTGGAAGTCAAATTTCTATTGCCCATCACTAAACCTGTAAATTTGTCAACCTTATTTCAGGACTCTTTCACTAACATCTTTCATAAGCATCATTATTATGTATGTAGATTTTCAAATACCATAAGATCATTATAAAAAATTGCCAGAGAATTATCAGCTATGCAATAAAGCAATGGGCATATAAAGAAGCAACCCAAACATCCAATCATTGGATTGTTTGTAAGCCTTTCTATGATATCTCATGCTGACTTTGAAGCTTTAGGTTTTTTCTAGCCATTCTTTCACATAACCATATTTGTGAAAAAAAGAAGGGCAGCGCGCACGCAAGAGATATGTCTCAACTTGAGCTCAATCTTTACATAAGGTATGTGACTGTTATAGAAAGTTCCAGTATTCAAATTCTATCAATCTCTAGTTTGAGCCTACAACAATGTTCCTTATACATTTGGTTATTTAGATTTGGGTTAAGACCATTCGGCATAGACTTTACTATCTACTAAGATGTCACACTGAATCTTCTCCACAACTATAGCCACTTAGCCTAGCACCATTGACTGTCACGAAGACACTCTAATCTAATTGGTCAAGTTAGATTAGGTTCAATCTAGAATGGTAAATCAATGGATTTACACAGCAAGTACAATCACCAAGGATTCTTCAATGTGCCTGAGACTATCAAATTCAATCTATGATTCAATTTCAACCTTCCTGTTACTACACTGCTGCAAACTTGTCTTCTTCTTACTGGTTAAATACATGGAAAGTATCTACCTAGGGCATCAAATCTTGAAGCAATATGCCTCCTTCCACAGTCTGAGCACTTATATTATTAAAGTGCATAACCTTGGCTTGCTTCTCACCCAATGGCATTGGAATCCAATGGGGAAACCGCAAGTCAAGGTTCCACCTTCATGACAGAGCCGACTATAGATTTTCCTAAGCCGGTATGTCAGTGAGGTTGGGTTCTTGTGTAGATCAACACCAAATTTAAAATACGATGTTTGCAAAGTTTAGTTAAATGAACTCTAACAAGAACTGTGGATGCGCAAATGAACTTGTAGTGACATTAAAACTCTCTAACCATTACATGATCGAGTTTGCTATGATAGTCAAGCCATGTGTTTAGTTCATAACTGACTGTGTAAATGTAACTAAAACTTGAAATCAAACGACAATCAAAACTAAGATGGATTCGAATAAACAATGCATACAATGAACTTGTGAAATGATCAATCCATCTACCTATTTGCAACAAACAGAGTATGATAACAAAAATGTACTCAAAATATTTTTTGGGTTTCTTTTATTCAACGATGCTTCGAAGATCATCTCCTTGTGCCAATCCTGTGATTGAAAAAGGTTTAAAAACCACTTCCAAAAAGTCTTCCAACTGATCCAACCAACATGAAATCGGTTGTGGTCGTTGGAGAACCAAACTTACAATCTACCGACAGTGTTGCAAAAACTTAACAACATTTCACAATCTGTGCAACTTTGCAGTGCAACTTTGTCAAAAATGCACTAAAACTCAATAAAAACTTCCTAAAAGAACTAAGAGGGTGATCTAAGGTCTAGATCCCTCAAATCCCTTAAAACTAAAGAAAATAAACTAAAACATACCAAAACTAAGTTTAGCCATTCAGAGCCAACTAGGATCCACATGGACTAAGGGTCTCCTAGGCTCATAGGTATGTCTGAGGAACCCTTGACCATACAAAATGGAACAAATGAAACAAAGCACTCTAATGGAGATCCTTGTCATCTAGCTATAGTGTTAAGAGACTTAGTATAGCAGAAAAACTTAAATGAATTGGATGTAGAAGATACAAATGGAGGCCAACAAGATGAATCATTTTTCAAAGGTTCATTATGATAAGAAACCCTCAACATGAATCCATGCTCTTTTGACCGTTGGTTGCTATGTTCTTCTATCTCATGAAATATGCATTCCACATTTGATGAAACAGTTTTCACTTTTTGTTTTATTCATCTTTATTTCCTTTGCTTTCATGAGGCTCAATAGACTCTATCTTTAAAGGTTTTTGTTCTTTTTGGCACGGGTTGTCATCCCACCTCCCCTATTTCACAATCCACCATGCAATTTGTTTCTAGCACCCTTTGATGATTTCCCTTTCCTTTCTTCCATTTCACGAGTTTTCTTTTCTTAGTTAGCTGATGCTGATCCTTAATTTTACCTTCTCCATTCATACTTTCCACATCATTTTATTTGGTTAATTCATCATTTCTTACAATTTTGAATCCATGAACCATTCTCACTTTTTTTTCCCACAAATTTGTACTCCTTTAATTCACTATCCATCTTGTGCTTTACATTTAAAGTGTGTGCACAACTTCCTTTATAGGGCTTGCCCGCATATTTATGTTTTAGTTTCTTCTTATCTTTAAATTTTTCTAAGGGATTTGTTTATAGTAGACATACACTATCAAGCAAGGAAGAGGTTGTGATCAAGGATACACACCTCATCCATATGAGGGCATCCTTGAGAAAAACAAACAATTCTTTGTAAGAAAGAATGCCACATGATAATGTGGTAGTGAAGTGAAGAAATCTCCACTTGGCTCTGTTATGGATTTTAGACCTTAACTCCCAAGAAAAAGATCACCAATTATCCTCTTTGTCAACCTTCATTTTCTACTTAATTGATCTTTGATCTTGCATATTTCCCAGTAGAATCAATGAATGAACCATTTCTTTAATTTAGTAAAGAATGTCACAAAGAAAACTACATATCTGTAGATCTTTTCACAAGCCCTTCTTGTATACAAATTTGAGAAGAAATCTAATTTTGTGGTAAAACAACTTCTGAAAAAAGAGATGAATCTTTTGACGATGATCAATAGAGTTCATCACATCTATTTTTTATCATCCACACCTTGATCCAAAGCTCCCATTTTGGCACACACTGGAAGTATGCTGACAAAGGTTATGGAATTTGGCTCTACATCTGCCAATTGCATTTTCTTAAAAGTTTTAAAATCCTTTTCAACAAATCCAGTTTGAATATATCCTGCAATCATGGCATTCCATGAGACCTCATTTCTTTGGGGCATTTTGTGAAACAGTTCACATGCCTTGTCTATGCTTCCACTTTTGGCATACATGTCCACCAGGGTAGTTGCAACCACAACATTTGGAGAAAATCAACTATCCTTCATGCTTTGATGGATATCTATGCCCTGTTGTAGAGCGGCATCGGCTACAGTGCAACATATTTGCACTCATACAAAATTGTGCTCCCATTTCCCATGCGATGCCATGCCTCCTCCAATGCATCATGTCATACAGTTCATATGAAAAATTAATTTATTTTGACAAAATGAATATGAAAATTATATTAATATTAAAATTAAGGGACTTACCTCCTTCGCGCACGCACGCTACACTTCTTTTTTTCACAAATGAAATAATGAAATGAGAAATGAAGTTCACAATTTTTTTTTACTTAGCAAGATTATGTATAATCAAGATTATATTTTATACTTAGCAAGATCTTTCTAATCATATTAATATTGAAATCTTGCTAAGTATAAAATATAATATCTTTATATCATCTTTGAAAATTATGTAATAAATACTCTCTGCACAGGCAGGGCACACAGTCTGACTACCACAAGGTGTATGACATAAACATTGGAGGAGGCATGGCATCCCATGGGACATGGGGGCATAGTTTTCTATGGGTGCAAATGTCTATAACTGACTTTCAAACTAGTTGCCCATTAGTTCCCTTCGTCTTGCATTTTTTTGCACAAAAAGTTGTAAAAGTTGTCATTGCAACTTTGACAATTTTGTGCATTTGCTAACAACTAGACTCCAATCTTTAATCTAACCCCTAATACATTGTTAAAGGTTTAGGTCTCATTAAGACTACTTTAATTTATTCCTCTTTCAATTATGAAATTCCATTGGCATTAAGTGTGACAAATCTTAGCTTCCATCAACGGAAATATTTCAGATTGGTAATGGACAAGTCTTATTTCAATGACAATTATCCTTTGTTTCAAACCTCAATGAATTCTAACCAAAATCAGCTCATAAAATTAGAGTTGAAAAAATGGTTGCAAACAAATCATCCTTCTTCCACCAATATTCTAGTCAATGTACAAGTAACGAGTCATTCCATTCAAGAAAGACCATGTCTGACAATATCAACCCAGAACAAAATAAGGAGTATGCAGAATTTAGTGATTGAATCTTCCATTAGAGCCACTTCATATGCACAGGTGATGAACATGCATTTTTTCCTGACTTCTATTGGGAGCTTACCCAGCAACACATGTACTATTGTGAAAATCACCACAAATCTATTTGATGTTGGGTCTAGCATACACCTTCTATGATCAACTCTTATATGCACAAGTGATGAACATTCAGATTTGCCTAAGCAGTACTTTGAGTAGTCCTCCAACACATGTACTATTGTGAAAATCATCACAAGTCCATTTGTTGGAGGGCTACTCATAGTACACATGTTTGGAGGTCTAAAGGAAACAAGAGAATTTGAAGAGTCACGAGTCTTAAGATTGTACTTAATATAGCTAAGCTTCATTCAATGGTACATTCAAACATGAAACAAACCATTCTTAAACCAGATTAAACTAGTAAACCAAAGGACATACTGATTATAAGTAAACTAGTAAACCAAAGGACATGCTTTTACTACTAAGTCTATGTTTGTTGGGCATACTGGTTATAATTACTTGACATATATCACAAATGTTTCTAATTAAGGTTGGCGGGATGATTACGCACATCCTGAAAAAAGAATGTCAAATCATTATGCTTTCAAATCAATTACCTATCGACGTATCCCTTGTGAGGGAGAGAAGCCAAACACATAAAGAACATGCACATAAACACGACAATTGAAAAAATTAAATGGAATACACCAAGAAGTACCAAATGATTAATGCTCAATTGTTGTAATGGCAAAGCAATATCAAAACTGTCCATTTCTAGAACTTGATTTTTCTATAGTCTTAATGATTTTTCTTATTTCTTGTCTGTGCTTGGTGACAGGATTTTGAACATTGTTGACATACTTAAATGGAATACACAATACCAAATGATGAATGCTCAATTGTTGTAATGGCAAAGCATCAAAACCGTCCATTTCTAAAATTTGATTTTGTATAGTCTTAATTATTTTTCTATAGTCCTAATGATTTTGAAAATTGTTGACAAAGAGTGTTTCTTTTTTTATTATAGTATAAATGATTTTTCTATAGTCGTAATGATTTTTCTTATTTCTTGTCTTTTGTCCCTTTTTTATTTCATGTGTTTGTGCTTCATGACAGGATTTTGTCACCTTCTTTTGATGGTATATTTCATTCACTCTATGTGGAATACTATTTTGTTCACTATTTTATTTCAACTTGATATTTCTTCCATTTTTCATATATACAGAGACTACACATGCTGATAAAAAAATGAGCTATTTGATTTAGGTTTACTTTTCATTATGGTAAATGGTTAATATTTCTGATGGTACTCCTTGGTGTATTTCATATAAAAATAATCACATAAAAATAATAAATGTAGTAACGATGGTGCGGTGCATTATTGATATAGGCTCGATGACTCTTGTCAATGTGCCAAACTATCAATGAGGTGGTGGGTAGTGTGTGTTGAAGACTTCACGAACACCGAACAACCCTAGACGATAATTTTGGTGCTACCCAAATAGAAAAAAGGTTTCTAATGTGTATATATTTAATGTTTCTAAAGTAAATACTATTCATTATAATATAAGAACTAATGTAGACTAGGCATCATAGGGAAATAATGGTTGTGAATACTTTAGTTGGGTTAATGACAACTCATCTGCATCTATCCATCCATCTCCACTTATCCGCGATGAAGGATTTGAGTGCAAAACGTGTCAGGGTAGGGAAAATTCTAAAAGTATATTTTTACGATGCCTTCTCTATATTGTAATCGCATATCTTTGTTGCAACCATATGCAGAGATGAACTCAAGAATTAGTTAGTTTAGTATTTTCATATTGTAACTAATATTTTAATACGGATATGATGTAACTTCTCTTTGCCTCAAGTGTGCATATATATGGTTTACATATTTTTTTAGAATAATTCTTCATGTTTATGGCTCAGGTGAGCCCTAAGCTGCTATCAATTACATGATTTAACATATAGTTTTTTCTTGGTTATTCCATTTGTTCCTTGACCTTGGTCCTATGGATTGACTATCATTTTCAAGCTTGAGCGAGGCTTCATACCATGCACCGTCCGCAGATTTGTACGCAATGTTGATAGGCTGGAGGTAAACTACATGTGTCATGTAAACAACATGGTTGAATTCAATCTCTTTTGCGTGTTTTCAAGATTTTCCCACCAATACAAGCGTAAATAACGCATTGAACGTAATCTATGAATGTTAAGTGGTATGAAGTCTCGCTAAAGTTTGAGCATCCTCCCTTTATTCTAGTGAGGGATTGGAATGAGTTCATTTTGGATGCAAAGGAGAAAGGGGATACTCAAAGAGGAATTACACCAGCAAATGAGAGAAGGTATAATCATGACAGCTAAGAAACATAAATTCAAATTTCACAATAGCTTAGAAACATAATTGTAGGCATCACGGTCACAATTTTTTGGAGACAACGTAATTTAGTTGTATACACAAGCGATGGAGTGTAGCTTCTGCACCTCCGATTCCAAGTTGACACTATGGGATACAAAGACCATAGATAAGGAATAAATTTAGAGAGCAGAGGGCCATAATGACCAAAATAATACAGGACAAACCTCAAGTTAAATGAGGCAACTGCAAACATTTTAATAGATTTTTATTATTAAATAATTAAATTTGCATATACTAGTGTTCTAAGCCCCCTCATTACATGATTTATTATTGTAAGCCCCCTCTAACTTACGCATCTAGAAAATGAAACTACAACCTATTAGTATTGAGACAAACCTTATAGAACAATAGCAACTAGGAAAGATCGCTTGCCAACATCTATTGAATACATCTTTTGAATACATTTATAGCTCATGAATACAAGGTGTAGCTCATGAATACAAGGCCCTCTAACAGATGTTGGCAAGCGATCCTTCCTATTTGTTGTTGTTCTATAAGGTTTGTCTCAATCCCAATAGGTTGTAGTTTCATTTTCTAGATGCGTAAGTTAGAGGGGGCTTACAATAATAAATCATGTAATGAGGGGGCTTAGAACACTAGTATATGCAAATTTCATTATTTAATAATAAAAATCTATTAAAATGTTTGCAGTTGCCAGCTCATTTAACTTGAGATTTGTCCTGTATTATTTTTGTCATTATGGCCCTCCTCCGCTCTCTAAATTTATTCCTTATCTATGGTCTTTGGATCCTGCAGTGTCAACTTGGAATCGGAGGTGCAAAAGTTGCACTTCGTCGCAAGGGTATACAACTCAATTACATTGTCTCCAAAAAAATGTGACCATGATGCCTACAATTAAGTTTCTCAGTTGTTGTATCCCAGGACCCCTTATGACCCTTTACGACCATTTACAATCCCTAAGAATACATCTTAGAGGTCTTAAAATGTCGTAAAGGGTCATAAGAGGCTCCTAGGAGGGGCTAGATGAGCTTCCACCTTCACGTGGTTGGCCTTGTTAAGTAGATAATGTTATACTCTTCTTGAAACAAAGAGAAGCTCAATAATTTAAGGTCTTAGTCCATGAACAAATTAAATTAGACTTACTATCCAAAACACATAAAAAACATGCACATAAACACGACAACTGAGAAACATAAATGTAGATTTCACAATAGCTGAGAAACATAATTGTAGGCATCATGGTCACAATTTTTTGGAGATAAAGTAATTGAGTTGTGTACCCAAGCAATGCAGAGCAACTTCTGAACCTCTAATTCCAAGTTGACTACATCTATTGGAAGTTGAATACATCTGTTGGAGGACCTTTTATTGATGAGCAACAGATGTAGTCAACTTGGAATCGGAGGTGCAAGAGTTTCTCTGCATCATCTGGGTATACAACTCAGTTACGTTGTCTCCAAAAAATTGTGACCATGATGCTACAATTATGTTTCTCAGCTGTTGTGTCCCAGGACCCCTTATGACCCTTTATGACCATTTACGATCCCTAAGAGTACATCTTAGAGGTCTTAAAATGTCATAAATAATAATCTTCATAATACAGATCTGATACTGAGTATTCCTCAAGAAAATGAATATGCCACCTCTGTCTTAAAAATCGATGAGAACAAGGGAGGTTTCTTTCTTAAAAGTAACAATGGTACAAGGAAGGTAGACACTCATGACAATGTAAGGATTACCTTACCAAATAATAATTCTATTTACTCCCAGCCCCAATCCATAGAAACTTTGGAGTATTGTCAATGGAAGGGTCAATGTGGGGAGCACAGTTCCAGCATAGGTTTAGTCCCTGATCCAATAGAAGATAGAACCTTAGACAATAAAAATAAAGATAGAGATGTTGAAGTTAAGATAAATTCAGTGCCAATTGCCCCTCCAGAAGCTGAATTTGGTAGTACCAACTTAAATTTGGGTAACATGCATAAAAGTGCAGATGAAAATTATCATGACCAACAATAGGTAGCAAAGATACCTATGGAGAAAGTCATCAAGATTAGTAGTGATTCTAACCTTGATATACCTTCAACAATAGAAAATAAGATAGTGGATAGTACAAGCAACCAGAAGGAGAATATTTTACCAGATATAGAAACTAAAGAAGAGAAGTGTATTTGAGAATTCAATACAATTTCAAAATATCTAGGTGAAGAAGTTACAGATGAGTTGATGGATTTACTTATGGATGAGATTTGTGACAGTGAGGAATTAGCCCTCCAAAGAGAACTCTTAATAAAAAATATTGTGATTAATAAGAATATTAAGGCAGACAGAATAGAAGCTCTGGTAGTGAATCAACAAGGCATCAATTCTCAAGATAAACCTGTTCCATCTATATCAGTGCCTATAGAACTTGAATCCCTCATTAAAGAATTGGGAACTAACTCGGACAATATCTTAGAAGATTATGGCAAAGACATTATAGATCAAGAAGACTCTCTTATTAATTTAGTGAATGGGCAGGAAGAATATGAACAGAACGTCAATACAGAGAATTTTCCTTTAAGCAATGATCTAACAAAGGTGGAACAAGAATCTATCAGATGTATGAATGGGATAACAAATAAGGACAGGCAGTTAGGTATTGCCATGAATAGGGAAGGTCTTTCATGTCCAAATATCCTTAAGAATAAGAAAAAGAGAGGTAGAAAATCCATTAATGAATTGAGAGTTATAGCCGACAATGTCGAAAATCAACAAAAATTATCTGATATCCTGAATGCTGGGAAGGGGAAGAGCCTTCCCCAAGGGCAATGAAATTAACAACCTGGAATGTTAGGGGCTTGAATGCCCCTAAAAAACAAAGATTAATGAAAAGATATCTTAATTCATTTGAATCATAAATTATAATATTACAGGAAACTAAATTAAATAAGGAAGAAAGTTTAAAGTTTAGTTTTAAATTAGGCATTTGGAAATCAGAGATAGTCCTATCCACAGGAGCTTCTGGTGGTCTGGCTGCCTTATGGGACCCTAGGAAAATAATGGTTGAGGTACTATCTAAAAACAATAATTGGATGATGTTAGTTGTCAATAGTTTAAGGACAAAATTAAAATTTAAACTCATTAATATATATGGACCTGTTCAGAATGAAGAAAAAAGGAAAGTATGGTTGGAAATACAAAACCAACTTTCATCTAATACCGAAGACATACACATATTAGGAGGTGACTTTAATGTTATTTTAGATATTAAAGAAAAATTTGGTGGTTCACAGTATATCTGGCAGTCACAAAAAGACTTTAAACAATGGGTCTTGGACAATAATTTAATCGATATTAATACTAACAATGGCATGTTTACATGGAACAATAGAAGATTGGGTTTCAACCACATAGAGGAAAGATTGGATAGATTTATGATTAGCAGAGATACTGGAAATTTTAATCATCTTTTAAGTGCAGAAGTTCTTCCCAATGCGGGGTCTGATCATTTCCCAGTTAGGCTCTCTATTATGGAAAATTGTAAACCATCTAGAAACCCTTTCAAATTTGAATTCATGTGGTTCCAAGATGAGGAATTTATGATGCTATTAGAACAATGGTGGAAATAGATATAAGTCTCTGGATCTAAGATGTATTGCCTTGTAGCTAAATTAAAGGTTATTAAGCATAAGATCCTAGATTGGAACAAAAACAAATTTAATAATATTTTTAAACAGAAAAATCAAATTGAGCATGATATAGAATGCCTTAATAAATTAGTCATAGAACAAGGGATGAATGAAATAAGTTATATTAAAGAAAAAGAACTTATGGCTAAACATACTGAGATTTTATTAAAAGAAGAAATATTTTGGAAACAAAAGTCCAAAGAAACATGGCTGAAAGAAGGAGACTGCAATACAAAAAAAATTCATAATAGCACCAATAATAAGAGAAATATAAATAGAATTTCAAATATTCAAGACGAAAATGGACAACTCATAGATGATCCCAAACTTATTTCGGAACAATTCATCCATTTTTATCACTCTCTTCTTAACAATTAGGAGGCTGTTGACCTCGAAGCACAAAATAAAATGTTGAAGGCTATTCCAAAATTAGTTTCGAAGGCAGATAATAAATGGATTAATAGCAAATTTACCATGGAAGAAGTTAAAAATGCCTTATTTCAACTTCACCCGAAAAAAGCCCCAGGACCAGATGGTTTTTAGGTAGGTTTTTTCCAAAAATGTTGGCATTTTATAGGAGAAGATATATGGCAATCAGTGCAAGCTACTAGGAACTCTGGTACACTATTAACTGAAATCAATAATATATTTTTCGCACTTATCCCTAAGAAAAATAATTATACGAAGCCAGGGGATTTTCGCCCCATTTCCTTTTGTAATACCATTTATAAAATCCTTTCCAAATGTTTAACAAATAGACTTAAAACCATCCTACCTGCAATTATCTTAGAAGAACAAACCAGTTTTGTCCCCAACCGATCAATCCTAGATAGTAGTATTATAGCCCAAGAAATAGTACATACAGCTCAATATAATAAAGAACCCTGTATGCTTATTAAAATTGATATTCAAAAAGCTTATGATAAAGTAGACTGAAGGTTTTTATGTAAATGCCTGGAAGCATTTGGCTTTTCTAAACAATGGATTAACTTAATTTTCAACTGTATATCCACACCCAAAATATCACTACTCATCAACGGTACCCCTGAAGGTTTCTTTGAAATCTCTCGTGGTATTAGACAGGGAGATCCACTTTCTCCTTTTTTATATGTTATCATGGCTGAAGCTTTAGGTAGAGCCATAATTAAGGCCCACCAAGAAGGTGAAATCTCAGGAGTCAAAGTTACAAAACATGTCTCGAACATAACTCACCAACAATTTGCTGATGATACTATACTCCCGGGAGCCTCCAACTGTAAAGAAGCTAAGGCATTCAAAGATGTTCTGGACATATATATGAAGGCGTCAGGATAGCAAGTGAACCCTATTGGTGCCCAAAAATGATGGATCACTTTTGGCCAACTGACAGGTACACACTAACACCTCTACAATTCTGGCTTAATCAAGTCAAGGCTGGTAGGCCTAAATTCACTTTAAACTATCAAATTCTCTATGTTGCACAATTGCATACATAAATAAACAAAGTTCCTCCCAAGGTGGTGAATGATCCTTGGAGGAAAGAAACAAATCCTCTAATAGTCTCTATTCTATAAATCTTCACTAAAGTGGATTAAACTAAGGACTCAAAAGTAATATTTTTGAAATAATGATTATATAATCTACAAACCACAAAGTATGAACCAAATGACAATTTCCAAATTATAGTTAGATCAGTGCCTTCTAAATACTTGGGCTATAGAGTCATAAAACTTTCAATCCTACGTACAATCAGAGACGGTTTTAAGGTAACTCACTCCTGTAAAGCGAGACCATCACCCTACAAGCTTCTATTGAAACAAAATTTAAAACAACTTATACAATAGGTCCTATGATTTTTAACCCAACTTAAGAGCTCGAAAGGAAACAGTAACAGGTTCTCAGACCATGCTACCATTATTTAAATTGTACAAATTAGTCATAAATGAATGCATCAAATAGAAAAATGCAGTAGGATACCCTAGTTCATAGAGTAATCTGAAAGACTAATTGAAAATATATAACTTATAACCACAAATAAAAAAGAAGAGCACTTATCTTTATTAATGTTGAAAAAAATAGTACATTAGAGTTCATATTGTAGTTCTGATCGAATTATATCCTATGAAAATATATCTTGTATTGTATTCTCTCTCTTTACATTTTACATTATGTATATATACATGTTTGAGTGGCTTTCACATCTCTTTAGGGTGAAAAGACACACTCTTATTACAAATTGTTTTGAAAAAATGATAAACTAACTAAAAAATAACTACCTAACTTTCGGATTTGGGCTTGGTTGAAAAACCAAAACACCTCATGGAAAGCTAATATTTTTAATAGAGATAGGAAATTTGATTTCCCGAACTGGGTCTTTTTTAGATTTTTAAAATTCGACCATCTTCTGCCTCTGTCGACATCATCTTTGCAGTAGGTTGAAATTCCAGCATTTTCTTAAAGCTTTGATTATAGAATTTTGATTGTTCTTGTCACAGAGCTTCCTTCCATAATATCTCAACTTTTTAATTGAAAAGTAATATAATACTTTATCCCATTTCATGTACTCCATCATTAATTATTTGGCATGGAAATTAAGAGGCCATTTTTTAGGGTTTTATCACTATATAGGACTCCAAATTTTGCCCAAAATTTAGAGCTCCAACAAACCCTAGTAAATTTGAAATTTTTTTCGTCAATACCCCTTCAAACAAAGCACATGAAATTTGTAAAATTCTAGGTTATAAAATTGGTAAGTTTCCTTGTAAATATCTAGGGATTCCCCTTGACAAGGGTCTACATAGCTCTAAGCTATAGCAACAAGTGCTTTCCAAAATTTAAACTAAAAAAGGCACATGGAAAGGTAAATGGCTTACTAAAGCTGGTAGAGCCACAATGATTAAATCCATATTGACTACTATCCCCACGTACCAAATGTCGATACTCCCTCTTCCAGTTAATATCAAAGCTAGTTTAGACAAACTTCATAGGGATTTCTATTGGCAAGGCACGATAGAAGAAAAAAAAGTTAGCCCTCATAAGATGGGAGAACTTGTGTAAACCAATATCCCAGGGTGGACTGGGTATTAAAAATCTACAATGGCAAAATAAAGCATTGGGTGCAAAACTCATTTGGAGATTATATAAGGAATCAAACAGTAAATGGGCCACAATCCTACTGCACAAATATATCCCAGATGCAGATCCCATCAATATCTTCAGATCGCAATCCCATGTTAAAGGCTCTCGTATTTGGAACTTTATTAAGGAATCTAGAGATGTCATTAATAATTTTCTTATGTGAGACATAGGTAGAGGGGACAAGACCCTCTTTTGGGAGGACTCATGGAGTGGTTTTACGCCCCTCAATGAGATGGGTTTTTCACAAAGCTTTATTGAAGATTGCAAAAACTTTAAAGGAATATATTTAGAGAATTATATCATTAATGAAGAGGAATCAATATGGAAATTAGTTAATGATATTCCAATAAGGTATAAAGAAAGAAAAAAACTCATTGATATCCTCAAAGACAAAATAATTACTATTAAAAATAGGACAGACAATCTGATTTGGGTTGGTTCTAATAATGGAGCATATTTTGTGAAGGATGGCTACAAAACTATTGTGCAAAAACATAGCATGGATACCCTAGATATCCCTTTGAACCTATGCTGGAATAAGGTATGCCTTCCAAAGGCGGGAATTTTTCTTTGGACAGTGTTGTAAAAAATAATTTTAACTGCAGATAGACTTAGAAAGCTAGGGTTTGAAGGCCCCTCAAGATGTCCCCTATGTGAATGCCAAGAAGAGGATGCCAACCATTTGCTCTTAAACTGCACTTATACCCAAAATTGTTGGAAATGGTTATGTCAGTGCCTAAATTGGAAATCAACCATGCCCTTCGATTTGGTAGATCACCTTAAAGCATGGCTTGCCCTTAACAAAGATAGTTTGTACAAAGATATATGGACAATCTCTCCTTCTATTCTTGTATGGGAAATCTGGAAAGAACGAAACAGAAGGATATTTACAAATCAAAAGTTTGATTGGAAGTCAATTGTTAACAAAATAGAAGCACCAATTGTTGAAGTAACCAATAATAGACTTCGAGATAAAATTAGTTTTAAAAATTCCTTTAAACTATGGGATAATAAGATCAGATTCAAATGGCCTAAATTGGCAATTCCATCGCTATATGCTAGAGGAGGAATCAAATTAAAATCAGATAGAAGTACATGTAAATGGACGCCTCCAAGAGAAGGATGGTATAAATTAAATTTTGATGGGGCTTCTCGAGGCAATCTAGGTATAGCAGGTATTGGTGGGGTTATTTGTAACTAGAATGAGGAAATAATCTATAAATATGCCCGACTCATCAAACCCACAACTAATAATATGGCAGAATGTAAGGTAGCTTTAGAAGGACTTAAATTATGCAAACAACTCGGCATCTCTAAACTAATAATTGAAGGTGATTCTCAAATAGTTATCAATGCAATCAGAACCAGAAAGACCCCTAATTGGAAACTTAATTAGAGAATTGAAGATATTAGTATAATTCTGGATACTATCCCCCAGTACGAAATTAAGCATATTTACATAGAAGGTAATACAGCTACAGATCAGCTTGCTAACCAGGGAGCAAATGGTGAAACGGTATAGGAGTAAGTTTACTAGAATGAGTTAGTCTATATCCCCACCTCATAACCTAATCAGCTTTAAATATGACCTTATAGTATAAATCTGAATGTTCATCACCTAGAACCTTAGTACATATTATCTTTCTTTATCTAAAGGTATTAAATAGCTAACTCAAAGATCTGTAGTGTGTAGAGCCTAGGCCTTTAAACCTTAATAAAATAATTATTTTACCCTAAACGTGAATAATTTTTAGCTAAACAAAATTATGAATTTCATGTGATTCTAATCAGGTACATTGAGATATATCTTCTATTCATCACTCTATGGAACTAGGATATTGCATTCAAAATTGCTAGTTAGAACTTATATTTCAAACTAAGTGTCACTTCATACACATATATACTATCCTTTAATGTAACAACCAATCTAGGCTCTAACTACAGCATATGTTTCCCCTGGTATAGAGATACTTTTAGAAAGGATCGATATAAGTCTTTCTATTAGATAGGAATATACAGCCAGCATTAGTCTCAGTTTATATGAGAACTTGGCCTCTTGTTAGTAGGTCTTTATATTTCTTGTCCTTCTTATTGAAACTAGACTCCAGTTTAGAGACAAGATTAATCAGCCCTTTACTCCTATAGGATACCTTTAAAAAGTTGTATTTCTTCTATATACTGGCATGATTATTTTAAATCCTCTTTTCATATGGATTAATATAGAGGAATCTCATGATTAGTCTTAGTTACTCCTCACTAGTTTAGCCTATACAAACCCTAGAGAACTTCCTAATATAGTTACAATACTATTTTTCTGGAAGATTGCTCATCATTTTTCTTTGTCTCCTTTTGGCACTAATCAAGTAATAATAGGCTTAATCTCATGTGGGACTCCCACTAGTAAATGTTGGATCTCCTGCCATCCTTAGAGTGATCAATATATTTATTAGCACTTAGGCATATCTGCGAAACAATACATTTCAAATCATGTCAAGACAACCAGAGACAATTGTTAATAGCAATGATTGATCCCTGGAAGTATGAAAAGTGTCCTACACTCCCAAGACTGGGATATAATGTCATTTTCAAACACATCCACGTATCTTATCAATGAGCTTCACTTCCTTAAGAAATGAAATTTTGAGACTCATTACATCAACCCTATATCTGTGTAGGAATGAATGACTAGGATGTATTGATAGACCATGCTGAATGCTTTCAACCATCTCTCAACTTTAATTCTTAAGGGTGTCATGAGGAGAGAATAGTCTAGATGTAGAGATAGGGATTATACACATAGAGGGCTATACCTTTTCTTCCTAGCAATGATTATCTATTAATGAAAAAGGAAAATCTGGTCATAACCATAGTAGATAATCCTACAATTATTTAGAGACTCCTAGAGAGGCCTGTTTTAAGATAAATTTACTCCATTAGTTAGGTTTATATCGCTAGAAATAGTCTCGATATCTATGATAATTGGACCTTCTCTTAGAAGAACTTTGTATTTTTCATCTTTATTTGAATAGTGAAAACAAACTTCTTTTTTTGACACAAGGTAAACCAGTCCTTTACACTTATAGTAGTATTTTTAGAATTATATCCCCTCTATACTCTAATCAAAATACTTAAAATATTTATGAAAAAGGAAACATATGTATTATTTTAGAAGGAATTTACTATAGTGTTAGCTTTTCCTCTCTAGCTTAGTCAATCTCATCTTAACCTTGGAGATCTTCTCTAATTCCAGTCCTATGCAGGAATCCCTTTATCAGTCTTATAAATACTATGCCTATCTGGCCTTAATCGTGTAAATCCAGGCTTTGTCTCACTCGGGATAACCCACAGTATAAAGTGGATACTACAACAGTCCATAGACATACTTAAATACTTTAGACAAATTTTGGCATACACTGAAGCATGAAATCTTTTCAGGGTTATTCAGGATAGACTTCAGTAACAATGATTTCCTAATGCAATTATTAAATATTGCCCTACACTCTCAATATCAAGTTATACTCACATGTCACAAGGTAAACAAGAGACACATAACTAATTAATGATTCTCATGGAAGGAGTGAACATTCTAGACTATTTAAAACAACCAGTTTTCTATGAAGAAATGTCGACTATGATGAATTAATAGATCATGTAGGAGTCATTAAATCATGTTTAAAGATTAAATCTTCATGGGGACATGAGGACAGGCGACAAAGGTGCAAAGTATAGAGATTATAAACCCAGGAGTCTTTAGATTGTTTTGAAAACACACATCATATTAAGATTTAACTACCTAAAAAGATAGAAACAAAATTGATAATTATAGGAAACAAGGGCAATCGAGTTATGAATGCATTTCAGTAGATCATGCAGAAACGTACTCATTATCTCAGACGCACAAAAGGTGGCTCGTGAAGAATAATGGAGAGAACTCAAGATAATTATGTCTTGAAACTCCCTTTCTCCCATTCATATAAGTTCTCCTCAAATTAGGCCTTTCATTTGGTCTCGCCAAACTTCAAACCTCCCTCAGCAATGGAAACAAAATTAACCACCTTTTCTAACAAGGGCAGTCGGGCTATGGCATTCAAGGGCAACATTTTGCCTGAAAGATAGAATCAGATCCTTAACCCCCTGTCGAATTCCTCCAGGAGAGCAATTGAAAAAGCCATGGGAGATCATTTCTTTGACTATGAGTTCACTTTTAGACCAATGGAGCGGTTATAGGTATGTTCATTTCCATCTCATTTTTTGCCTGAAAAAGGAAAGAAGATATCATTCAAGTGGCTAATTCTATTTTTAACAAAAATCTTCTCGAAGGGCTAGAAAGAATGGTTTTTTGTATCGATAATCAACTTACTATCCCTCATCTAGAAACTACAATGAGAACTGAGATTATCAAACTTGTAGAAATCCCTCAAGCACAGCACATCCCAATGTTAACATTTAAGGATGAAGAGCGTTTTGATGCGCATTGGCCGAAAATGCTTAGAAATTTGTATTTTCTACACAATGAAATACTCCAGATTGAGATGGACACACGTGACCTCCTTAAATTCTAGAAAGATGAAGGCTTCCATATCCCGACTGAACTGGATAAAGTAGAGACATCTAGGATCCACATTATGGCACCCAAGATCCAACGCTATACCCTCCATGTGAAGAAGATGGCTCCAAAAGAAGAGTGTATCATCATGATGAGAAATGAAGAACACATATGGTACTGCACGAGGGTTCAAAAAAATGATACAGCCTGAACTATAAGAGTTAATGTCCTCTTTTTGATAATGTAACTAAATCCAGCAAGATCTCTCTTAGTATAGGTAGTATCCTATTCTGAATCTTAGTGATTTTTCTTAATTAATATGGATAAAGTGAACACTACTATGTTTTATCTTTTCATCTCAAAATACGATTTAGATACATTGTCATTACATTGTTTATGTCTAAATTTTGGGTTTTGTAAAAATATAAACTCTAATTAGGAAAGTAAACGTATAGTATTCTCATAAATATAGAAACTGCTTCGTTTCCCCTTAAGAAGCTGAAATAGCATAGTTGAAGAGAAACTAGGAAATTCAAATAGACGTAGACATCCAACAGTCAGGTCATTGGTAGATTGTACTTATAAATAATCAATGCCCTTTTAACCAGCTCTTATTTTCCTGAATTATCATATAAGTATAGGCTACCATGGAAACCTCAATTGAACTCTCTTGTAGCAAGGGACAGTTGGCCTTTGAAGGCAAGATTATGCAAAAGTATGTCAAGAAGATGTTAAATAACAATCACTCCCTTATTATCAGAGTAGTTCTACGTATCTTAGGGCCAGATTTTATCAACTTAGAGGATAAATACAAGGTTCTCTCTGACATTTCCTCCATGTTTGTAGCTGACATTTCCTTTTGGGGTCTTCATGAATAGGATATGTGGACTCTTAGTCACAAAATCTTTAAACGAAGATACTTGAGCAATCTAGATAAAGTCCTTCTATATATCAAAAGGGACCCTTCGCTTATCAAGTCAAGAATAACTCAGAATGTGAAGGACTTCAAGGAGAGAAAGGCCATAATTATAAGAAACACAACCTTTCTGTTACAATACTTGCAGGTTCGTAAGCCTGAGAAGGAATGTTGGTTTTACGATTATTGGCACTTAGATGAGATAGGAATTAAAGATATGGAGTGCTTTGTAGAGTATGGTCCTGAAAATCTAATTGATCTATGGCTGGATAAAGGTAATTGTCCCAATAAGGAGAAAATAGGTATCTCTGTTGCAGATAGAGAGACTCTATGAAAATAATCAATACAACCCCTCTCTAAATTGGTCTCATGTCTAATTCACTAAAGCATCAAATTAGAAGTAATCTTCTAAGTTTTGGTATTAGATCTTTTTAATCCATACTGGCCTAGGGAAGTTTAATGTTTAGCGAGTCTCAAGTTAATATTTAATTTTTACACATAGTAGCTGATTGATTAAAATTTACAATCAGATATAGCAAGGTTTATACACTAGTTCACCATTTTCTTAATGCTAAGAATATGTGTTACTATCTTATAACCTTTTCTCTTATCACATGAGAATGTATAGCATATATCATCTCATAATAGCTAAGATAGGTATAGCTCAATAAGCTTTAGATACCTAGCTATGATTTAATGTGAACTATCTAATTGCTCCTCCTTGCTTGCCATCTTTAAATTAAGGTTTGATCATGAAACACTAACTTACCATCCCAAATGATTGTTTCGAGAAAGTGTTAAAAAATAATAAAAGGCATACGAATTAGGTAGCCAAAAATTGATATATGGAAGAATTGTGTTTTTTTGCTACAATTTCAAGGATGAACATGTTTTTATGAATTTTGTATTACTCTTCTAGGCTCAATTATTTTCCATAGTATAGATGCAATCACTAAAATTATCTGGCACCCTCCAGCTTACCCACACTTACATTATTGAATATACTCAATAGATCTCATAAAGTTTTAAAGGTGATAGACTGTATTCTAAAATTTTGATAAACGAAGTTTAGCATGGATGAATATGGTTTAGAAAAGAAGCCCCTACAACCTAACAGAGTATGTTATGATTAGTAAGTTAGGTGTGGTATCTATTTAGATCAGTAGATGGATATCGCTACAAAGAATCATCTTAGAAACTCTTAGTGGTGACTAGTTTTATAGACATCTAGATAATCACATCTCTTAAAATAATGGATAAGGCCATTATTTTCATCAGTTTTAAACAAGTCTGGAGCATATGCTTATATATTTGCATGGTCTAAAGGGATCTGATCCCAGGAATATATGGCAACTGGATATTATCAAAAGGCCACACTTAGTAACACAGGTAACAAAATTTTTTCAAAGTTAAAACATTGATATACATATACCACTTGCATTAATAATCAGAGGTATGACTAAGCGGTTTCTTATAGATTTACTTACTCAATATCGATGATCCCCTACCTCCGGAATTTGTTTGATAAAACTGGTTTATCTGACTAAATAGATTTTTCATGTTTTAATGATAACTTTCATTTATCAATGCTCATGGTCAGGAGGATGGTATTACTTTTGCATTATTTTTCTTTGCTTAAATTAGCTGAGAATTTAAACGTCTTTTTTCTAAAATACCATTCTATGAGTCATAGTTTTATCATTTTATTTTAGTTTATAATTGGAGTAGAGATTTAATTTCACTCAGTATGCCAAAAGCTGAAGTGCGTAAGGTGATCCTATAATAATCACCACCTTATAATATTAAGAGTAGCAATTTAAATAAAGATGGTACCTCTTGAAATAATGAAGATCCAGAGGTACTGGTAGATCTTATTGTTAGCAAATAGAATATTAGTGCAATTTCCTTTTAGGGGAAGTTAGGACCTCATAGAAGCATAGATATTAATGGAATGGGTTTCCCCACACTAATCATATCTCTCAGTAATCAAACTTTTTCTTTTTACTATTTGAACACAAAGTTTTAAGTCATAAATCAGTGGTATGTGCTTTACTTTATGATAGAAACAATATCAATTTTGAAGTATTGGATATATATAACTTCTGAGATAGTAAGAATCTTATTCTCTAACTACAAAACAAGCGTATTTTTGGCAAATAGTATTTTTGTATACAGGATAGCAAAGACAAAGGGATCAGAGAAGACAAGATCTTCATTTCATAGATACAAAATTATATAAAGATAAGTGTCTACAAGAGAGAACTGAGTATGAGGAAGAATTTAAAATCATAACTATCAGCAAATTGACATCTCTGAAATCTCGATGTATGTGAGGCGATCTTCCTTACATCGGCATAGAGATATATCAAAAAATTTCACCAAACCCGAACCGAGTTAGGAGTTAAATTAAAATGAAATTGTAAATGAAGGAATGCCTTCATCTTTTGTTGTAAATGAGGGAATGCCCTCATAAAATTATTTGTAATAAAATTCTGGATCAAGGTCCCGGGCTAAACTGGAGGTTTTCTTCTCCATTCTTTCCTACTAGTGCTCGCACAGAATGGAATGTTTGTACTATTATTTAATTTATTAATAAAATCTCTGGCTTAGGCCTTTTACCAATCAAAAAAAATAAAAAATTAGTTTCAGTATTATTGATTCAATGAGAAGTTTTGTTAAGAAAATATTTGTTTTATTTTAGAATTTGCTTTCTCTGTTGTGGGGATTGTTTTGATTTGCAATAGGTCTTAGTTTATAGTTACATTCATAACTATTTAGTTTGCTATCTATATCTTTTGTGCAAATAACCACCACACTTTTCACAAGGTTATGATCTTGGATTTACACTTAGACCAAATTGAAATTTACTTTTTAAGCATTAAATTGATCTCACCTTTTACCCGAGTTTTGACCTATAATATCCTCCCCATTACAAATATAATTGAATAAAAAATCAAAACACATACATCAAAACATCAAATTTGCCTTCAAAAAGTCAATAAATAACAATACCACTTTATGTAAACATTCATTTAAACCTCTTCCACTAAAACCAAGGAATAAAGAGTATCAATTTTCTCCAAATCATCAAGGCACAAAACCATCCTCAATCCTTATGATATAAGAACCTTACAATTTTTTTGTTATTTTAAGATTATTTTATTTTTATTTTATTTACGTAATATTAATCAATAAAATAGTTCCATAATATATATAAATATTATAGTGAAAATATATAATTTTTCTTATAAAACACAATCTTAATTTAACAAAAAAAATATATGTAATTATTAACACGATTTTAAAATTAATTATTATTTAGTATTTTACGATTATATTATTTATTACATTTAGCTAATATTAATTATATTATAAATTCATAATTAAAAGTTATTAAATTATCATGTATATTTTAAAATAATAATTTAAAAACTAATGTAAAATTATAATTATAAAGAATAGCTAAACTAAAAACTTTTTTAAATAAAAAGAAATTTAAAATACCTTTAAAAATGATCTTTCCTTTTAACATTACAATTTTATAAAACATCAATGAATAAATTCTCCAATATATTAAGTTTAAAAATATAAATCTTATTATATAAAAATTTAGTTTATTTTGAAAAAATAATAATAATCTTATTTTTAGCAAAATAATTAATTAATTATATATAAAAAAAAGGTAATTTATATAATTAATCAATTAAAAAATTGTCATAACTTTGAGTAGTAATAAAATTGTACAACTCCTCTAACAATTGTTCAAAAATTCTAACTACTTAAAATACAAATAAAGAACTATTATTAATACATATAAAAGTTATTAATATATTTTAGTTATTAAATTTTTTATATCCTTAAAATTAAAAAATGAAAATTGAATAAAGATGAAGTAAACATAATTGAAATATCAGTAATAAGTGGACCTCTTTCCCTCATTTGTCTCATTTACTTTACCAACAAACTCAGCATCCATTAACTTGCAAACATTTTTGCTAACATATTTCACCCTTTACCTAGGAACAATATGACAAGGTATGTCGAATATATTAGATCTATTAGCTGTACACAACTTGTGGTATCCAGGCTGTTAAACGATCTATGCGTACCCTCTGCCAATTCGCGTTACCCAATAGCTGCTATAATATGACCTTTTTGTGAAACGGCGTTATTCAGTTAACCAAAAAACCTTCTTTATTGTCCGAATCTGATATGAAAATATCAGATCTGATATGAAAATATCAGATTCTAACGAGGCATCTACCAATTATATGTTTGGCGGGCCCTCTCACAAAAATATCTCCACCTTCCTAAATGACACTGACGTCGGAAAAGTAGATGTAATTAATGTTAAAAGCAATGAATGAATGGGAGACAGATTTTAATGACTTCACGAGATTTCTGAACGATCGAGAATGACATTTTCAAAATTTTAAAGTTATGGTCAATCTTTGTATATCTTATTATAATCCTTGAATAAGAAATTAATTGATTTGTTGATCTTTGATTTCTTGATTGATTTGTGTTGTGTGAACGTTTTCATAAGTCATACATTATGTTGTAGAGTCATTCTTCATATATCAATAAACTAATTTCGTGTATTTATAAATTTTAAATGTTTTTATATTAATCAGTAGTAAAATTAAGGTGCTTACTTTTATGAAATTATTTTTGAGGGCATACAAACAAAACACACTAACAATAGATAAATATTAGAAGCAACCTACAATAGAATTAAAAGAGCAAGTAAACATAGGTTGTAGTCAAGCAGTCTATATCCTTCGAAGTTTGCACCACAGTACAAGGAAGTATTATTCATAACACAAAAAACTAAAATCCTACTCCTACAACCAAAATTATAGAACTACACACAAGAGTTCAGGAAGCCAAGCAAGTTAACAAGAAAAATAATCACAAAAAACTCTAGAGGGGTAGGAGGTTGCAACCTCGACGAACCAGAGATTAAGCATTATGGGAGGGTCTAATGTTGCAACTTGATTGGTGTCGCACATGTGTCCAGTCTTCAATAAGGAATTTGAACAAATCCTTATAATTACCTTCGTCCTGCCCATCGTCACCGAATATCTTATGTTGCAACAAGTACATAGAAGTTGTAGAGTTGTGCATCACCTGTAGGTTGAACTTGGAGATGCTTCCTAATTTTCTTTCCACCTCACTCAATATGCTCTTTAGACTATCCACCTCACTCTATAGGTTAGCCAAATCCGATGTAGAAGTCGCACCAGAGTTAGGCAGAATTGGATTCTCTTCAATTGGCAGCATGTCAATCCCAGGGGTTGAACCTAGAAATGCTTCCTAATTTTCTTTCCACCTCACTCAATATGTTCTTCAAACTGTCCACCTCACTCTGTAGATTAGCCAAATCCAATGTAGAAGTCGTGTTAGAGTCAGGCAGAATTGGATTCTCCTCAATTGGCAACATGTCAATCCTAGGATTAATAGGCTCCTTCTTCGCCCTATTAGAAATGTGGGTCAAGTTGTTGGAGGTAGACTTATTCAAGCTATAAATAACATCAACTTCCAAATCTTCACACTTTGTAGTCTTCGTCTTCTCACTTTCCTTTTCAAAGTTTTGATTCTCCTGCTCAATGTTTTCCTTCGAGTCATAGTCAACAATCTCAAGTGTTTTCTATTTGGCCACTAGGTCTATAAAGAAATCTTAAATGTTACATCAAATTTTGACAATATTTTACACTCTACAATATGAAATTATAAGTAGGTGACTATTAGTACATGTTATATTGATTAATTTGGACTTTTAATTATATATATATTTTATTTATTTATAGTTAATAATTAAAAATTAGCTAAGAAATAAACATTAATTAGAACATTGATTTAACTAATATTTTATCTTATATAGGGGAAGTGTACCAACAGTTGCTATAGTAATTTTACGTACTAGTAGAGCCAAAACTATGTGTCAGATTTTGACGATTTTTTTGGTTGTCTTCATATGTGAGTTGGTAACATAAAAAATATTTTTTAGGCCTTTTAGTATCAACAAAGCTCTTTGTAGAGAATGTTAAGCGTTGAAAGATAACAAAAAGTGGTCATTTCAAAGCGTTGCTCGAAACATAACCCATTTTGTGCCATTAACCATTGGCCTAGACAACCAAAAAGTTTACGTGCAATTGATCAAATGCTTTTACACAAATACCTCAATAAATGTGCAACTTTTGCAAAATGTCCCACTAATGGTGCACTATTAGTACCAATAAACTTGCACAATTGATCTAATTGCTAACTTTTCTTCTAAACAATGAGTATCTTATAGGGGAAAGGACCTAGTACTTGAGCACCTTCTAATTGCTGATAACATTTGTTAATTTAATATACCCACTTGTTGATTTAATAACTACACTTGTTGATTTGATGTCCAGTTTTTTTCACAAGTTGCACCAATAGTTGCGACTTTAAAACTATTATTGCTATGATGACTACCCATAATTAAATGAAATGTGCCCTTAGTCATAATAAACAACCTATCATTGATGCCACATTAGCTACATAAGTATGGGTATCCCTTTTGCACAACCATTGGTCTCACCTTTCTTTTGGTTGTTTTGGATACCTTGGCAAAAAGTATAGTGATGTGGCATCATATTTGATGTTGTGGTCTTGAAACCTTAGTTATAATTAGGGGACTTGTCAACTAAGCTACTATAAAAAATTGGGAGTGATTTGAAATTTCCACATGGAATTTAGGGTGCTCAAGTACCGGGTCCTCTCCTCTAGATGATTTTCTATTGATATTTTAATTTGTGAAATATAGTGCACAACTATTAGAATGTGCTCGACTACTTGTGCTCTTCACCTAGGGAAGAGTATTGGTGCTTGCACACCCTAACTTCGTGCACCCGTAGAGCCTAATCTATATGTCGAATTTCTACCAAAAAAAAAAATAGTTGTCTTTGTTTGTGAGTTGACACCTGAAAAAATATTTTCTTGACTTCTGGGTATTAACAAAACTCCCTGTAGAGATCATCAAGCATCAAAGGGGCAAAAAGTTGTCATTTCAAAGTTTTGTCCAATACCCACTCAAAGATGCAGCAATAGCCGTTCACTTAAAAATGCCAATACTTATGGACAAATGTTCCAGTAGTCATTCACAAATGTCCTAATAGTGGTACATAAATGGGCCAATTGCCAACTAAAAAAGCTAAAAATCATTCACAAATGTCCCAATAGTGGTACATAAATGGGCCAATTGCCAACTAAAAAAGTTAAAAATCATTCACAAATGTTCCAATAGTGGTACAAAAATGGGCCAATTGCCAACTAGAAAAGTTAAAAAATGATCCGCTATTGATATACATGTTATTATTTTTCGAAATTCCTTTGAAATTAGTAATTGAGAGATCAAATAAGTAGAATGCAGAACTATTCGATACATTATTAGATACACTGTACTCTTCCCTTAATAGACAAATTTTCTCTTCTTAAATTTGTAGTCCATCTCCCAATCCTACTATAATGATGGCAACCCCTCTTCAACAGCAGCAGCTATGCAGCCATGAAAATTGTTAACCATACAAAGGGGAAACACTTAGTTTTTAGTTTTTTTTTTCAAAAGTTTTCAAAACGTTATATAAAATAAACAATTTTCGTGGCTGGATACCTAAACTCTTCGACTGCACAATTAACAACCTAGCGATGATGATTATTAGGTTGAACGGTTCCTAAGAGCTCTCCCACTAATACAATGAATGAGCGACGTGTGGAAGCATATCTATCGTCTCCTCATAGTAGCTTTAGTTACCAGCAGGTTTTCACAGAACCCACCCAACTTATGTTACCGCACTTCTCACGGGCCTGAAGAAATTTGGTACAGTTGAAGGATGAGAAAATCACGCGTAAATTTGGTATAAAGTGAAAAATTCTGTGTAGTACACTTACACCGAAAGTGCTTTGCAGAACCCAATGCATTGGGTGCTGCTCACAATAATATCTGCACGTTAAATATTATTATTGCTAGCTAAAATTGAATGAGCAGGTCGAAAAGATAGGACTTGGGCATGCCAATGGTATAGGGCATAGAAGGTTTCAGACTTACCTACCTAACAATCTAAAACTGCTTCTGTTGAGGACTCGAAACCCCTGATTTGGAAGGTGAGGAATGGACAAAATGACAAGGAAGGCCCGCCGTTTGCAGAAACGAGGCAGGCAGAGTGGCAAGTACATCACGTAAGCTTCTAATGAATGGATGCACCTTCACCTTCACCTTCACCTTCTGCATTCAGGCTACTAAATGCACCGTGCACTGTGCACACCCCCACATCTGTCGGGGCAAAAAGTTAGGAACTCCTTTACAAAGCTATGTTTCTGCGTGTCAACTTTCAACTGCTGCCGCCCAGCTGTAAACAACTGAAATTTCAGTAACTGGGAGCAGAAAGGAGAAATCTGGGACCCACTCAGGACTCCGCGTCCCATCGTAAAACCCTAATACCCATCCGTATCTGATTCTATTCTACACCATGAATGCTTCGCTGCACTCCTTCCCAAGTTGCCACGGATACGCAGCGTACAAACCCTAGGGTCATTCCTGTAACCCATGAGAGTAGAAGGGTTGAGGGCAATGTTATATAACTAGGGGCCAATGTAGGTTAGTTACCATTGCATTTTGAACCCACTTCGAAAATGGGTGTCTTGGCAACAGCATTGTTTGTTGTTGTCTCTCTGGTGTTGTCAGTGGAAGGATGGAGGCCATGGCCACAGAATTTCAATCAGACTGCGAAAGAGCAGTCTGGGCTTCTGTTTGGAAGCTCCAAGAAGAATGAAGGGTCATCGCCCTATGTGAAGATGAGGTACCACATGGGTCCTGTTCTAACATCTGCTATCAATGTCCATGTGATCTGGTATGGCAGATGGAGCAACAAGGAAAAGAGGGTTATCAGAGAGTTTCTCCTCTCCATATCCAACACCAGTGGAAGCAGCCCTTCTGTGGGGGAGTGGTGGCGGACTGTGCAGCTCTACACTGACCAAACTGGAGCCAATGTGAGCAGAAATTTTATCATAGCCAGTGAACACCAGGACCGGTACTCCCATGGCAAGATCCTCAGTAGGTTGACAGTTCAGGAGGTGATAAAGAATGCCATAAGTGCCAAGCCCAATCCCCTTCCTATAGACCCTAAAAATGGGCTGTATCTCCTCCTTACTGACAGAGATGTGCAAGTGCAGGACTTCTGTAGGGCAGTGTGTGGATTCCATTACTTCACTTTCCCTTCCATTGTGGGCTACACGCTGCCCTATGCCTGGGTTGGGAACTCTGGAAAGCAGTGTGCAGATCTGTGTGCATACCCTTTTGCAGTACCTTCATATATGACTGGAATGAAGGCCTTTACCCCTCCTAATGGCGATGTGGGCATTGATGGAATGATCAGTGTCATTGCTCATGAGTTGGCGGAGCTCTCATCCAATCCCCTTATAAATGCCTGGTATGCTGGTGAGGATCCCACTTCCCCCACTGAGATAGCAGATCTCTGTGAGGGTGTGTATGGCACAGGCGGTGGTGGCTCCTTCACTGGCCAAGTTCTTACTGACAGAGTTGGAGCCAACTACAATACCCATGGCATTCGTAGGAAGTTTCTGGTGCAATGGATTTGGAACCCTGCACTCAGTGCTTGCTCAGGACCAAATGCACTTGATTAGTCAACATGGTCTTTGAGGTTGGAGCTACTTGCGCGTTCATGGGTTTTTGTGGTTGGAGGGTGTTTGCTCATTCACGAGTAAACAGCATTAATGGATAAATTAGGGTTGTTTATCCTTCACCTACATCAGTGATTCTGTCAGTGTGTTGCTTTCAAATTCAGGATCTTTGTGTGGGTTTGCTTTATTCTAGCATTTAGATCTGGTTCTCATCCTTAGCAGGCATGTTCTGTTGAAAGCGATTTTTATATCTTTATCTGTAATGCCAGTTCATTAGATGTTATTTCTAATCTTGTAGATGATCTGAGGTGAAGCACATGCGGTCGCTGCAAAACCCGTGTATAAGTTATTGTATATGATTCCAAATATTGTCCATTTTATCTTTACAAGAAAATTTGACCTTTTCGTTGAATTTTAAGTGGATGCATAACCACAATGTTAGGTAGTGAATTTTTTAAACAGTTGTGGTGAACTACTTATAACTTATTTCTCCAGTAGCAAGTAATTTGGCGTCGTTATTTGTACTGGTCAGTGGTATTAATATCTATAAACTTTAGGCTGTCTTTTAAGAAATAATGGGTACTTAAAAGAGCAATAAGGATGAACTGGATAGGATGATTGATTAAAATGCATTGGGAGAATTTAGTTTAGTTGATGATTTTTTATAAATTAGTTACATTGTTATATAATATTCGAAAACAGCTATGATTTTATAGCTTATAGTTAATTCTTTGTTAATTTAATTTTTTAAATTGATTTATGATGGAAATGGTTAGTTTGTAAATGAAATTATTATTTAGTTTTTATAATAATTTTTTATTATTAAAAACAAATCTTATTCCATAAGATCGCTTTTGTTTCGATTTTGTTCGGATGACATTGAACATTCTTATACTTACATATGTATTTTTAAAATTACTTCAAAATAAGCTGAGAGATGCATTTTTAAAAGAGTAAACATTGTATGTCAATCTTAATAATCAGTTTTAAAATGAAGTTCTTAGATTTTATTGATAATTTTGTCTTATTTATCCATCAGAAGTAAAAAAACAAAATCAATATCATAAAACAGTAATATGTTGAATCAAATATAGTATCTAACATGATAATAAATGTAAGATCTAGTATGAAACTGACAGATTAGTTCATAGGATCTTACAAATAATGACATTTTGAAAATATAAAGTCTTTAAAGTTTGGGAAACAAGTGACATATATTTGTACACTTGCCTTTAAATTTATAAATTAATTGTAATAAAATAAAATTCTTATACTATCAACAATTTATTTGACAGGAATAAGAGAGGATAGAGTCCATTCAACAAACTTCAAATTTTTAGACAGGATATATTGGCATTTAATCTTTAGGTAAGTACAATGATCTCACATTTATTTTCCAAGCTAAATAAATATTTTTGTTAAGGGTACAAATTGATGTTATAGTGATAATACCTCATAGTTTGAATAAGGTTCAAGGGTTGGGATAGGTGGAGGGTTGGAGCCCTTTTTATGGTCATAGTTAGGAGTGAGAGAGAGCTGTAACCTTAATTACATTTTAATCTTAATATTACACTTAATTACATTTTAATCTTAATATTACACGCATCACAACTCTAACCTTAACCCAAACCTTTGGAACAGATTGAACTCATATGCTCATATGCATGTTGAATACAATTTTTTATAATTTGAATTATAATACTTAATTATATATACAAAAATTGAATAATATGTACCATCTTTTTAAATTGCTTTAATTTCGAACATTTATAAAATCAAAAGAATATCTATCCAAAAGAATAATTTGTGGACTATTTGTACATGATGAACAAATTAATAATTTACTTCAAAATAAAATTCCCTCCAAATATTTAAAATAAGAGATGATTAAAGAAGATTTATGATAAAATCAAATTGATTCAATGTTATAATCACATCCTTAATATTTTAATTAATAAATATATTATTATAATAATATATATAACATGTATTATTTTTCTTGCACTCTCTTTTGGTGATGATGGATCACAGAGTGTGGTTCGAAACGTCGATGCTAAAAACACACAATCTAATCTAACCAAAATGCTTGTTTCAGATTTCATTATTATATATATACTATATTAGACATTTATACTATATTATTTTTTATGTAATTTACAATTTCTGTGTTTAAAGATTTATAATATATATTACAATACTATATATTAGATTACATATATTTTTTACTTAAACTATTGTTTTTATATTGTATTAAAGTAATTATGATACATTACATTAGATATATTTATATTATATTTTTTTATAAAATATAAATATTTTATGATATAAAAGATTAATATAATATTAAAAACATAAAATTATAAATTATAAAATAATAAAATAAGAACTTTTATTTTTTTAATAAAAAAAAATTATTAATTATTAATATTATCAACCTCATATACCCACACTTTTTGGAAATAGAAATATGTTATTTAAACTTAAACTATATTCTCTTTTAGCATTACCTACTTCAACATTTTTAGACATTACATATTTCTAATTTCTTCTATCCTTCACATATATATAACTTCTAAATTTTAAACAATCCTACCAAAATTTTGGCAGGAACTTCGTTGCTATGCAACCTTGTTAATATATTACTTTGACATATTTCAATATTAAAAATACAAAGTTAAACATTTCAATCCATTAGTATACACTTAACTATTATCATTTATTATAGTTTATGGATATATTAAATTTTAATTTCAAATGTTATAAACAAAATCTTAAGTTTATAATTAATAAACTTTATTAAATGGTTATGATTATTATTAATTTGAATGAAAAAGAAGAGTACATAAAAAAATCGTGGTAATAAGTGTGAAAAACATGGAAAATGTGGCAGGTTGTATTTCCTCGAGATTAATATAAAAATAAATTTTTAAATCAAAATCATAATCTTCAAAAACTTACTGCATGTTAACTAGAGCTTGCTCGAATATCCCTTCCAGATGTTTCATTGACTCACACAGATACAGCAATAGCAAGTGCACTGATGGCACCTTACTTTATAAAGTCAAAGCTAAAAATATATATAACTACTTGAATAATAACCCTGATATTATAAAACATGTGAATAACTTGTGGTATACTGATCTGGAGATGAAGGATTGGAGTAAAATCTTTAATAGAATCTGGAAATCTCCTATTGATCCTAAGATCAGATGTTTTAAATGGCTTCTGATGAATAACAGACTCCCCATAAACAGGTACTTGATGCCTAATGATCTCTGTTATATTTGTAATAAACCTGAATCTTTTAGACACATATTCCTTGAATGTAAATTTGCAAAAAAGATTTGGGCCTTATGTGGAATTACTTACCCCCAATACATTGATGTATTTGAAATTGCTACTGGATATATACATGGTCTTAAAAATGATGCTAATATGTTATGGTTCATTATCTCCTCTAACATTCTTTGGCAGCTTTGGAAATGTAGAAACGAAGAAAGATTTCAAGGTGTGCATAGATCTCTTACTGAGTTGTACTTAAAACTCACACTTCTTAAAATTTCTTCGCAGGTTTATATCACAATGATGTTCGAAAGAGAAAAACTTATTAGATTCCTCAAAATGGGACACTCAACAATGTTTGTGTTTGAAATGAAGGACGGGTACGACTACCGTAGACACATGAACAACATGGCTCTCTTCAACAAAACAGTGAAAAAACTGCACAAGGAGATTACCAAAAATAAAAATGCGACTGATGATCAGATAAAAATGATTGCTCAGATCCAAGCCAACAAAAGCATCGCTTGGATGGAAGGGCCTCTTGGATGGACTGCTTGGGTTGAGCAGTTTGAGGATTTACTTCATTAATTCTTTACAGTTTACTGATCTTATGTAAATTTTGTTTCCGTATGTAATATATTTTATATACTCGGTCCTTTTTGGTTGTGACTCTCTCTCCGTGTGAGGCTTGCCTCCGGAGTTGGTGTCTTCTTGTGAACTCATCGTACTATTTCTTCCCTTTTTTGGCTATTCTATAATTAATATTAAAAAATCATAATCTTCACCAAAATCTTGGCGAAAATAATGCAATATGGAGGAAGCAATTATAACACAAATTCATTTCAACCAATGATATTGCAAATAAGTAAGTTTTTTATTTAAAAAAAAAAGTAAAAAATATAAATTTGAACTTTATCAAAACTATGGTTATTTTGAAAACGAAAAAAAATAAAGTGTTATCATTGGTGGAAATTAATTAAATAATTGAGCACAAGTGAATGCAATAGTATATTGCCTATGACAAGTACAATAAGATTGTAATTTATATTGGAGAAAATCTTTTTCATTTTACAAAACTCCTTATTTCACAAGAATAAGTATTATTTATTTTATAATTTATAGAGTAGAAAGTTAGAGTGATATTAGCAAAGAGCAACTTAAAGTATTCAAAAATAAAATCAGAGATTGAAAACTAACACATAAAACACCAAGTTTATAGTGGTTGATCAAAATGACTACATCTTTCTTCAAGGAAGACAATATATTATTTAGTTCTTTGATATATTATTAGATACATAAATAGAATGCACATTCTTATATATAAAAGTTTAAGTTCTTGCATATGAAGACACCAATGAAATGAACAGGCGAAGGAATTAAAAGATCATGACTATTGGATTTCACATTCTCAACAATCTCCCACTTGAAGTTCAATGCATATTGCTACAAACAAAGACAGCCATTAGCGTTACATTTTAATCAAACCTTGAGAAGTTCTACAACACTTCTAATAAGTCTTCTCCACGCAAAGTCAAACCAATAAAAACTAGTGATTGTACAAAATTCTAAACTGTAACTATATTTGCTCCATCCAAGCACCTCTCTGTCATCTTTGTTTCTACCCCACCACAATTATCCTATTTCCTGTCACCATAACTGCCTCTACCTCTTTTACCACCTCCAAAGCTTGGGTGATTGTTCTCTGCATGTTGATTCTTTAGCCATTGTCACATTTATCTTATAACATCTTATTACATAATCTGTAAAAGCCACTAGTGGAATGCACAACTGCAGTGTCTTAAATTGTATCCCTATACAATTTATTCCTCAGTTAGGCCCCATTTTAGTGTCTAAGGCTTCCAAGTCTCTAATGCTTGATCCAACCTCAATTTTGCACATATTTTTGGCATCCCCATACCAAATTTGAGCTTGTATTTGATATGTTGCACCAACATTCTTTATCCCAAAAGGCATAACACACCAACAATAAGTGCCCCATGCACAAGTGAACATCGTTTTGAGTTGATCCTCTAGTGCAATTTAGATTTGATTGTATCTAAATAAACCATCCATGAATTATACACTAGTAGAATTTGGGCAAATACATGACTAGGTGACTAAAACTTTTAGTCACGTGACTAAAACTAATCATGTTCTACAAATATAAATGACTAAATAAATGACCAATTTGGTCATCGGGTAAAATCACAACTAAAATGACTAAATAATTAGTTACCCTAATAAAAATGACTAAATGAATGATTAATACTCCTTTTTACACATTAACATTTTATAATATCATATACTTATATTTTTAGAAGTTGCATTTTACCAATAATGTGTGTTCACCAATAGACTTATTGTGTGAACATTATTCCAGTCACTATTTGCCAATATCTCTAAATGGTAAGTATATTTAAAATTCATCTAAGCGTTTTGCAATTAGAATTTATATAGATCAGGTGCATATAATTCATAGACGTTATCAAGGCTTTTTAAGGTGTTATTTGTGGTAGTAGATTGGTTACTATACTGTGGTAGCTATCAAGAGGGGAAGCATTTAAAGCTCTGTAGGGTACTTCAATTAACAACTAAAATTGTGTAGCTTTGATTTGATTTTTTCCCTTAAATTAAATAATTAGTCAATTTATTTTAATTACTAATTTAATAGAAAATGTTATATTTATTATATTTCAATTTTTACTTAATTAATTTTAATTTTTAATTAATTGATTAAAAAAATGATAATTTTTGGTGTTGCATAGACAATGTCTACACAACACCCCAAATTGTAACATTTAATATAATTATTAATTAATTAAAAAAAATTAATTACTTAAAAATTGAATTATAATGAATCATAACATTTTTTAATTAATTATTAATTACATTAAATGGGGTAGCTTCGATGCTCTATAGACAATGGTCTTTAGGAGGGGAAGCTTATTTATTTGTATTATTAAATGAGATCTCAGTTTTTCATAAAGCAATAAAATAAAGTCTATTGTTATTTAACCAGGCATCATTTTGGGAGGGAATTTTTCCAATAAAGATTTTGCAAAGTTAAATTTGATAAAAAAACAAACCCCAAAACCAGCCACATCGTGTAAAAATCCCATTACTATTTCTCCCTCTATTTTACTCTAGTTTTGTAATCCCCACTCTCACACTCCAATCTCTAGAGACCTTATTTTCGATCATTTTTGTTGGAAAAATCTAGTCGCAGGTTGGTGCTTGTTTATCTCAGATCTTGTAGACTTGTATTGCATTTGGTGGAGATTTTAACTCCAATCTATGTTTGGTGGTTTGCAACCCATGAATACAAATTTCATTAGAAAATATTTAATTTTTTTGTTGTAATTTTGTAGAAAATTTACACTGGATTTGCAGGTGGCCTTGAGTGTGAGGAGGGTTAGTACGAAACAGTGCCATTTTTTAGTGGCCTTGAATTATGTAAAAGAACATCCAAACCATTCTTTTCAATTTTTAATTTATAAATTAAATTTTTTATTGTTTTCAACTCATTATTTGGAATGATTTTAATCATTTATATGGTGCGACCATCATTACACCATTTGGATTGTCAGCACAAAAACCACAATGTACCATGCGATTTTATTGAGCTTAACAAGTAGCAGGTAACATTTTATTTGATGCCCTAATGCCTTAGATTAACAACATTTTTATATAGATGTATATTTAATGTTTATTTCTTTGGCATTTTGCTTCTAGGTGAGCTGTCAATGGTTTTTAGGTTTTGTGGAAGCCGCATGAGAGCTTCTTTTGCCTTGTGGATGTTGTGGGCACCACAGATGCAGGTATGTTGCACCTGTCAATTGGGGGTTTTATGAGTTACTACGGGTGGACTTATGTGTTGGGAAGTGTTTCCTGTGGGGTTCCATTTGGTTGCTTGGCCACTTGGGGCAGAGCAAAGGACAAATGGGTTTTTCATGGTGAAGGAAATTAGGTTGGCCATTCAACTACAGTGGGGGATGGTTGGTGTGTGAGGAAGGAGGATATGCATGATACCATGATTACTGGATATGCAAAACATGGTGTTTTCAGCCAGGCTTTAAGCCTTCTGAAAGAAATGCCTTATTCAAATGCGGTCTTATGGAATGCTATGGTTTCAATGTCCACACAAAATGAGTTCATTTCAAGAAGACTTTGGAGGCATTAAGAAACTAGAATTAACAAGTTTAAAGCCAAATGCAACAACATTTACTAGCAACCTCCTAGCCTATGCCATAAGAGTATCATTGGATCACGGTATGGATATTCAAAGTAATATAGAGCGAACACATATCGGATGTAGTTACAAGTGTTGCAACATACATTTATGAAAAACATGGAATCATACACAAAGCACACAATATGTTTTAAAAAATGTCTCAAAAAAATGTGATCTCCTAGATTGCAATGGTTTTTGGATATGCACACAAGGGGTTTTCTGAAGAGGCCTTGCAAAGTTTCAAGAAATTACAATTGGCAGGCTTGAAGGTGAACTCCACAATGTTTGCAAGCATCCTCTCAACCTCTACCAAAGTGATAGATTTGGAATAGGGGATGGAAATCCATCAAAGATTAGTTGAAAGCAGATATATGTCAGATGATGTAAGTGTGAATGCCTTGATAAATATGTATGTGAAATATGGAATCATGTTGAAGGCACATAAATTATTTTTCAACATATTTCAATGACATGTGGTTTCATGGACTTTGATGATATCAAGTTATGCTACAAAATGGACTTGTTGAAGAAGCAATTGGTTGGTGTAGAGCCCTGGTATTAACCCAAACTGGGCAACCATTGCCACCATCTTCCTAGCATACATGCCAAAATGGGAGCTTTAGAACAAAGTATGGACATCCATCAAAGCATAATTAGAAGTGGATTTTTGTCAAATGTTGTAGTTGGGAATGTGTTGATAGCGTTGAAAAAATGGTCAGCACTCCCCTCAAGATTCGTGACATGGCTTAACCGCCTCTTGTGTCTTCTATAAGTATAGTGGTTGTATCGGGTATTAACAGGTCGATCTTTTGGTGCAACAGCAACCACTACTTGTAACAAGTGGTATCAAAGCTTGGTCACATGTTCAAATCCCCTCAGGTAACGCTGAGGGGGAGATTGTTGAAAAATGGTTAGTGTTCCCCTCGAGATTCGTGACATGGCTTAACCACCTCTTGTGTCTTCTATAAGTCTAGTGGTTGTATTAGGCATTAACAGGTCAATCTTTTGGTGTAACGACAACCACTACTTGTAACAGATAGAAATGTATGTAGAACATGGAAGCATGCCCAAGGTAATTAAATAATTTGAGAAAACTTCACGACAAGATGTCACCTATTGGACTGCAATGGTTATAGGATATGCACAAAATGGGCTTGTTGAGAAGGCCTTAAAGACTTCTAGAAAAATGTAGCTGGTTGGTGTAAAGACAGACTCAACAGCCTTTGCCAACATCCTCCCTACCTATTCCAAAATGGGAGCTAACAATTGTTAGATTAAAAGTGCAAACTCTTTTCTATGTCTCCTTCATAAACTAAATTATAATCTGCTATTCTGAGTGAATGCGAAATCTATTTCAGTTTGTTTGTTGTTATTTATAAATGTTGAAATTAGTTCATTACTATACAAACATTATTTTATTTAAAAGACATTGATTTCCTTTGTAAATATACTGCTTATAATCTCATACATTGCAACTTTTTCTCTTTAAATGCTGACCAAAAACCTACACCCTATTTTCCTGCAACCTTTTCTCTGTGAATTTATCCTATGATCCAAGTGTGTCCCATGGTCCCTAGAAAGAGTCACTTGTTGGTAGCCATCTGAAATTTATTAAAAATAGTGAAAAATAGGATTTGCATGTTGTGTTACCAGGTTCTTCTATTTTAGCCAATGGTATATCCATGTGAGATGGTTATGTCATTTACTTTCTCCACCTCTCCCTTTCATTAGAAAGCTAAAAGTAAAATGATAAGCATTTGCATGCTTTAAAAGAAGAATTCATGTATAAATGATTTGAGAGGAAAAAAGGAAGTTGTTACAAAAAGCCTTTCAATCTTATTTATGTTGATCTGCAAAATATTTTTAAGAACAACAATAATATTTTAAAGGCTTCAATCTATTTTCCACAAAAATGTTCCCAATCCTCAAACTCATTATCCTCATCCCCAATAGCATTTCGGGTATAGTGAGAACTGTTGGCCATCCACAAAAATATTCAATATCTTGGAAACATTTCTAAAATGTGTTGCGGTGAAAGGAAATACTGGCAAGATATTTGGTAATGCCAAAGACAACTCGGGATGTCTGGGACATCCATCAACCATCCCAAAGATAGCCAGACATCCCTACCAGCAAGGCAAATTTTTACAATGTGGAGAAAATAATTCATGAAATTAAAAATATACTGTTAATTATATCATGAGAGGGTATTAATATACTTTGTATCTTGAGTAGGAGTGTTTTATTAATTTACACAACTCCAAATATGAGATTTAGTTCCTCTTGAATGAGTTCAAATTGTGATTAATGCACTCTATAGTGGGAACAATAGTGCTCGATACAATAGTTGTAAATAAATAAATATGTTTTGCATTCGCATTGAGGCATCACCTCTATTAGTAAATTTGATATAGCTTTGTAACTATAGATGTTACAACCGTAGCATGGTACCAATATTATTAAATGATACTTGTATAGATTAATGAAATATTTGATAACTTGTCATAGATGGGTTGGTATCAACTTAAAATATGATAGCTAGTAGTGGCATAAGAAACTTCTTTAAACACTTTCTATCAGTCCAGCACCATAAAAAGTGAGGAGTCACCATGGTGTGAGTTGCTTGTAATTTGGTCTGATATACCAGTCCCTGTGTATATTGACTTTGTATCTTGAGTAGGAGTATTCTATTAATTTACACAAATCAGAATATGAGATTCAATTCCTCTTGAATGAGTTCAAATTGTGATTAATGCACTCTATAGTAGGAACAACAATGCTCGATACAGTAGTTGTAAAGAAATAAATATATTTTGCATTCACATCGAGGCATCACCTCTATTAGTAAATTTGATATAGCTTTGTAACTATAGATGTTGCAAAGAAATAATATATTTTGCATCCGCATCGAGGCAGATCACCTCTATTAGTAAATTTGATATAGCTTTGTAAATATATATGTTGCAACCATAGCATGGTACCAATATTATTAAATGATACTTGTATAGATTAATGAAATATTTGATAACTTTTCATAGATGGGTTGGTATCAACTTAAAATATGATAGCCGGTAGTGGCATAAGAAACTTCTTTAAACACTTTCTATCAGTCCAACGCCATAAAAAGTGAGGAGTCACCATGGTGTGAGTTGCTTGTAATTTGGTCTGATATACCAGTCCCTGTGTTTATTGACTTTGTATCTTGAGTAGGAGTATTCTATTAATTTACATAAATCAGAATATGAGATATTATGAAATTTTTGTTATAAACTAGAAATTGTTACATAATATGACTTCATTCTGGAAATACCCAAGTTCAGATTATAAATCGTAATTGAATTGCATGGTAATCCGAGAATTTAGTTGAAGTTGTAATTATATTTCACAAATACCTTGTTTTGGTGCCTTACTTCTGGGAATGCACAATAGTGTGTATGGTCAATGATTGCATCGCACAAGTATGTTATCATCTTTGACTGGGTTAATTGCTTGCAATATTGGCTAGTGCTCTAAATGTCAAGCTAACATTAGAAAAAATTGCTCATATGTATTGATTAATCTTTTCAATTTCTTATTGATTTTTATTCTTACTCTTCTTAGGTTTTTGAAACATTTTAAAGTTTTGAATTCCAAGGAGAAATGAGGAAGTTATAGCAGTTTTACGACTGCTTGGTAATTGTGTTGTTAAATTGGTAAATTCTCTCAGTGATCAGAGGAGTATTATATTTTATTAAGTCGTGTGTTTATTAATATATTGAGTCTCAAGTCTTTTCAAGGAAATAATCCTTTGTGAGGATTGTTCACTATGTAAAATAACCTTGATATTGGATTTATTATGTGAATTTGGAGGAGGGATATCATAGTGTATTGGAATGTATTATGATTGCATACTAACTTGTAGGCAGCTGCCACTTAATTTCATCATGTATTTGATATTGAGTCAAGAGATAAACCATCTCTGATCATCTTGCCAAGGATCTCGTAGTATCTTACTAGTGACCACTAAAGTCATATTTAATATAAATGACAATGTGTGAATACTCTCTAGATCATGATCTTGACTATCATAAGAATATTGGATTGGACCGTCTATACTTAAAAGAAAAGATTGAGAGTATTGTTATTATTGAGTGCATCTTCATATGATGGTCTAAAGCACAGTGTTGCCAACTATCTTGAGTGTGACTCAGGTATAGAGCATGCTTAAGGAAAGTTTACAAGTATTTTTTTAAGCCTTTGAGTTATTAAATAATTTTTATATGGCCTTGTTGCTATATGATGTGCTTTATTTAAGTGGGATGTCATAATCTAGTGTGATTATAATGCCTAATGTCACTAATTTACATTATCATAAGAAATCACATGGAACCATAGTTGTTGCATCATGGAGATGTTTGGCAATTGATGCCTTGTGATGGTGTAACAAGATTTACTTTATATTGTCTATGCTTTTATGCATAATTTCTATTTAGGGATCTTATATGGATAATTTGTGCTTATAAGTTCCTATTGTCTAAATTGTGCCATTTAGGATGGTTGATATTTTGATACTCAATTAAGTATATAGTTGATAACTGGGACACTTATATGTAGAGATAGTTTAGAAGCCTTGTTCTTAGTAATGTGCCATCTTATCATTCTGTTTCATTGAATAAAATTGTATACACCTTTTTTTTGCTCATTTACCTGATCATCATTCATTAAGCCATTCTTGGTTTCTTTGGGGAAATTATTTGTCATGGTTTGGAATCCTTGAGGCATATACCTTGATCTATGTTGCAAAACGGTTGTAAAAAAATAACAACACTGGTAACCGTAGTTGCATACTCTACATCAATGACACTAGTTCTACTCCCAGTATTAGAAAGAAAAGTGTAGTCAACTTTCACAAAAGACCAAACATATGTCTGAGAATCTCTAGCACTTTCAGCATCTATTGCCATGGAAAATTTGACCTCATCCAGTACTTTGTACAAGTCTTCACCCTTAGCATCAACAGCAAGGATCAATGCAAGCTTTTCTTTGAGACTAACTAGGGCATGTTCATTCCAAGTGTTTCTAGCTTGCAACACAATTCAATTTTCTTGCAAATGGTTTGGTTTTTTCAACAATTCAAAGCATTCCTGATTGACAGCTTGAAGCTTCGATTCTTTTTGTGCAAGAGATTCTTCTAAGAAAGCTATATCTTCTTGAATAGACGAAATATCAAAACTTCCTCAAACATTCTTGTCAATTATTACATCTAATTTTCCTATTCCCGTCTGATCTAATCTATTTGAATCCATGGAAGCTTGTCCCTCCATCTCAAGAAAATCATCCATCAAATCTACCTTGGGCACATCACTGAGCTTTTCAGCTTTGCCAGTAACCTCTTCTATTTTAATATGATCCACCTCTGTGATCAGTGCCAAAGTGCATGAATCTGCACAACTAGGATCACCATCATTCCTGTCTTTAGAAATGGAAGACAAGCTTGGTGAATTTCTTGTGCTTTCATTTCTTAATCCTTCCAAATGCAACTCCAGAGCAAGTTTCCCTTGCCTTCGCCTCAAATCATCCAACTATTGTTCAATAGTGGACAGTTTGGCAGTTGTTCTAGTACACATGACTCTAGAAGCCTTAAGCTCACTATTTTTCTTTGTAAGTGCTTCTTTTAGCATCTTATTTGCTTCTTCTATAGCCATCACTTTTCCTGTATGGTAATCAATTACTTTTTGAGAATGTTCTTCATGTTTATCATTTAATGTCTCTATTGAAGAATATGGTGAACCAAAACCCTTACTAAGTGACTTCCTCAATTTGATTTCTCCAGATTCCCTTCCAACAATATCTACTTCCAATTTCACTTGAGCCAACGTAGCGGGCCCTAGTAATCAGTTTTTAGGTAGACCTCTCAGCCTATGGTACTCAGCCTCCAACTTGGTAATTTTCTTAATTGTTTCTATATGCTACTTGCTAGCAGCTTGGGCAAACTTCTTATTAATATCCCTTCCATAAATTATCATACTCCTCTATGAAGTGATTGAAGTTTATATTTGAGGCCACCATTCTCACTTTCTAACTTCTCAAGTTTAGTTTGAAGAACTTTAGCCTTGGACTCAACTTGGTTTCTGGCTTCTTGCAATTTTTTTATGAGGACCTCCATATATTTCTGCTCTGACTTGTGATTTTTGTAACATTGTATCAAATTCTTTCCAGCCCTATTGTTCTATATTTTATAGAATTTCCACAAGAGTTGCAATTGTGTTCCTCACACTATTATCTTGATTGTTCTTGCTGCTCTGTTTGCAAGTCTTATTTAAGAAGATGTTGAAATCTGGGGATAGGGGATAGTTTCAAGTTCATTATTCCCTCCATCAGAAATCTGAATTTCTTACTAATGGAAGACTTATCCAGGGGTTACATGTCAATAGTTTAGTCCAAATGTTGTATGCAAGAGATAGCTGAAGAAGATTTCTTTTTAGGGATGCATGATTATATAGAACTTAGAAAACTAAGCAAAAGTCAGAGCACAACAGGATCCTCTTGTCTATTTGATCTGCCAATCTTTCTTTCTTTTAATGTAGACTTGACACTTACAACAATGCTTGTAAGATTGGATGAGTCAGAGTAAACCGCTCAGCATAAATCATGTGGCAGCTTGGAAATAAAAAAAATGTCAAATGACACTGTACACTGCAATGATCTTGAGTTCAAATATAAATCTACCCTGGATTATAACTAACACATGCTCAAAGTCAGAGTAGTAGTCTATGTAGGAAAAAATTAGGATAGCTTAGGAAGACTGCCTTGTAGCACTTACTTTTATGTAACATTTTTCCTCTTTTTAGATTAAAATGAAATTTGAATAATCCTTGTTAAACTCGCCGATTACAGTCTGCCTATTTTAAACAATAGGTAGGGACTCCAGCTACACCTACGCAACTCTTGTTTAAGAGGTTATCATTTATCATGTTGCAAAGCGCAAGTGGCCGATCTTCAGAATCAACATATGTTGATTGTTGTGGGATTCCTCAACTAACTCAATCAGAACAAATTTGATTTAAACTTTAGAAGTCTTGATAAAACTGTATTATCATGCCACCAAGGCCTGGGATTGAATCCCTATCAAAGGAGTAAATAACACCATGATATTTGTTCCACTGATTAGCTAGATTCTGGAACATGGCCTAATTTTTCTTTAAGGTTTTGTGTTGTAGTCCATGGAATTGAAGAGAATATTTTTACGTGATTTTTTGGTTGTCATCAATTTTTTTGGGATTCTAATTGAAAGTTTGGGTGGCTCCCAGTTAAACCAGTGAGATGGATGTATTGTGTCTATCCTTGAGTTGAATCTACTAAACCATGTTAAAGCAGAATTAGTGTTACCAGTTTGGATTTGGGTATTGTTGGTGTGGCATTTTTTTTGGGTTGGCTCCGCTTTTGGTAGGTCAATTAAAAACATATAAAAATCATAAATATATATGTATTTGCAGCCTAAAAATAGAAAATAAGTTCAAGATTTCAAATGATGAGTATGGTGGATGCTTAAGAGATGCTAAAAAGTAAAGCATGTGTTATTTCTAGTAATGAGAAGTCAGTAATTAGTGTTATGCCCAAATGAACCTAGTTCATCCAGATGAGCTATGCAGATGCTTGTCAGTACCCACAAGTGGATTGGGTTTGGTCCCTGGACTAGGTATGAACTGGACCCAGATCTGGGGCCTAATCTGAGTGAACTGGTAACTTAGCACACTTTCAACAAGCTTCTAGGAAGTCTGTTCTTCATAATTTTGCAGTTACACGCAAATCAAGGAATTTATTGGGAGTGGGTAGCATTTTAATAATAGGTGGGCTTTAGAAATCAACTCGTGAGAGCATTTTAATATATATCACTAGAGGTGATTATAGGCATGGATGCATTTTTTAACTTTGTGATTGCAGGGATGAGATACCAATGAATAGGTAAGGTAAGTTGAAATGCAAGATGCATTTGATATTTGAAAAGGGGATCTATTTTTCCCTTTGGAAGTTGGAAAAATGTTTGATCATTCAGTTGAAGTTTACTAATGAACTTGGTCACAAGGTCAAAAGTTACAATTACAAAAATTAAATGATATATCGGTTAAATGTAAAATAAAATCCTTGGGGAACCAAGGTGTTGTGTAGAGGCAGGAGTGAGAGTGTGTTGCATATACAAATTATTCTCACCTGGTTGTAGCATTGTTTTATCTTTATATGTAGCAATTGTTAAAATATTCTCATGGATCAGCTAGGAGTTGAATCTAGGACCACCTGTTTACTGCTCAGGTGTTCTACCACTAAGATGCCAGCTCACTTGGTGACCAGTCCACCTGTGGTTAAGATATATCTTACTTTGATGACTGATCCATCTTTGGTCAGGGCTTAACTCATTTTTTCATTCACCTCCTTGAGCCATACTGCAACTTCTCTAGGGTATGGTTGTCCATTTGGATAAAGGTGATACCTTGTTCCAGACAAAAATGCTTTTTATCATTATCTTTCATTTGGTAATGGGTCAGGTTCACAACATTTGACATGCAGGCAATAGCATTATATACTTTCTAACTGAATTGTGTCACCAGTTTGTTTAGGATTATATTAATAGCAGTGGTCATGGTGACCTATATGGCAACATGGAATCCAGGTTGACAAAGATTTCAATATTTCTTATCAAACTTAGGCACTAGCAGAGATCAATACCTTGGCAGTCAAAAAGGATCACAAGGAAAGCAAGTTCAATTAAGAAATCTGAGTAGGAGAGCAGCAAGGGAGGGGATGAAAGCAGACCAAGGAACATTCATGTTATGGGAAATGTTAAATACGTGACTTAATTTGTGCAGGTGAAGTTCCTAGAGAAGCAATTCCAAATTAAGAAATGATGAAGATTCTATTATGGAATATAGGGTTCTTGACATTAAAGTTGGACTAATTTTTGTAAAGAGGCGCATTTCAAATGGGATCAAATCTTGTTTTTCAATAGAAAATTTAAGTTGGATAGTGGAAAGATGGAAGTTCTGGCAGATGGTGCTTTGAAGAACTTGTGTTGTTATGGGACTACTCTGGGAATATATAAAATATATAGGAGTAAAGGGCTATATTTCATCTCCATTAGTTGCTAAATGTTTGAATTTGATTTCTTACTAATAAATAATATCAACATCAGGATGTAGAAAGGTGCAGGGATCATCCTAAGTAGCTGTAATACATATTTGATGATATATATTTGATCATCCTAAGTAGCTGTAATACATATTTGATGACATTTCGTTGCAAAATTATTCATAGGTTGTTTGAACCTTGTGGGGATCTTTCCAAGAGAATGCAGGCTCAATTGTAACTGTTAAGAATTGTAGAATTGCAAAGTCTAGATGACTTTTTGATAAGTGACTTGCAATATCCACCAATCAATAATTTTGCTCGAATTGTCATACATCGAGATCCCTAAAATGTGCTTCTAGTTTGAGTTTATGTGGCTTTGGTCATAACTTTTTTAATTTTTAGACTGGTAGTGGAATAATGGAAACAAGAGACCAGAAACAAATATTTTGTTTTTTAAGTAATGCATTTGAAGCCAAAGCTGCAAAAATCGAAGCAGTAAATGAAAAGCTTGGAGGCAGAAAATACAGTCCAAGAAGGTACTGGAACCAGTTCACTAAAAGGTCATGTAAGATGGTGTATCTCCTCTTTTACTAAAGGTGCAACCGTTTCATAAGATTGAGGCAATCAAAATATGAGGACAAGCGGAAAGCAGTAGGACAAGGTGCCCATTTGTAATCTTCAAAATGACATCAGTCTAATCATAATTCTTGGAATAATAACTGCAATAAAAATCGCCCCACTAATCCAAATGGGTCTCATGAAACTACTGCCAACACTGACAAAACTGCTAGGAAAAAGAGTAAACATTAGAATCTTTATATTTCTACTAATCCAAAGAAGTCTCATGAATCTATTTCCTCCTCCAAAAGAGTCGTGGACAAAAGGAGTTATACTTAGCATTGAAAGAAAATAGTGCAAGACAAAGGTGAGGAGGATAATGTTGTGGCTAAATGACAGATTCATTCTAACTTGGATGTATTTTCCAGGCCACAAGATTTTACATCAAACAGAATGCATTTCAAGGGTTCAAGTGATATTTCATACTCTCATATTCAGGACCGAGACATTCAGTCTCAATGAGACAACTGCTATAAGTTATAGAATATGTTGCATTCTGCATATGATGCTAGAGAACGGTAAGGTGAGAAGGTTTACAATTTCCTATAGTTGATGTCTTATATTTAGCTTATATTTATGTTCTATTTAAGGAAGATTAAATAATTTGATAGATATTTCTCTTTGAAACATCATCCTTGTTTGCCACTGATGGTATTGTGTTAATAGATATGTTCACAAGAAAGAAGAAGAGCTTTTTAAGCGAGAACATGTTGTTCGAACTCAAGTAGAGATAGTTGCACATTGGAAGGCCCAGGCTCAAGCTGAAAGATTAGAAGCTCTCCATATGAGGCATGAAGCTTATGTAGAACCACTCAAATTGGAAGAAGAGGCATGACTGACCCTTTTTTATTCTTGAGTCTTTACCATGTCACTATTCATTCTCTGAGTGGCTTTTTCTCCAAGATTCACACACATGGTCCAAAGTAGGCGAAGAGACTTGGAAACTTGAAAGCAGATATAGAGAAGATTCGTGATGGGATCTTATCCAAAGTAAGTCATTTTTATTTTCTTTTTTTAGTTTCCATGAAATAAATAAACATGTTGTTCGTCTGAAAAACTAAAATTTTATTGCAAGTTGTACTTTTTTGCCAGTACTCAATACATGAAGCAGTAATTCGATCTTTGTACATTCTTGAAACACCATTTAATGATTAAAGACCTAAGCAATTATGAGTCACTTTAAAGTTATAAACTATACTTGTTTTGAACTCTTAGCAATGTTAATTAGACATGTAACATTAGCTAGTGTAGATAAAAAAATAAATATGTGAGAAGGGAAATGGCACCATTATGATATCTTATGCCTATAAGGAGTTGATTTTTTTTTTTTTCACACCATGGTAAATAGCTGCCTATGTTAAATATGATTTCTAATTTCTTCTCCTTGTTGTAGTCCATGTCATGTTGCGTACTTGAACCTTTCTAGTCTAGTATATTAGAGGTATGCACATGATCCTGTACTTACTTTTGGACAATTATTCTTTTTGCAAAATACAAAAAGGGAAAGTGACAAAAAATTGAAACTAAAAATATATAAAGGACAATCGATGAAAAAATTGAAACCAATACACATAAGAGAAGATGGTTTGCTTGTATATTGAAGAATACAATGGAAAACACATATCAAATATGTTTTTTATTTCTCTCTTTCTTGTTACTGTCATCTTTTCTATTTTCCAAACGATGAATATGCTGCCATGATATGAAAGTGGATTTATTATTAATTACTACATTTTACACACTAATTTACTAAACAATAGTAAAATTAAATTATTGGTTACAATGGGAACTATTAAAGTATTCGACAACTGACACTTAGTGTTCATTTCTTTGCAGATCAAGAAGGGCACCATATCTTTTTCATTGGATAAAATTAGTACTTCTAGCCTCTAGGACATGAAAGTTCTATAATGTATGAAGAGTCTTCTCTAAATTTTCTCAATACTCTGTACCAGGTCATTACTCATCTGTTCTTTTTCATTTTCTATGTGGGCTTCTTCTTTGTAGTTTTCTTTTATTCATAATAAGAAATTAGCTTTTCAAATTTTAATTTTTCAAGCCCCTAAGAGTTTACCTTCATTTGTGATTATTTGTAAAGTTGTGTAAGTTGAAAATTGGTCTAATTATCCTTGATATTTTTCTTTCCAAATGGAATTATTTTCATTTTCCAGACCTAGCCCATATGTTTAAATGTTCATATTTTGTACATGTTTTTTTATTATCTTATTCAACTTCTACATGCTCTTAATGTGCTAATAATGTAATATTATCATTTAGATGTGAATTGATGCTTTGTAACTTGTGTATATTTTTGTTCTTCATTGTCTCTAATTACATTACTTTTAGTTCTTTGTGGCATTGTTTTCATTGATATAGAGTTCCCTTTTCATTGATGGAATTTCCTTGAGGAGTATTAAAAAGATGAATACTATAGATTTACAGCCTTGTTGTTCCATTTCAATTTCTTTATATTTGTTTCTTCTAAAAGGTTGATGTGAGGCCTTTGTTTATTAATTATGCTCTAATTTATCAGAAAATGGCAACTAGCTTAAGGTTGAAGCTCTTCTAATTAGTTTATCCTAGAGAGGGGTCATATCAAAATTTGAATCTTGATAGCAATATCACAATTTGTCTTGATGTGGAAATTATCTCCTACTTATCAAAAGATGTTTTTTTAGGGGTTCTTTTTTGCAAATTACAACTATGTGCTAGCTTGTAGACTCACTTTTCCCATGTGTAGACGTGTGTCCTGACTGTGGACTGGGCAGGTCTGTGGGTCTAGTCAATGTACTTGTTAGCATTTCCTAACGTGGACTTGCAAGTATGGAAATTCCTTAGCAAGTTTTATATATTTTAATGCACATGATATTTACTTTATCAATGACACGTAACATGCTCATTGGTTTGCACTTTGCAGGTATATACCATCACTTTGTGAAACATTCACATTCCCACAAAGTCTTGGAATGGTTGGTGGAAATCTTGGAGCCTCAACCTATATGATAGGAGTTCAAGATGATCAAGCTCTGTACTTGGACCCACATGAAGTGCAACAAGTACTTTCAAGGATTTAGGTTTGCTTTTTTGAGCTTTAAATTCAAAACAAACATGCTTAGTACTTACAATTTGTAGGTTGTTATTTTACTTTGTAATAACTCCAATGGTCAGTTTGGAGTTGCACTGAAAATTTGCTTAAATTTTCCTGATTTGGAGATCTACTTTACACATGAAGATGGTTTGGTCTTGTTATATTTTAGAAAACCAAGTTTTTGGGAAAAACTCTACAGCTAAAAAAAAGTTATACATAGTTTTGTTCCACAAAATTATTTGAACTATAATTTTTGGTGGAAGCCTAAAATATGCTATTAATTTATTTTGTTTTTAGTGTTCCTGATTTCATGCACTTCAGTATCTAACGCTAGAAATCTAGATAGTTGTCTTATTTTCTATGCAGATTTTGGTCTAAGAAAGTTTTTAAAAATAGACTTTCTATTGTTCATTGCAATAAAAACTAGGGTCTGCAATTTTAAAAATAGAGCATATTCTTCCACAAAACAAAGCATACTTTGTCACAAAAATAGAGCATTCAATATCTTTCACCATGCTTATCATTAAGTGATTAATTTAATGTTTAATTATTGTTTGCATTTTTCTTTCTTCTTTCTCCACTGTTATTATTTTTTATCAGCTAGTTGATAAGAGTTGGATGTAGGGTTGTCGCCAAATTTCACATGTAGGTTGTTCTTCGTACTGAATTGGTATATTTTTTAAGAAGCCATCTTTAAGTTTTGAACTATGTATTTGATTTGTGTCTCAACTAAAGAGGATTTAGTTGATATCTGATCAATAAATTTTTTGCATATATAATTTTTTTCACTAAACTTGGCACTATTGATTTGGTTCCTAATGGATTTTTGTTTCATATCCCACTTTGAAAATTTGATGACATCGGTGTGTATGAAAAGATTGGTAAATTGACTACAAAACCCAAGAGGTTTCTGCTTATCAAATTTCCTTAATAATATTAATTTTATGATTGATGTATTGGATAGAAGTACAATAGATTGGTAGGTTATCAGGAGTGTGGACTTCTAAAATAGTAAAAAAAATTATGAGTTAATTAGGAGTGAAAATATAGAAGGTATGATCATTGGTACATATTTTATCTCTATTTAATGTGGTTGGTTTCCCCTAAAGATATATGCTTGTCATTATAATAAAGGGAACAAGCCACATGTAATGTATTTTCCAATGACATCATTTACTTCATTCCTATATTGCACATTGAAGAACTTCACCATTGAGTTTAAAGTATCACTAGTCATCCTCCCCTTAGGCTTTGCTACCCTTGAACTATAGATGAAAAAACTTGAAATCATGTTTAATGGAAAGTACTAGTATACATGGTATGATTATTATTTAAAGGGTACTAGCTCAATCGAAGAGCGCCTACTTTACAAGTAGGAGGATGATGGTTCAATTCCATCGTGCCCTAATATGACTAAATTATTGACTAAATATATGACTAAATTAGTGACTAAATATATGACTAAATTAAAGACCAAATAAAAGACCAAATAAATGACCAAATAAATGACCAAATAAGTGACCAAATAAATGACCAAATAAATGATCAAATAAATGACTAAATAAATGACCAAATAAATGACCAAATAAACGACCAAATAAATGACCAAATAAATGACTAAATAAATGACCAAATCAATGACTAAAATAGTTTAGTCATAAATTTGGTTGCGAGATAAATGACCGGCAATAAACTACTAATGGTCACGTGACCAAAATTAGTCATTTATCTACAATTTTTAGTAGTTTATTTAGTCATATATTATTTTTTTTATACTAGTGATAGCATCTTATATCTAGAAGTGAGGTCCACGATCATGTCAATGTTTGGAAAGAGAAAATCATCTTTTGGACATGCCAAATTCAAGTCCCAGAAGTCAGTACAAATTCTTATAACTTCACTAGCTTTGGACAATGGTACCAGATTGGAGATACAATCAACATAGTCTATTGGTTTTATAAATCCTATATCAAGTAACTTTTTTAATTCTTTTTTACCAACAATGCAATCTTGGGATACATCTTGCAGAGTTTCTTCTTATATGGCTTTGCACCCAACTTCAATGGAAGATGGTGAAGCACTAATTCTAGATCCAACCTAGACATGTCAGAGTATGACCAGGAAAAGTTGATTTTTCTATCTTTGAAGAAATGAATGAATTGTCCTCTTTCTTGTAGTGTTAATGACTCTTCTAAGTGGATTAATCTTTGTGTTTTTGTAGTGCAAATGTTGATGGTCTAATTTTTCTCCGCTAGAAGTGGTGATTACTCCTCGTTAATGGGGAGTATATCAATATCTCCATCCTTAGGCACCTTAGAGAGGTTTTCACCCTTGGATACATCTTTTCTTTTTACTATTTTGCTTCTAGAGGGTACCTTTTAGTTTTAACCCAATAGCCTTACATTTTCTTTTTCAATTTTCTGACTAGACGATTGATATATCTTCCCAAAGTATGATGTTTTGTCTAAGTTAATATTGAAACCTACCTTGTGGTCTCCCACATATATGTCTTTTCTTAGTCCAAAGAATTCATCAATAGCTTCATCATTCTCAAAAATATCTACAGTTGGTGGATTTTTTTGTTCCCAATCGATAAGGTCAAGGTAAACCAAGGCTATGCTACCCTTGGTTTAGAAGGATGAAATAGGTAGTTTGATTAAAGTATTGATATATGAATTAGTTATCGATTCATGGGTCTTAGATGAGGACAAGGATGAGGGTTCAGATTTAATCTATAATTGTGAAATCCATGCTTTTTGATCTGTGGGTTTGTCTTGTAAAGATAGTTGGGTGATGGAAGTGTTAAGATGTAGGGTATTTGTAGTTCATGGGGTATCCCACTCATAATCATTTAATTCTGTGTCTAAATTTGACTCAAATGTCTCAACTTCATTGTAAACATAAGAATTAATATAAGTGGGTGATGAGATATTCAAAATACCGCCTACAAGTGGTTAGTAATCTAAACCTCGATGCTTTGGGTTTTGGGTAGGAGCAACTGGCTCCACAATTCCTTATTCACTTCTTCCTAGGCTAGAGCACCCATTATACCCTTACTTCTAAACAATGGTGTACCCCTATCCATATTCATGCACTCGAATTTTGATCTCATGGGGTTATTCATCTATATTTTGGCTTGCCTTTGGCACCCAATTTTTAAAATTTTAAAATCAAGTTCATAGGAAGAATCTGCTCAATTTTCCTATTATTTATATCATTTTTGTTGATAATCGCTTTGTAAGTTGACATTTTATGAAAGAAGAAGTGAGAGAGTTATTGAGCTTCAACCCCGAACCTCAAACCTCAAAGTTCACAATTCAAGGTTCAAGGTTAAAAGTTTGATTGTACAAAGCTCAAGCTCAGTGGTTAGAGCTCACAAGTTCAAAAACTCAAAGTTCAAAGTTCAGAAGTATATGTTAAAGGACAATGATGAAGAAAGCACGAAATGGAGTTAATGTTTATAGGTATTGGTTATTGGTGCCAAACCAAAGACAAGATTTTCATATGATATGATTAACAAACTTGCACAAATGAAGAAATATGTTGATGATTAAGACTTTGAAAATACTTAACACTTTAATGTGTTGCAAAGATCTGGTCTTAGAATATGGTGGCAAGACTGATAAGAAGAGATAATATAAATCACCATGTCTTCTACAACACCATCAATTAATCAGAAGCTGAATGAAGAAAATATAAATTTTATGCTTGCAAAGATCATGGATTTTGTGAAGGTAGAAAAATAGGTCTAAATGCGGGGGGGGGATAACTTTCCACTCAACTATTCCAGATCTTTCTGAATTTCATATATGTTTTCCAAAATCAAGCTTTCTAAATCACTGGAGTGATTTAAAAAATATGGTCAGGTTGAAAAGTTATAACTGGTTGTGTACGAGTCTATCTAAAGGGACCAACAACCTCCATTGATCAACACTTGTTAATTGGTTTTAAATCCCAATATGTTCCATATTTTAACATAACACTATATCACATAAAGAACATGTAGTGAAGGGAAATCATTAAAAAATTTAAATAATTCATATAATTATTAAAGGGTTCAAGTACTTCATGTTTTGGGGAAGTAATATGAAAAAAGCTGGATAAAAGTGGAAAAGAAGATAGTTTTCAAGAATCAATTATTCTGAAACTGAAAAGCCATAGGAGAAACGCTATTTATTGGAAAGATTTCCACTAGGAAGGGGTTCTTCTTTTCCTGTCAAGTTTGTTGGCTACAAGAGGGGAGGAAATATTATTTCTGAATACTATTGTAATAGGGAAATGGGGGAAATTATTTTTTTTGTGTATTTTCTGCAACTTGGTCTTGATAACAAGGATGAAGTGATCTTGAGGTCATTTTATTGTGTATCTAAAATAAAGAGTTAATGCATATTTCATATCTGTTAGTCCAAATATTGTTTCACTGATTGAAATAAACCTGTCGAATATTTCTTTTATGTTTTAGATACCATATTGTTCTTCCTTGTCAAGTATATGTTTGTATGTAGATTTATTGGTTATTTTGTAGAACAAGACATCTAATCCCCTTTGTTTTCTTTGTAATATGAAAGATTTAGTAAATGGTTTGTAGGCTATTTATTTGTCTTTCTTCTTATCATTTAAGTCTGTAGTCACATTCATTCCATATTGATGAATGAATTTCATTCACCTTTGTGTCTTCTAGTTAAAGACATAACCAATATTTAATTAATTGAATATCACTGAAGAGGGAATTGTACCTCACAATTCAAAGGAAAGCTATCAGTCTCATGATAGCCTTTCCAACTGTTAGTTTAGTTTGTCCTCTCATTGTGGGCATTTAAGGGTTATTTGTAAAGGTATTTTTGAGAGGACAAATCTGTTTACTAACATATATATAACCAAGAAGATAAGTTGTCCTCAATGATTTATTCATGTATGTCACCCCATCTTATAAAAAAATTGTTGGTTGATAGACAATTTTCATTTGTTGCTTCTTCTCTAGAGGTTGCCTAGGTTTTCCATATGATCTATGTGAGATAGGTAACTTTCCTACAAAGAAGAAGTCTACATAGGTATATTCTCCACATCCCTTTTCTTGTACTTGGATATCTAGTTATGATGTGGGTTTCACTATTGATTTTACAAGACTTGTGGGACCTATATTTTAAGAAGAGGAAATAGTTGATACTTCTTGATTGCTGGGTACCTGATTAGAAATAGCTCCTCTAAGATTCGTGAAATATAGAAAGGGGTCTCTATCACCAGGCATGGTGATTTTAAATCCATCATAAGGGAAGATAAGGCATTCATGATAAGTAGATGGTATAGCCTGCATGGAATGAATCCATGGTCTCCCTAGGAGCATGTTATAACCAAACTCTAGATCCAATACTTGGAATGCAACATCTTGTGTCACTCCAGAACCAATCTGATTGGGAAACTTATGACACCCTTGAAAGGACATTATTCACAATCATCGGCTCTTATTATGATCTTTTTGGAAACATCTACACAACTCTTAGAGTAGCCCAATGCTTGTACCAATATCAGGGTACAAATATTCAGACCTACTCCTCCATCTATCAAGACTAGCCTAGTTTTTTGGAGATATACAGAGACTTCTAGATGTAAAGGATCATTGTGGGATGGTTTATGTGTTGGAAGATATTTTTCACTGAAGGCAACATGATGTGGTGTGGACAGATATCCTACCATGGCTTGAAACTCATCAACTTCTATGTCTTTTGGGATAGATGACTATTGTAGGGTTGTATCTAAGACTACTTTTTGGTTTGGAAAAATGTGAAGCAAATCATAGATGGATATTTGTGTTGGAGTCTTCTTCAAATGGTCTAGAAAATGTTACTTCCTTAATGGAAGATTGGACGACTTACTTGGTATAGCATATTTTGACATGGCTCCTTGTACTGTTATTTTAGAATGGTGAGTGGTAACAATAGAGCGAGTGTCTGGACATCGGATGGTGATGGTGTTTATGGTCAAATTTGGGTATATTTTGGTGTAGGTAAGGTTTTCCTAATTATTTGTTACTAAGGTAGAGGCCTTTCCTTTTCCATGATCCATCAGTGGTTCTTAGAAGATCTTATGGTCTTGATTGGTGGTGCCATAATTTGTGACAACTTCTATCTCACCACGGTCGATGAAATCTTGGACAAGGTGTTTTAGTTGCATACAACTAGTCATTTTGTGTCCCTTCATTCTGCAATAATCACAGTAACTATTTTTCGTTCCACCATGTTGGTTTACCAGAGCCTTCATAATGTCTTATCTTAGGTAGGGTGATTGAATGAGACTATACCAATTTCTTTAAAATATCCTCAAGAGGTTCTACAAGAGACATAAAGTCTCTACATGGAGATAAGTTCATTCTTACATATCTTTGTTGAAAGCCTTGGTTAAATGCCTAGACTACCTAAGGACTGGCCCTAGGAGAATTATTGTTAACTTTTTGGTTATTCTGTGATGGTTGGGTTCATTGGACATTTTTTGGTACTTGTACCCATAGGAAAGGTTGTGCCATTTTAGCATCGACAATGCCATCATTTGTCACATTCTTATTTTTAGACTAGTATTTGGTTTTTTCATGGGGTGTTGTAGTATCGGTCTCTTTTTTATGGTTCCCTTCAATGTGAGGGATCTTTTTACTTTTAGTCCTTGTTTGGCCAATTCTTCAAAGGACTCAATACACTATGATTTTAGTTCACACATCATGTCTAATTGATAGTTTTCAATGAACATGTGGATATTTTCTTTCATCATGGGTATGTGGAAAGATTCCTTGGAGGAAATATTCCTCCAACATTGTAGAAACAAGGTAAAGGTTTCACCACTTTTATGTTTTGTAGTGCAAAGATCCATTAATGTTATCTCCATGACAATGTTGTGTGAATAATGTGATGTATCATCTTAAAATGGAAGCACTTCCATCTTGGTAGGTTTAGCACCCTCATTTAGTGCATTTTCATGATAGATTTGCATTTAGGATGCATATGCACTCGATTCTTCATTTCTAGGTGAAATTAGGATCAGGATCCTGAGGATCCTCCTTGATTTCCTTCTTCATGGCTCTATTTTCTAGGTAGGACCTATGTACTAATCCTCCTAGCCTTCATCACATTTCTTCTAGGCCTCTATGCCCTTTTCCAGCATTTTATTCTATTTTCCCATCATTATAGGTCTCTGGCTGGCCCAAAAACCTCACTGAAACTGTAAGTAGACTAGCCTGAAACCTCAGGTTAGGGTCAAGGTTGACCTTGACCTTTGTCAAGTTTTGGTTCCCTCTTTCAAATTTTGATCATAACAAGGCCCTAAATAAAAAACTAGCCTCTGAATCTGAATGCGGGAGGGTTTTTATTTAAAATTCATTTATTACTTTCCCTCCTTAGTTGTCTATTGTAATTGGACCATAATTTGACGTGAAATTTGAATTAGGGGCCCTTACATTTCCCGAGGAGCCTTGCCTTGAAATCTCTATATAAGCACTCTCTTTTGCCTTCATTTCAATAAGTCATGAGAAGCTACAAATGAGGAGCTACAAGTGATGATGAGGAGATGATGATGCAATATTGAAAGAGGATGATATAGGAGAACAAGATATGATGATGCCTTGATGCAAGCAAGCATTTTGTGGACAAGTTATTATGGACATTCATTTGGAGCAAGAAAGATTCCTTCTTCCTTGATCTACCATTTTCAACATTCAAGCATTCTAAAGATACAGTCATGGGGTAGAAACTACAGATTGTGAGTTTGGTAGGAGTACGTTAGCCTTGGGGGCTTGGTATGCTTTTTCTATCAAATTAAAATCTATGCATTTCTCTCTCATTTCAATTCATGCTAGGGTTTCAATCCAGAGGATTAGATCTTGGCATTGCACATTCAAAGCTCTTCCTACACAAAATACACACACATTCTATTACATCCGACTATTCGTGGAGGTGGAAATCACCAAAACAGGGGTTTGAATAAGGAAAAACCCTATATAGCCACCCCAAAACACCATTTTCGGATATCTACAGTCATTGTTTCAAGAGTTGCAAAGCAAATCTGGATACCCTTTTCAGTAAACTTCCGAGATCGGCAAATTTTTTTTATGTTGGAGCACTGTAGGTCAAGGTCGACTTGACGTATTTCGGTCAAGGTCGACCTAGCTCAAAAAGGAAAAATATTTTTGGGTTTTCTCCATCTTTGTGTTTTCGTCCCAAATCCGGTTGCAGAATTTCCAGAAACTCAGTACAGACACCAGAAAATAGGTATTTCCATATTTGCTATGTTATGAGGTATGTATTTCATTTTATCTGATTTCATTATTCTTTGCAAGCATTTCCATATTTATATTCCTTATCATTTGAATTTAAGTTTGTGTTAAATATTGGTTTAGGGTCTCTTTTATGTGCAAACCCCCATTGTTCTAAACCCTATCCATATTTTACACCTTACATGTGATATGAAATTTTTAGCTACTTCATTTCATGATTGTATGCCGGAAGGAAATCTAGGAAACCATTCCATGACTGACCCACCAAGACTACATGAAAAAATTCTCATCAAGTAGGTGTTGTCATATGCCACTTCTATGCAGGATGTGAAAATTTTTTGTATGTGATCACGAGGATCACCCATTTCCTTGTACTTGTCAATTAGGTGTCTCAAAGTTGTGTGTAAAAGGTGTCATGTGTGTCATCCTATCAAATAGATAAGGACTGAGGTTAGATGATGTGTAAGAATGTTTAGGAGTGCCTATTTGTAAATTTATGACCTATTTTTGGAGGGTTAACAACTATTGAGCAAGGAATTCAGTGGGCATCAATGTAGGTGAAACTACGTTAGGATCAACAAATGGGATCCCACTATTATAGGATGGTACCTAATGTTAGGGGGGTCTATACCCCATGTTTGTATGTTTTTCAAGTACATGAGGTGGTGGAGCGTATTGAGGTGGTTCTATAGGATGGGAAGTGTTGAGCCCAGTTGCTCCCTATTGGTTAAAAAACCCAGATATAAATGCTAAATAGTTAGGGTTACTCAGAGGTTTTTTGGGATGTGTCCCTTAAATGTTTAGGGGGAGTCCTAAATTAGAAGGGACACCTAGTTGAAAAGAACTAGGAGGTTGTTGTGAAGGTTCCCCTAGTATAAGTGGTGCTTGATTGGGTGGGGCACCTGGATTAAAATTATTTGTGTTGTGACCTTAGGGATCCATACTAGATGAGCTTACTACTAATGTTTGAGAAGCACTCGCTAGATGGGTAAGGGTCATCATAGAAGGTAATATTGTGGTGTTAGGGATACTATATGTAGGTAGAAACTGGGTGAATAGAGCATTATGGTACTGGATCCCTAAGGTGATAGAAGATATGGTGACTTGTGTTGCATTCGAAGTGGTGCCACTAGATGGTATGATGAAAGTTATTTAAGGGGGGTTAGTTCCAAAAACCCAAGATGATGGCATGCATATGTCCTCTACTATAGAAAAAGTGTTGAATCTAGTGGGTATCTTAGCACTATTTTTTACAAGCATGTGAAAGTATAAATTTGGGTCTCTTTCCAGTATGGACCCCACAACAATTATTATCTTGGGGTCATTTACACCATCGTCGACCTCTTGATTTGTGCATCTGGCCCTAATGTTTTCAAGTGAGAACTCATATTTCAGGGGAGGAATCTATGGAATATCAGTTTTTGTTTTCTCATGACACTACATTGACTTACATTTTTTGAAATCTAGTGTCAACATTCTCAAGGTGAAATCAAAGTTGTTGGTAGAAGCATATTGGGGTTTTTGTTTTGGTCCATTTTGTCTTTCACTTTCATGGATCGTGTGAAAAACATGTGCAAAAAGTAAGACAACTAAGGTTCCTTTTTTTTTTTTTTTGGGGGGGGGGGGGGGGGGGGGGGGATTTATGATTTTGAGATGTAAGAGACAATAACGGAAAGGACAATAAGGTAAACTATTTTTTTGAATTTTATGATTTTGGGATGCTAATGCAATCTATGAATGAACATCTAGAATGATGACTAAGGTGTAGGTAATGTACTCTAAGAGAGATTATGTAAACTTCAAAGGTAAACCCTCTATGGAAAGACCCAAATGATTGTGTGGACTATCTTGACTTCAAAAGTAGGACAAAAATGACAATTCTAGAAATGATGTCTATGAATAAGATAAATGTTTGACCAAAACAATAAGTGCCTAAGACAAGGAAAGTAGACAAAGTCATGGATTGAGATTTTAAACGAAGTCAATATAACACAAAAGACCACTATAGGAATGTCCTAAGAAAATGCACCTTCTAATTTGGAAAATGACTCTAGAAAGTGTAATACTTGACCCTAAGATATGCAAGCTATATTTTTGGGGATTTTTGGATTTTGAGACAAAAAATGATGACTATGCAAGGTTTGGAAAAAAAACTCTAAATGCAAGAATGACACTAAAAATGTAGGATATGAACTAACATGCAAAGGTGTGTTGATCACAATGATATCAAGATAAAAGACCAGTAGAATGTTTTGGATCCATTTTGATTCTAATTGCTCTATGTAGGACAATGTTGTAGGACTTGTGTGATTCAGATTTCCTCTTTGTAGGATAATGTTGTAGGAATTTTTTTGGAGATGTGCATAAACTCAACAATCACACACTTAGTATTGGTCATAGAGGTGGCTGACGCGGGTGGGTTTAAGGGGAGCTGACGTGGGCGGATGTGATGTTTGTTGGTTTTCTTAGAGTACAGCTCAGTACAAGTGGCAATTCAAGTAATGAGGTGGATTGACACGCAGTTATGACAGGTGGTAGGACTAATGATTAGTTAGATGCCAGGAAAGATTGTTTTTTGGGGTGGTGGTTTGTGTTTGCAAGTTTCATTTATGTTTTAACATGATGAAAGGATGTTGGTTTGAAATTTTATGGAAGGTGGCGGCTTTTTTAATAATTTAACTATGGAAGTGTGTGTAAGCACCGATTTTAAGTTGAAGGATGAATGACTTTTGTGATCGTGCTGGGGGATTGAGCATGTTTTTTTGTTTGTGTTTGCATCATGAAAGGACATCGGCCTTTATGATGCCAAAGAAGGTGACGGTGGATATTTATTATTTATGTTGGGCTTGTGCGAAGGCATGGGTTTTTATTGAAGTGTGGCTTCTTTTTACGCATTGAAATGGTGGTGTGAAAACAAAGTGCAACAAGCAAAGCATTTTGGTTTTTGCAGTGATCTGGTGTGTTTTTCTATGGAGCCCAATTTTACTTTTAAAACAAAGAAGCAACAAAAGGGTCTATTGGGGCTGGTTGAAAATCTGAGGCTGCAAAAAATGCTTCTCATTCCAACAAGGAAGGTCATTGAGGCAATGCAGGACACTTTAGGCCCTCTCTTCAATAACAAGGATTGAAGGTGGAAGCTTCAGGTCGATATAGCGGCAATGGTAATGGCGTGGGGGTTGGAATTGGGCATGCACAAGGATAGAGTTCATTGGGTTATGGAATCCTTGTTTGAGAAAGATTTAATGGTGGGTTTGGAGCAGCTATTAGAGTGGGCACACTCTGGATGGGCGTTCAATTACTCAGAGATGTTTGAGGATGAAATGGAAGGAGAGGAGGTGGGTGTGGTCCCATTTTTAACTTGGCCAAAGGGTGCTAACAAACTGGTGTATTTGGCAGAGCGAGGGCGAGCTTGGCATCATTTGGAAGTTGAGATAATGGAAGTGAAGGTAGAATTTTGGTGGCCGATGGTGCCTTTACAAGTGCCAAGGTCGAAACGAATGACAGGGCTACACCGTGCAAGAAGGGTGTAGTTTTTTGTTTCGGGTGGCTTTCTTTTTGTGAAGTGGCGTGATGCATAGGGTCCTTGGTGTTTTTTTTTTGACATGGAAGCAGATGTTGCTTTGGGTGGGCCTGTTACCTATTTTTGATGCGACGGTGCTAGCGATGTGATGGCAGTTTGGTGGCTTGGCGATGGAGCTTTGGTTTACGCTGAAAGTATGGAGGCCACCTTTTTGTTTCAAGCCTTCTGGCATGGATATGGGAACAAAGGACATTTTTTGATATTTACTGAAGTCTCAGGTTTTTTGGTTTGTTCATAGTAAAGGACCAAATAGCTTTGAATATGATGTGTATGCTTTAATTAATGGAGCATTTTTGTAAGCTCTCATTTCTGTTATGTAAGGGCCTATGAAAAAACTTTTCTAGATATTGTGACCTTATTTATATCAATTAAAGATAACCTATTATTGATCAAAAAAAAAAAAAAAACAATCACACACTCAGTATATAGTTGCAATACTAACTCAAAAAATGAAATGATCAATGCACGTTCAACAAATTTTTCAAGATGCAAGTTTTCACAAGATTTATCACAATGAAAAATAGAGACAATTAGTCTAACCTAAGTTCATTATCTTCAGTTGTAATATTATAGGCCCATTTCTTGGGTGCCTATTAGCTCACACAGTTATTGTCACACTACCAGACTTTAAAAGTCCTCATTGTAGATGCCTATGTTTTTGCCTTTTTCCAGATATTATTGCAGTACTAATGATAATCTATTTGACTAACACAATGCCCTGGGACACATATGATGGGGATCTTGGGGGGAGATACTTCCCTATCCTTGCACTATAATAAGATAATGATTCAAAGGTGAACTAGGTGGCCTTTAATTTAACAAGGTTTTAGTCAGATCTATGGAGTCTTCCCAATCCGTTTGTACATGTGTAAGACACTTATGTCTCTAATGGACCACATCAACTCCTTAGGCATGCAAATCTAGTTTGAACTATCATCCAAACACCTCGTTCGATCCTGATTAGTTTATCATCCTAAAAAGTTAGCACTCCTTTATTTGGAAGCTTTAGGACCTATTAGGCCCTATTTTAGTGATTTCCTAATTCAAATGTGTTTATGCTTGATTTCTCACTCCCCATTTTGCTCTCTCAAATCTCTTCACACTTCCCAAATCCCAAAGACTATTTTAAAATTTGCCTCTAGGAGTAGGTTGAATTCGCCATAGTTTTGGACTAGGACAACCCAAGTCGGCCTTGTCCTTGATGGTTGAATTTTAGTGGGCTTTAGGCCCAATGTGGGGGTGTTTCATTTTATGATCTTAGTTGTCAACCTGTCAATTTTGGACCCCAAAATGAGTATAAAAGGACTTGAAAGATCCTCATTTTGACATCCACTCTCATGCAATTACATCCATATTTTTAGCATTCATTTACAAGAAATCTCATATTCATGCAATCTATGTGCAAGCAACTTTTGTTGAAAGTGTAATCAAGCTCTTTCAGATTCAAGATTGAAGGCAAGCATCCAATTCAAGATCTCTAAGTCTTCTTCCATCCATTCTTCCTTTCCTCTTCTCCTCCATTGAAGTGATCCAACATATGTTCATGCAAGATCTAATAATTGGAAAGTATAGATCAATTGCATTTGTGAGGGCATCCTTGATTCTACAACACATTTCAAACATACAAACATCTTCATGGGTTTATCAAATACTAACATCCATCCATGAGGGTTTGAAAAGAAAGGTGAATACTTATATTTATCTTATTTTATATACATTTCTTGTTTCTTTTAAAGGTTAATTCCTATAGAAGGACTTGACCAAGGAAAATGCATTTCCACAATAATTTCACCTTTTTTCTTGTGTGAAGGAATAGGTGACGAAGTTACAAATATGAATTTTTAGAGTTTCAAAACTAGGGATTGATCCTTTACATATTTTATTAGTTGTTACCCTTCTAGAACTGTAATACCCCAAAAATGGGCTATAGGTTCATTAACCTCCTACATCTTCAATTCAAATGAAATCAACATCAAAGTCCTAACCTAAGGCACATTTGCACATTATTGAATCCTAATTAATTATCCTAAATTCTGCATCGGAGAATATTCCTAGCAATATTCCTATTTATCCTAAATTTTCTTAATTTAATAATTATTTGGCGATAAATCTTATTTATCCTAAAGTTTGATTAATTAAATATTATGAATATTTAATTAATTAATTTAATACTGCCACTTAATTATTTAATTAGATTTAATTCTAATTATTCTTAAATTGTATTACTTAATTTTGACAATAAATCTTATGATTAATTGATGAAATTCTTATTTAATTGATTAAAGTCAGTTATCAATTTTTAATAATATAGTTTTAGAATAAAGTTTGATTTAATAATTGATTAACCCATAAATCAACTATTTTAATTCAAAAATTAGTTAAGTTGAGAATAAATCACTTTATTTTTAAATTAATTTATAATTAAATCATGCACGATCAGAAAAGCAGTCAACTAGAAATCAACAACTAATTTTAAATTTAAACTCAACATCTAATGATGAGTTGAAATTTGATCTAAACTCTATTTTGAGTTAAACACTGCTTTTGCATGATTTTTGTAAGTTAATTCTTTTTGATTTCTTGATAACTCAAAAATCAACCTGAGTTTATCAAAAGTGATTTATGGCTTTTCTCATCCATCCTCAAAGCCCTGGATTTCTATAAAATCAAGGCTCCGCTCTTTACAAAAGATACCTCAAATTTGCACAATTACTCTAGCAAATTTGTGATTAAAGGATTGAGCATTTGCAATAGGCTATTTGTGAGATCTTTCATTATTGGTCATAGTTTTAATATCATAGCTTAGCATTCATAGTTTTCATATCATTCTTAGATAAATCTGCATATTATTTCAATTTCATTCATCTAGCTTAGATTCATACAGTTTTCATATTATTGCATAGAAAATACAAAAATATAGATTAAATCTGCATTCGTACAATTTTTCATCCTTTCCATTCAAATCCTTCATTTAGGTGTTGCATTGTCACTGATCTCGATTCCAATCTAAGAACATCATACTTGCACCTAATAGAAGGCAATAAATCGCCCGGTTAGCTTAGTTTCAATTATTTGCAAGATTTTGATTTTGGCTAACCTCTAATGTTTTACTAAAGTGTTGTGTCTACAGCTAGGTACAATTTTCACACACACATTTTTGGCACCCATCGTGGGGCCTTGAAATGGGTTTCCATCTCTTCTATTTCAATTTATATCTATTTTCTGTCATTTTCTAGTCCATCTTGCGATTTTATTCTCTATCCGTACATTTTTCATACAACTTTTGTCAGAAAGTCATACCAGAAGCTACTAGTTGTCGTACGACAGTTGAGGATTTTGAGGCTCATTTCAGCAACTGGAGATTGTCATTTGAGAGCTACATTGTCATTTGGTGAGACACCCAGTGTCGTACGAGTTTCCATACAGTCGTATCAGAGCTAACCCATTATCGTATGGGATTTGGATTGTCATCTGGAAGGTAACCCACTGTCGTACGAGTTTTGATTCCAAGATTCAATTGTCATTTCATAATTTTTGGTAGTTTTTTAGATTTGGACTAACAGCTAACCCTAACAATTGAAATCTTTTGTTTCTGACTGATATTTACTACATTTGATTGGGAAAAGTGCAACTAAATTGCTAAAATAGGTAAAATCTATTAAGCGTGTTGCGAGGAATTTAGGTATTCTACTACGATCTAATAAGACTTTGATTTGGACATAAACGAACTCTCACGTGTCAAGCTTGTGTGACTTTTCTCACTTTCATATCACAGACTTCAATTTCTGGGCTATAAAACGAACATAGATTTGCTTTCTGCATATCTGTTACACATAGTAAATAGGCCCTGTGAATACTATTTGTGGATGATCTTGAGAGAGTGGGATTTTTTGCTTATTCACGCATGCGAAGCTCTTCTTAATGAAGGATACCCTTGTAGGTAGAGAGGTTACTGAGATTGTCTTACATTCTACTAGATTTGTGTGTCTTCAACTTTTGATTGATACATTCTCTCTCTGGAGAAGTTAATAGATCATAAGCGGTTGACATCATAGATCTTTGTGAGATAATTTTGGTCTTAGCATGTTGGATTAATCTATTTTCTTTTTTTTGGTGAAGTGAAGAGGTTAGGGGATTATGCTCTACTTCCTTTTTGGATAGTACCATAAATCCAGATCCTTGAATCTGATCTAGTCCCCCTGTGGTATCTTTTGTGAGTCACCTTTAGAGAGGGTTAATTGTAGTAGACATTCCCTTAATTGGGTCAACCACATGGATGGAACCTCAAGCGGTAATAGCCATTTTCATCGTGGTAGAAACAGTCACTATAAAAATTGTTAGGATGTCAGATCTCCCTAGCAGCTCCTGATTGATTAAATTCTCAGACTGTGTCAAAACCCCAGTGTGCCTGGATTAGAGTTCGCCCTCTTGAGATCACAAAAGTTGCAGAGTCAGACCATTACTACAAACCCTAGTGAGGCCAAATTTTCATTTTCTAGGAATATGTGCATTATTGAAAAACTTTTTGGAACATACACAAATAGCACTTCTAGGGATTAGCACATTAAGTCACTATTGCTTGTTCATGCGCAAGGTTGCTTTTGTCGTTGTTCATTGTTTTCAGATGATTTCTTGCTTCCCTTGCTTGTTGTTTTGCATGCTTGATATCTACTTGGTTATTTGAGATGGACTATTACACAGATCTTCAAAACTAGACAGAAAACTTTGCCAACAATCTGAAACTAAAAACCTAAAAATTGCAAAATCTTAAGCAAAATTCCTCTCTAGAGTCAAAAGTTGTCCCACAGTCTCAGATTATCGTACGAGTCTTTACCAAAAGTCATTTCATAACCCCTGTATTGTCGTATAGGAGCCAGTATGGTCTCATACAAGTGTCGTCACCAAAAATCAAAAGAACATTATCCCTGGAAGTAATTGTCGTACGAGTCTTGTCAATTTTCATTTGAGAGCATACCCAGTGTCGTACGAGCTTTCAGAAACTCATTTGGGAATTTTCAAAAAGTTGTCAGAGACTTGTCAAATTTGTCAGAAATCTAGTTTTTACAACCTATTTCCAGATTCTGTCAAAATATTCACTGTGTCAGGAACAGAGCAGAAACTAGAAAGAATCCAATCATTTTCCTAAAGTGGTCTTTTGAGTCTGATTTAGCCTTCTGATTTATCGATTTGAGTCTTTTTCATCTTGTGTCAAAATTATCTTCAAATTCAATCTTCTTATTATCACAGCTAAGTGTTGTGAGCTCGTGCCCGCCATCTTTTGGGCGTCTACCCATACTACTGTGGCACAATATCCTTCATTTACGTCTAATCTAACCTTCAATCAATTCAATCTTGACAAGGTTGCGTCATTCGATCTTCTTGAATCAGGTCTTTCTTCAGTTGTCTTCATCTTACTTTCTTGCTTGACCCAAGGTTAATGGTGGAAACTAGAGCTTCCTCACACAAGAAATTTGGAGAAGCACCCAATACCATACCTTTGACTACTCACATGGGTCCAACCCTTGAGCAACTTTATAATTCAAGTCTCTACGAAGACGACGGTCTTGGCAATTTTTGATTGAAAACTAGTTACATACCTCCTCCATCAACTCACGAAGGTAATCAACAAACTCCACCTCAATCTATCCTAGGGAGTCCCAAAACTCCTAACATGTCCCAAGGAGGGACACATCACAGGTCTCAAGGACCTCATTCTCGACATGGTGTAGATCAAGAACCTACACCTGAAATCGCTCAATATCAAAATGATGATGACTTCAAGAAAATGATGAGGCATTTCTTGAAAGAAGATAGAGAGGCATACTTTCTAGAGTTAGTGTAGACACGAAAAATTGGCAAAGGCTTAAATCAATCAAAAGGTGCATCAAATCATCAAAATAGCACGAAAAATCAATAAATGGAACAAAGGCAATTCAAATCAAAGGAAAATTCAATTAAATGATTAAATGATTAAATAAAGCTTGAAAAGGGGAAAAACACTAAGAAATTGATTAAATTCAATTAATGACATAGTTGTTGAAATGAAAAACCAAAATGAACATCTTACCCTTCATGGCTAAATTTAATTACTTTAATTAATTAATAAATACTAAATTCCCTCAACAAAGGAGAAAGTAGACAAAATGGACACAAATCACTCACTTTTGTTGAAATGGTCCAGCCTTTTGAAACCATTTAAATGTTTGTCCCCCAATTTAGGGACAAAGCAAAGCCAATTGACCTTACCCAAGCATAACCATAGTTATCTCACTCTACCCCCTACCCTTGGGAAAATCTTATAAATAGAAGGCATTTTGAGGCATTATTCATCCACTCCATATCTTTGAATTGCAGCAAAGCTCTTGCAATTTACATCCACATCACTCACTTAGAAATTTTCATTGATAATTAGCTTCAATTGTTGATCATTTTGTAGATTTCTTATCAAATAGAGCTAGAATTTGATAATTAGATCTAGTTTGCATATCATTCTTAGTTCAATTCTCATAATTAGAGTGTCACTAGTGAGGATTTGCAGCTGAGAGCCTCATTTACCACTTCAATTTAGAGAACCATGAGATATTTAGATTAATTTGTGCATTATTTAGATTAGTTTGCTTTGAATAGTGTAAATTCTCTTTAAATCTTGTTATTTCATGAAGGTGTAAATCACTCACACACAAATGGCACCCACCGTGGGGCCCTAGGCCTCAAATTCATCATAATTTCCATGTTATTTGCAAAATTTAGGCTAGAATTGCATGAATTGTGCTCACTATTTACAGGTTACAGAAAAGAAATCACGCCTACTAGTAAAGAAGTCACGCCTAAAGCAAAGAGATGTCGCCCGCGGAAATTCAAATATCGCCTGAACTCTGAACAATTACGCTTTTCAGCCTGCAGAATCACGCTTCTGGCGAAAGAAATCACACCTGCAGAAATCAAAATCTCGCGTCACGGACAAGCAGTTGATGCCTTTGGTCATTTAAATGTCACTTGGACAGAATTAAAAGCCGCGACCGAGGAATCATTTTACGCCTGGTGAAAAGGGAGTATATTGCCTTATTCATTTAATTTCTCACTTTGTTGATTTTAAATGTCACCTTTGATTAATAAAATGTTGCTTTTCTGGTATTAATTTGTCGCTTGTAATAAAGAGTTCACGCGTTGTTATAATTTGATATCGCACTTGATTATTTTAATCTCGCTTGAGCCGCTTATGGTGACGCTCGCGGTTAAAGTAATTACGTCTTTATTAAATTAGATCTCGCGTTTAGCATAGACAATGTCGCCTGATTGAGCATTTATATTTCATCAGAGTAATTACTATTGTCGCGTGTATTAAAGATTTCACACTTAGCTAAAATTTGATATCGCACTTGGTTATTTTAATCTCGCTTGAGCCCCTTTTGGTGATGCTCACGGTTAAAGTAATTACGTCTTTATTAAATTTTATCTCGCCTGTAGTCTGGATAATGTCGTGTGGCTGTATTTTCTCTATTTTTGTCAAAAATGTTAAAATGATGACTGTATTCTAACTTCACGGTCATTTTTTTATCTCAGGAGCATGGTCTGTCATAAGAAAATGCAAAAATCAGAGAGAAGGCATAACTTAGAGGAAAAATTGATCTCTAAGAGGATAAGGAAAGAAAATCGGGTACATTCTACTTTTGTTCTCAACAATGATTTAGAGAAGGAAGTAGAATTATATGCTAAATACATTGCTGTTGTAGATGCTTACAAACGAAAATATGTCTCATTAAATTGGGAGTTTAGTCCTTAAGTTTGTAAGAATTTTGCAAGTATTTTGGTAAAAAGAATCAAAAGCATAATCAATTATATCATTTTAAGCTTTGATTTTGGTTTCCCCTCACTTTGTTTGTATTGTGCTGACTAACTTGTTGGTGGAGGGAACGTTTTGCTAAGGTAAGAGAAGGATTTGGAGAGAAAATGAGAAATCTACTACTTAAAAATGCGCCTAGCCTTTGCTAGCATCGTTTGAGGTATTTCTCTCATCAAGCTTGCACATTCCCTTAGCTTGTGGCATTTCAAAGTTCAAAACATAGTTTAATCATAAAAGGAAAAAATAAACACTTCAATTCTAAGAACCCCTTTGTCACGGGGTTGAAAAAGAACCAAATTGATTGTGAGTGTTTGGGATAAGGAAAAGCAATAGGGATATGCTCTTCACTCTTTGAGTGAATCAAATTCCCAAACTTGCTCTACCAAATCCACTTTTCATGCTTTCAAATGAACATGTTTAAAACTTAGTGGGCTCGCCTCCCGAGATTGCCTTAAAAGGGCCGGTGAGAGGGACAGCCCAAAGTGGGATACACTTGCTTTTGCCGCGAGAATCCGACCCACTATAAAATGAAACGCGTGTATCCTTAATGGGGTACACTACAAAAAGGATTTTAGCTCTTTCGAACTTCCTCTAGTAGTCCTAACGGATTGCGCAAAATCGTGCTTTAGTGCGTGTGGGAAGCCCCTTAACATACTTGGGGGATGAAAAGCTAAGATCTATTTTGAACGGAAAACTTACTACATAATGGTAAAATAGTAAAACTACCTATTAGAGCCATGTTTACGAACCAATTATGTGCTAGGTAGATTGTGTGGAAGCTATTCTTGTGTTTAACCTGTGAAAACGTTCAAAAATACACACATTAGAGCATTCTAGGGATATGGTACCCAATTGATGTGTGTGTTGAGATTGTTTTTCTATTTTCAAACAAGATATTCCAAAGTTATTGATCAAAACATCATTAAAATTTTAAACCATTTAAAATTGATCAAAAATCTTTACCTTATTCCAAAAACCAGCTTATCAAGAGAAGAAGTCAACATACCCTTAAAGTTTGTTCATGCCTGTTATTACAAGATCACTCTCTATAAGGAAAGCATTACAAACAGACGGGACCTACAACGGAGAAGAGCTCCCATTTCTGAAGAACACTTTCATTACTTCATGAGTGACTGAAAAACCCGCTAAGGCAAAGGACATTAACAAGATGTTTAGCGGTACCCTAGGAAATACCGATCCCAACAACCAAGGGAACAACATGAATGGGGGTATGGATCCTAACAACAATCAAGGGAACAACATGAATGGGGGTATGGATCCTAACAACAATCAAGGAAATTCTAATAATGGAGGAAGAGATCCTAATTCTCAAGAGGCAAATTCACAAGGCAACAACTTATTTCCTCCTCATAATACAAACTTACCCCCAACTGCGGAAGAAGCCACGGTTGAAAGAGCGTTAGAGGCAAGACAATGCCCTTATTTCATAGAACTAATGAAAAAGACCATGCTTATGGATAAAGAAAAACACTTCATGGACTTGATACAAACGGGGGTAAAGCTACCTAAAGATTTTGACATAGAACAATTAAAGCCCAAGGAAATAGAAGACCCTATGGAAGCAATAAGGAAACAATTCAAGGCATTACAAATGGAAATTGACAGTTTGAAACAAAACGGGGCTCCTAATCCTTTCTCTATTGAAACATTATGTCCTTTTCCATTCGATAAGAGTTTGGTCATGGTGCCTTTTCCCATTAATGTAACATTTCCTAAATATGAGAGGTATGAAGGAACATCTGACCCACATGATCATCTTCAGGGGTTTTGTGCATTGAGTCTTGAATTCATGCATGAATCAACCTATTTAATGAGACTATTCCCAAGAAGCTTAGGAGGCACGGCCATGGATTGGTTTTCAAAACTACCATCCGGCATAAAATCCTTTGAAGAGTTAGCTTCTAAATTCATGACTCATTACTCTTATAACATCAAACATGAGGTCACAATGATAACGTTATGTAACACGAAGCAACAAGATGGAGAAGCCTTCCTCACATTCTTGCAAAGATGGAGGACTGCATTTGCTAGATATCCAAGAAGTGTACCGGAGAAAGAAAAAATGGATATCTTTATTAACGGTTTAAGAAGTGAACTGAATTATAGACTAAGGATGCAATGTCCTAAAACCTTCCAAGATTTGATTGATAACGGAATTACAACGGAAGAAGTGTTGATTAAGAGTGGAGAGTTAAAATTGTACAAGGAAAATAAGAATAACTCTAACTCCAACAACAACAATACCAACAATAACAACAATCCAAATAAAATTTGTTACAACAACAATAACTGTTATGCTGCAAAGAATAACAACAAAGGCATTGTTAATGATGGTGTAGTGGAATCCAGCAACTTGAAGGTGATTCCATTTGCCCTTACAAAGACACCAAATCAAGTGAATAATACTAATCAAGCATATAATGCACCTTCCAACAACAACAACAATGCCAACAAGAATAATCAAGGAAACAAGGATCAAAACAGCAAGTATGATAAGTATTTGAAGCCCACTCCTGCAAGACACTTTACACCCTTGGGAGAATCACTTGAAACTGCATTAAAGGCTCTCATGGCTAACAATGTTATTACATTACCCACTATTAAGCCTTATGAACCAGAACACAAGCCGGGCTGGTGGGATGCTAAGCATCATTGTGAATATCATAGGATTCGGGGGCACACTACAAATGAATGTCTACAATTAAAGAATGTGGTGCAAGACTTGATAGATAATAACATAATCACTGTTGATGGACCCCACAATAATGAAGATCATACGGCCTTCAAACAACCTTTTTACAAACATGATAAAGGTGAGTCATCAAATGGCAAGAAACAAAGTGCCAATAATCTCAACTTTGCACCATCATATGATCATATTGTTAATGCTATCATCATTAATGAACAGCCTCAAAAGGAAGCAAAAAATGTCATTACAAGAGGGCAGAATTCTCGAATGACTTTACAAGGGATAGTCCCTCAAAACACCAATATCCCACCATCCAACATTGTGGTCAAACAACCTCCTACAGCAGCAAGGCCTTATAGTTTGGTGGACCAATTGCAACGTACTCCAGCACAAATCTCAATCTTAGAGTTATTGAAGTTGTCACTGAATCATAAAGAGATTTTGGAAAAAGCTTTGGAAGAGACACATGTTTCTACTACCTTAGGGGAAGAAAAATTTCAAAATATGGTAGGACATCTTGTGGCTCCTCATTGTCTTTCATTTTCCGATCAAGATGACATGTCTATAACTCATCCTCAAAATTTGCCATTACATATAGAGGTTTTGATCGAAAGGCATAGAGTCAAAAGAGCCCTTATTGATGGAGGGGCTGGTCTTAACATATGCACATTGAGTCTTGTAAAATCCTTAGGTCTATCCGAGTCTTGCATTGACCCTACAAAGAAAATCACCATAAAAGCTTATGACGAAGCTGAAAGAGCTTCTAAAGGCATGATTGTGTTGCCCATCCAAGTGGGACCAGTCAAGAAGGAAACCAAGTGTCAAGTGTTGGACATGAAATTAACCTATAACATCTTATTGGGAAGACCATGGATTCATGAGATGCAAACTGTCCCATCCACATACCACCAATGCATCAAGTTCCCATACATGGGTGAAGAAATCACAGTTGGAGGAGACTCAAATCCATTTCAATATTGTAATGCACTTAAACCCTTGCATGAATTATACATTCCACATAATCGTGAAGGAGTTGTTCCAAGAATCACCAATGAAGATGCACAAAATCCTCTTCAAGCTAGCTCAACTACATCAACTAAGGGCAAGGAAAAAGTGAGCTATGAGGGTCCAAATGTGATGGAAAGTCCATATGTGGCACCTAAATTGGAGACAGTGATCTACAAACCTACTAAAGAGGAAAAAGAACAAGCTAAAGCAGATCATTACCAATACATGAGTGAGATGATGAACAAATTTGACAAACAATGCAAGATTAGTTCAAAAGGGGTAGGAGAATATTCAGTTTCTCTATTTGACATGCCCATGTCTCCCAAATCACATGGAAAACCATCAAAAGAACATCTTCCACATAAGTATAATTCTTATTTTGTGAGGGAAGATAGAAAAGCAACATGGGATAAGGAAGAAGATGATGTCCTTCAATAGCTTTATCATGATGAGGATGGTACTTTAGATACTCCCATGGAAAGAATTCAACATGTCAATATACAAACCGAACAATATGGGAAAGGATTTGATATTATGCAAAAGATGGGATACAAAGGAAGAGGACCCCTAGGCCAAAGAAATAGAGGGTTATTAGAACCTATTGAACCTATTTGGAGGGCAAGTCATGAAAAATCCGGAGTAGGTTTCCAATACAAGGGAGAAAGTTCAAGTCCAATGCATGATTTTCATCCTCAAATAAATGGATTAGAATCCGAAGGAGATAGTGATGACTCTAGGGATTATGAATGGGATACTTTATCAGATGAGTCATGTCAAGATAAAGAAGTCATTGCTATACATACTTATGCAAAAATCCCAAAACAAGATGCTCCAATTAATGAAGAATCTCCTATTCAAAGGCCTAATATAGAACAAGCATCTAGTAGTGGAGCATGGATAGAAACATTTTGGACACTTTCAGAGGAGGGAAATTCAAACATCAGTTTTAACCCGCTTGTGGCTTTTCCCACATTGTTTCCCGTAGAGGTCGACGAGGATTCAAGCAAAGGGGACTTTGACCCTGCTTCCATGGATCATCTTGAGGAAGCGCACATCATAGATCTAAATGATACAATGTATGAACCCTCAAACGAAGTCATGTCCATAAATCCTATTGATGATACCTTACCCAATCACTCCTTAATTTTGATACATCCGAACCTTATTGATTGGGATCAAACTAAACCACATGATTTACTTTACTTCCCGCATGACCAAGCAACAAACCAATACCTCAATGTGGTTGAACCCTCTTTCACCAACGAACTCAATACGGACATAATGACAATAGCAAGGGTCCAATCTCTTAGTCAAGAAAAAGAAAAAAATGGAAAAAAATTTAAAAAATGAGAAGTTCTATTGGTGAAAACCCAACTGTGGCACCATTAGAACCAAAAACAATGAAAATAAAAGACGTTTCTTTTGGTGAAAACCCAACTGTGGCACCATTAGAAGAGAGATTGGACACTTTGCCTGAACATGAAGAAGAACGGTCATCTATTCTTATAGAACCAACAGAAAAAGTTAACATTGGTACAGAACTAGAGCCAAAGGTTATACACTTGGCTGCATCACTTACATCTCTTGAAAGAGAGGACTTTATGAAATTCTTCCAAGAACAACAAGTAAATTTTGCATGGTCATATGCCAATATGCCCAGACTGGATCCTGATTTCATAATGCATCATCTGAATGTTAGACCCGGAGTTAAACCTGTGAAGCAAAAACTAAGGAAAATGCACCCACATGTGGCTCTCCTAGTCAAGGCAAATTGGAAAAATTGTTAAAGGTGGGGTTCATAAGAACAATAGCATATGCTGATTGGATCTCTAACATTGTGCCGGTTACTAAGCATGATAAATCTATCCGTGTGTGTACGGATTTCAGAGATTTAAACCTTGCATGTCCCAAAGATGACTTCCCATTGCCAAGCATTGATACTATAGTGGATCTGACAGCAGGTCACGCAATGTACTCATTAATGGATGGATTTAGTGGCTACAACCAAATAAAGATTTCTCTCGAAGACCAAGAAAAGACAACATTTACTTGCCCTTGGGGTACTTTTTGTTGGAATGTCATGCCCTTCGGTTTGAAAAATGCTGGAGCTACATATCAAAGGGCCATGACAACTATTTTCCATGACATGATGCACACTTTCTTAGAAGATTATGTGGACGACATTCTAGCAAAGTCCCACAATAGAGAAGAGCATTTACAAATCCTAAGAAAAATATTCATTCAGTTAGAACAATTCAAAGTTAGATTAAACCCAAAGAAGTGTGCCTTTGGTGTCCAATCCGGCAAGTTATTGGGTTATATAGTGTCAGCAAAAGGCATTGAAGTTGATCCTAAAAAAGTACAAGCCATTCTAGAAATGGAGATTCCAAGAAATATTAGCCAAATGAGGTCACTACAAGGAAAGATTCAATCAATAAGGAGATTTATCTCTCAATTAGCAGAAAAGTGTCACTCCTTCACCAGATTGCTACACAAGGACACTACATTTATGTGGGATGAAGAATGTGATAAGGCCTTCGCTATTTTGAAGACTTATTTGATAAACCCACCTATTCTTATGTCACCTATCAAGGGTAAAGAACTGTTGTTATACATATCAGCCACAGAAAGGTCTCTAGGCATATTGTTGGCACAAGAAGATGAGCAAGGAAAAGAAAGGGCAATCTACTATCTTAGTAGAACCTTAATAAAATATGAACTAAATTATTCATTCATGGAAAGAGCATGTCTAGTAGTGGTTTTTGCATCTCAAAAACTAAGACATTATATGTTGATGCATAAGATCAAATTAATTGCCAAGATTGATCCTCTCAAATACTTGCTAAGTAAAACTGCCTTAACAGGTAGAATAGCAAAATGGGTCATGATCCTAAGTGAATTCGACATTGAATATGTTGATAGAAGAGCAATTAAAGGACAAGTGATAGCAGATCACTTAGCAGATAACCCAATGGAGTCTACACAAACCATGCAAATTGAATTTCCAGATGCAGAAATTGTCAACATAGAAGCAAAGACATGGAAATTATATTTTGATGGATCTTACACACAAGGAGGTTCTGGAGCAGGTATATTATTGGTTACCCCTCAAGGGTACACCATTCCAAAGTCCTATAAACTCTTATTTCCATGCACCAATAACATAGCGGAATATGAGGCATTAGTCATTGGCATCAAAATGGCTTTGGAATGGAATATTGCAGAATTACAAGTGTATGGGGATTCCCAACTCATAATCAATTAGGTTAATAATGAATACAATACCAAAGATATAACTTTGATGAAATATAAAACCTTGATTGATGGATGGAAGAAGTACTTTTCTTTGATCACGTTTGAACAGATTCCAAGAGAAAAGAATAGAGCAGCAGATGCCATGGCTACCTTGGCTTCATTGTTACAAAAAACCATATCAAAATGAGAAGTATGAGTTCTTGGTGGAAGAGTTGGTAAAACCGGCATTCAACCTTCCTGACACCCAAATTGTTGCTCTTTTACATGGACATGACTCTCCTTGGTATGGACCCATCTATACTTACCTTAAAGACCAAGTACTCCCCATAGATCAAACTCGTGCCCAAAAATGTAACTTCATACGCCAAGCCGCCCGTTACCTAATCCTTTCAGACACATTGTATCGTAAGGGTCTTGATGGGATGTTACTTAGATGTCTAGAGGAAGAAGAGTCTAAGTTAGCTTTACGCGAGGTCCACGAAGGCATTTGCGGGTCACACTCAAGCGGTCTTAATCTAGCTAAGAAATCCTTCGTTTAGGGTACTTTTGGACAACATTAGAAAAGGATGCTTGTCAATTTGTGAAGACATGCAGCAAATGTCAATATCATGGTAATATGATACATGTACCGGCTCAAGAATTACACCCATTCATTACACCATGGCCTTTTTATCAATGGGGTTTTGACTTGATTGGAATCATACATCCTCCATCTTCAAACAGACACAAGTATATCATCACAGCAACAGAATACTTCACCAAATGGGTGGAAGCAGTTCCATTAACAACAGCAACCGGCAAACAAATTTCAATGTTCATTTTGAACCACATAATTTGCCGCTATGGTATTCCACATGCCATTATCACGGATAATGGGAAACAATTCAAAAATTAGGATATTGATGAACTTTGTATGACATTTCACATTACACATCATTCGTCATCCATTTATTATCCACAGGGCAATGGACAAGCTGAAGCAACAAACAAAAATATCCTCAAAATATTAAAAAGATCAGTTAACAAATCAGGAAGAGATTGGCACGTGCGAATAAATCCCACACTATGGGCTTACAGAACTAGTATCAGAACACCTACAGGAGCCACCCCATTCTCTTTAGTCTATGGAACCGAAGCAATTCTACCATTAGAAGTTGAAATTCCATCTCTACGGGTTTCATTAAGAGGATTGATCACTGATGAGGATTATAGGATTGCCAGACTGCAACAATTGGAATTGTTAGAGGAACACCAGACTCAAGCTTATGAGCATTTAAGAGTTTATCAAAATAGGATTTCACGCAATTACAACAAACACATCAAACCAAGAACTTTTCAAGTAGGAGACTTGGTACTAAGAGAAAATCCCAAAAATCAAGCTAAAAGGGAAAAGAAAGGAAAGTGGGAAGCTAATTGGATAGGCCCATTTGTGATAGTGTCATCCTTTGGAACTGGAACATATAAGTTATTAGATTGTAATGGTGAAGAATTACAAGAACCCATAAATAGCATTCATTTGAAGAGGTTCTACACCTAAAGCAGATGAAAGAGTATAAAGAGTATCAGATGAGAGAGCATCATAATTATTGTACATAGTTGAAAAAGGATCTTGAAAATACCAAAAACATTTGAAAATGGAAAATCCAAAAACATTGGAAAAGAAGAAAGATCAAAAACAGTGGAAAATTGAGCATGAAGAAAGCAAAAACATTTGAAAAACTATCTCTTGGTGAAAACCTAGCAAATAGGTGCCAAGGTGATAAAAAAAATACAAAATAAATAAATAAATAAATAAATAAAAATAAAAATGAAAAAGAAGAAAAAATGCCTTGGTGAAAACCTAGCAAATAGGCACCTCGGTAGCAAAAAAAAAGAGAGCACCCAAAGGTGAAAACTTGGCAACAAGCACTTTTGGTTCCCTTAAGTCATTTCTTTCCTAGTCACATGTGTACATAATGCATCTCATCATCCCATTTGTCTAAACCCTCATTGCATCCGTCATTTGTACATAGTCATAATAACATTTTGTAGCATCATTCTTTGCATTGCCCAAAGTTGTCAAAACTGATACATCAAACACTTGGGGGCAGCATAAAAAGATTGGAAAGTGGGTACCTCAAAAAAGGATTCAAATGAGCAACATTCAGTCACAAGCAGAAAGGGATCAACATTTTCAGAAGAGAGATCAGATTTTTGTAAACCTTTGATTGATATCATTATTTATTAACCAAGAAGTTGACTACCACAACAAAATCCTTGAGCCTCAATTGACTTATTATTCAGGATTAAAAATCAAATATCATTCCATGATCAAAACACTTGGAAATATTATTTGAAGATCAGAAAACAATGCAAAACACCTAGATAGATTCTTTTGAAAAATTGGTTAAAAATCTGTTTACTTACATTAATTCAATTTGTATCAAGTCTTTTTAGCTAATCAATGATGTTTCGACTAGATTGGCAATGATGGAGACATGATATTTTTCTTGACTATGAAGTTTTTGTTTGGAGGAAGATTCATTGCCTTATGAGAATTCATCTAAAGACATGGTCATCAAAGAACCATCGAGGATTATCTTATAAAACAATGAGTTAACCTTTGTTTGTTTATGCAACTGGATACCTTGGATATTTAGATTCTTCATATCTAAATAACAAAATCCACTTGCAACATAGAATCCAACAAAATCGGTATTCGTACTCTCATGATTGTTTGTAATCAGTGATAGTCGTATCGACGAGACTGATGGGAAAGCAAAACGGAGGTTACCATATGAGCAATAAAAGGCGATATTCATATCATCATGTCAGTGGGCAGTGGTGATTGTATTGACTTTCCGGTCCCAAGTGCTCAATGATGAAAATATATCCTCAAGGCGTTTATTTGCTAAAAGCTAGTGACACTTAGCTGCATTCATAAAAGGTTAAATGCATTCTCATGTTAGATTAATTGCACATGCATTTTTTCTCAAGGGCTTCATTTCACATCAAAAAGGGGGTACATAACATCATCAACAAGGTCAAATCAGCAAGGACAACATCACCTCAATATCATCTTTTCTACAATAAAAACATGAGATTATACTTTTTGCATTCATTCCATATCATTAATCATTACATACATATATTATCAAGGAAAAGAAGGAAATAAATCATTTACATGTGCATACATATAGATTGCATACATGAGAAATAACATATCAAAACAAAAAAGCTTGCATCCATACATGAAGAAAGAAATGCATCCATCTATCTATATCATACATAAGATACGTTGCATCCATAGACACATCCATCCAAAAACAAATGCATTAGATAAACACATATAGCAGCATCTAAAGGTAATCTCATATATCATCAAGTAAAAAGTAGGAAAGATCATAAATGTCCTCATATCACATGTCTACTCAAAACTCAATACATCAAGTATAACAATGATATCATAAATCAACTCTATAATCACCCGTCAACAGGGGCATCAATGTCAAACAAGTATCAAAGTACAATTGGAAGGGTGACACCAAGGTCACAAGAATATGGTACAACATCAAGTATCTCAACATCAGTACACAAATGATCAACAAGAGCACTCATAGCTCAACTCTCGTCACCACTGGGAGGAGGTCCTGGAGGAGGCTGTGGAGGAGGCTATGATGGAGGCTGCTGAGGTGGCTGAGGAGGTGTCTGACCAACCATAGCAACAAGGAGAGGAACCAATGGAGCCAAACCTGATACTAACTATTGAATCATAGAAGACATCTATGATACCTCTGTCCGTAATGCTCCCACATCTGCTCGTAGCTGGGTAGTACTAGAACTCTCCCCAACCTCATAGGTACTCTGAGGATCACCTATATCTATAGGAGCTTTTCCCCGATCATGGGAAAAAGCTACTGGCATCTGCTATGCACCTGTATCCTGACCATCCACGGTAGCCTGTTGTAATCCTACTCCCGTATCCTATCTTACAACTGGATCCTGCCTAGCAGCCCTCACATGATCCTGACAATCTATCCTCTGTCTCTGTGCTACTGCAGGACGAGAAGGAGGAGGAGGTGGTGCTTGTATCTGTATATCTCTCACTCGTCCTCTGAGTCTAATCACCGCCCTACCTCATGGTCTACCTCTGCGTCTCCTCCCACCACTGACATCATCACCATCATCATCTCTCCCAGGCACTGGCTCTGCAGGGTCTGTAAATTGAGGCATAGGGTGCTCCATCAACCAAGCTAGATACTCCTGAGTAACCCCGGCATCTCTAATGTGTAACCTCATATCCCAATCCATATAACCTAGCAGTGATATCTGCTCAATAGCATCATCATATGAAGGCATGTGTCCCCAAGTAGCTCTCTCTGCACTAGAATGCGCATACACTGCAGATCCCTAAGGCATAGGCTGAATCTGCCCAAACTACCATAGTACTCTACCTACCAAGAATCTCTCAAGAACAGAGTTTATCCTGCCGATCATCCATCAAGGAGCAAACATATATGGTAACTCCAAGCTATCCTCTCTCCAATCCTTGACCTCGACATATGGTCTCCAATAGACCTCATCCATATCATCAATCTGACATCGCCAATACTCCAAATGACCCAAGTGATGCTGTGTCACCATCCCAGTATACTGCCATGCAAAAGGATATCCTAAAGGTCGGTCTCGCTCTGATATAGGAGGACTAACTGGTAAGTGCTCTCATATCCAAAGCTACAAAATATGAATCCCAGCAGATAACGAAGCTGATCTCCTATAAACCACCTCATGAAGATCATGGTAAAGCTGTGCAAGCACACAGGATCCCCAATCAAAGCATCGAGGCTGATGTAGCAAGTCCTCGATAATCCTGCCCCATCCTACTGAAAATCCACAACCCCGACGATCAGGTAATAATACACCACCAATGATAGCACCTAATAATGATGGTAAAATAGGAAATGAGGCAAATTGAGGCCATAAGATGCATCATCACCTATAGAAGGATCTCTGAATACTCGTCGACAATACGTCCCATCATAGACTGCATCGTAATATGCTATCTCTCCATGAGTCAGGATCCGTAGCAATCTATATACATCCTCAGGAGTAATCATCATCTCGCCCTGTGGTAGCCAAAACGTGTTTGTCTCAGAGTGCCAATGCTTTGCGACAGCGGTAATCAAACCTCAGTTCATCTGGAACCGAGGAAGCTCTAATACACATAGTAAACCGTAGTGCCTAATCACTCACCTCTCGGTGTCAGTCAACTTCTCCCTAAGCTCCATCACCCAGTATGGTACAGTCCAGAGGTACAGAACAGGGACATCCTCCTGCTTAATCAAAACAATGGAATCACATGAGTAACTTACTATCAAGAAATCAAACAATCAATCATAGTCATCAATTTAAATATACCTATCAGACCTACCAATCCTAACTCTAAGCATTGAGGAAGGATGATCCTAGTTTTATGTCTCTAAGCATTTGAGTATAAAATGAATGGACGATTAGATCCATGACCTATCATTTGTGATGAAGATTGATTTACCTTATCCTTCGATATTATAGTTACCTATGTCCTAATTCATTGTTGAAATCAAACAAGGGGAACACCCTAACTGAACATTCGATTGAATTCATTGACGTGATCGATATCAATCAAGTTGACGCAATCGAGCAATCAGACGTCCTAGAAAAGTCTCACATAACATAAAAAAAATTTCACTTACGCGACTTTTCTTTCAGGCGTCATTTCTTTTACCAGAGGTGACATCAAATTCTTCGTACGCGTGATTTTAATCATCCGCATGACTTAATTTCATGGACACGGTATAAGATTTTCAGCAGGCGACATTTTATTATCCAAGATTTTCACGCATACACAATTAAAATGCTTAAAACCCTAAACGATATTCAATTTTCCGCAGGTGATAAAGGATTTTCTAAATGCGTGAGCAAACCTAAGGAAGGCGATATCAAATTTACCAAAGGCGACATTTAAAATTTTCAGGCGTAATTAAAAGGCACGGAGGCGACATTTCTTTTCACAAACGCAAAATCAAAATTTTAAAATGCATTAAATGAGGTCATAAATGCAACTTTCAAAACATGAGGAAAATTTGAATGACATACCGGAGGACCATCGTTCGCTCTCCGACCGAACCGGCGCGCTCTCTCAAACTGATGCTCGTGATGTGGGACCACCATCGTGTAAAAAGGGCTAAAATCAGAGCTCAAATCTCAAGAGGGAACGGTGCAAATGAATAGTAAAATGAGGGGTTTTACCCTATTTAAGGTGAAATTGGTCCTAATAAACACTTAAAAATGCACTTTGGACCTATTATATGACATCTTCATTAGCCGGGGCATGAATAAAACTTGCTTATTTCTTTTAAATGGTATCAGAAATCAAAACATATTCCAACTACTCACAATCATTCAAATCAAGGAATTAATATGTTTTATTTCTGAGGGGGCATCAGAGTATCAAATGGGCATCACATCAAAAACATTTATCAGTGGGGCATATCAAGTTATCATATCATATCGAGTTATCATATCATATCAATATCATATCAAGTTATCAATATCATATCAGTATCATATCAGGAGAAAAATCAATATCAAATATGCTATCATATCAAACCTATCAACATATCAGCAATCAATCAACCCAGGACCTTTATCAATCAACCCGAGACCTTTATCAGTGAATCCAGGACCTTTATCAGTGAACCCAGGACCTATCATCAAATCAGGACCCATATCATATCAGAGGCATCAGAATCATATCAGCACCATCATCAAAGGTACATCATCATCATCAGGAAGTACATCAATCAGAATGATCAGAGGCATATTAGAACCAGGACCTATATCAGATCATCATACTAAGGGAATCTTTGAATCAGTGTTCTTCACACATCGACTCAAAGAGGGGCATTTGTAGACACGGAAAATTGGCAAAGGCTTAAATCAATCAAAAGGTGCATCAAATCATCAAAATAGCACGAAAAATCAATAAATGGAACAAAGGCAATTCAAATCAAAGGAAAATTCAATTAAATGATTAAATGATTAAATAAAGCTTGAAAAGGGGAAAAATACTAAGAAATTGATTAAATTCAATTAATGACATAGTTGTTGAAATGAAAAACCAAAATGAACATCTTACCCTTCATGGCTAAATTTAATTACTTTAATTAATTAATTAATACTAAATTCCCTCAACAAAGGAAAAAGGAGACAAAATGGACACAAATCACTCACTTTTGTTGAAATGGTCTAGCCTTTTGAAACTATTTAAATGTTTGTCCCCCAATTTAGGGACAAAGCAAAGCCAATTGACCTTACCCAAGCATAACCATGGTTATCTCACTCTACCCCCTACCCTTGGGAAAATCTTATAAATAGAAGGCATTTTGAGGCATTATTCATCCACTCCATATCTTTGAATTGCAGCAAAGCTCTTGCAATTTACATCCACATCACTCACTTAGAAATTTTCATTGATAATTAGCTTCAATTGTTGATCATTTTGTAGATTTCTTATCAAATAGAGCTAGAATTTGATAATTAGATCTAGTTTGCATATCATTCTTAGTTCAATTCTCATAATTAGAGTGTCACTAGTGAGGATTTACAGCTGAGAGCCTCATTTACCACTTCAATTTAGAGAACCATGAGATATTTAGATTAATTTGTGCATTATTTAGATTAGTTTTCTTTGAATAGTGTAAATTCTCTTTAAATCTTGTTATTTCATGAAGGTGTAAATCACTCACACACAGTTAGCTCATCAAGGAGCTAAACTTCCTCCAAACTTTAATGTTGAAAATATCATTACGCATGAGGAAGAAACTCCTATCATGGCTATGATGAAACAGATGCATATCATGCAAGTCAAACTTAACAAACTTGAAAAAGAAAAGGAACCTAAAGAGTTCTCCATGGAGGCTCTATGCCCTTTTCCATTTGATAAAGACTTGTACATGCCACCATTCCCCAAAAGAGTGAAGATGCCTAAATATGATAAGTATGATGGAAACTCTGATCCTCAAGATCATGTTAGAGAATTATGTATTCAATCTATGGAGTTCATGTATGAACCAACCTACTTAATGTGTCTTTTTCCTCGATCTCTAGGAGCAGCCATTCATTGGTTCTCTAGAATGTCTCCAACTATCAAAACTTTTGAGGAGTTAATCAAACTATTCTATCAACAATACTCCTACAATATCCAGCATCTGGTCACCATGATCGACATCTGCAATCCAAAACAATATCCAGGAGAACCATTCCTGACATTTCTCAAGAGATGGAGGAAGACATTTTCTCTATATGCTAGACCCATTCCAGAAACTAAGAAACTAGAAATCTTCATCGATAATCTTGTTTCAAAAATCAACTACCCTTTACAAATGCAAAATCATACATCCTTTGATAAGATGGTAGATAATGTGATCAAAATTGAGAAAGTACTTGTGAAAAAAGGAGACATCACACTTCAAAAGGACAAGTGTGAATTTGAATCTAGTTCTAAGGACAAGAACAAAATCTGGAATAAGAATAAGGGCATTTTCATAGATGGCATTGTTGATACTGTTTGTGCCCCATCTAAGGCACCCACTTTCAATCTCACTATTGGCACCCAAGCCATCAAATCTTCCGAAGCTAAAACATCAGAATCTAACAAGAAGCCACATGCTTACAAACCTTGGGCTACAGATCCTAACTAAAAATTCACTCCTCTTGGAGAGTCCTTGGAATCTGCCATGAAAATTCTATTGGCTAACAAAATCATTTATTTGCTTGAGATAGAAGTCTTTGATCCTAAACCTAAACCAAAATGGTGGAGAGAGAATGATTTCTGTGACTTCCATTGCAATAAGGGTCATAAGACTAATAACTGTGTCCACTTGGAACACATCATACAAGACAAAATTGATAATGGATAAATCACAATTGATAATCATAAGAGCAATAATGATCATACAACATTCACAGATCCATTTTTGAAACATGGTCAAGGAGATTCATCTTCTCAACCTAATGTGGGTGCTAAAGTCAATTATGCTTACTCTGGAAACAATGTTGTCATCAATATGGTTGAACCATGCCTATCTAAGCATTGCAATTTCATCACAATTATAAGAAAAGATAGATAAAATCAATTAGCTAATGTAGTTACTCGATCACAAGCTCAGGCACATCTACAAGGACAAATCCTAGATTCATCAAATGTCCCTAAGATGCCTTTCAATCTCTCTTCCGCTTCTAAACAAAAGGCTACATCTAAATCTTCAAATCCTAAAGACACAAGGCCTACTTCCTATAGTATTGTCCAACAACTCCAGCATACCAATGCAAAAATCTCCATGTTTGAGTTGCTTCGGATATCTCCAGCTCATAGAGCCATTCTAGACAGAGCTTTCTCGGATCTAATGTTCCTGACAACCTTGATTTAGACAGGTTCCAGACTACGGTTGGTCATCTTACATCTTCGTAGTATATCTCCTTTTCAAAGGAAGATGATAATTCATTGAGTCATCTGCATAACTAGCCCTTGTATATTGAAGTCTTGATCCAAAACCGTTGTGTCAAATGTGTGTTAATAGATGGGGGCACTGGTCTAAACATTTGTTCTTTCAGCTTGATTATGCAACTGGGATTTTCAGAAATGGCTATCGATCCTAGAAAGAAGATAACTATCAAAGCATATGATGAGCAAGAAAGATCTTCCAAAGGAACAATTGTCTTGCCTATCAGAACAAGTCCAGTCATCAGAGATACTACATGTCAAGTTTTTTATCTACCTTTGGCTTACAACATCCTTCTAGGGAGACCCTGGATACATGAAATGAGAGCTATTCCTTCCACATACCATCAATGTGTAAAATTTCCTTATGAAGGAGTAGAGGTGGCGATTCCAGCTAAACTCTCTACAACTTGCAATGCATTAAAAGAAAGTGTTGATAAACTTATTCCTAATAACAGAGAATCTTACACTAAGCAGCTAGACGTTGCTTCAACAACCAAGATGGAAGACATTGCTAAAGAGGTTAAAATCAAAGATAATGGTATGTGATAATACACAATGGAACTTGTTTTATCTCTCACATCTCTCCCATTGTCCCCAAAATCTTATGGACAACCTTCAAACAAAGTGAAACATAATGTTAAAGAATCCCAAGTCATATTCAATGGAAGCTTTGTCCCAGAACAAGTATCTAAGCAAGAGTTTGAGGAAGATGAAGTTGTGCTTGCATGGTTATACAAAGATGAATCCCAATCTCAATCAATCCAAAAATGTGACTTCACTTCAAGAAAAATTCCTTAGAAGTCATATGGCCCAGGGGACAAATTGATCACAAAAATGGGATATACAGGAAAAGGACCTCTAGGACTATAGGTAAAGGTCTTCTATCATCTCTTGACCATCATGGTCGAGCAAACAAGAATACAACAGGTCTAGGATATAAGAAGAAGCCTTTCTATCTTAGCAAGAACTCCCCACTATCTTAGAATAGATTGAGCCATCCACAGCAAATCAACTAAAGAGAGAAACAATAGAACAATCTGACAGTGATGATTCAGACACCACTGAAGATCTTATTCCTTATGAGCATTTGCCTAAAGAAATAAAAGAGATCCTTGAAGCTGAAGATGATCCATTAAAAAGAATCAATGTAGTAGAAACACAAGAACCTACTATGGAACAAGAGATAGTTGCACCACAAGAACCAGCTAATCTCGAAGACAATCAAATAGATAAAGAGGAAGGTGGTAGTTATTCTGAAATAGATTCCCATGAGTATGAATTCAAATCAGAATCTGAGGGTAACCCTTCTTGGGGTATTCATCCTGACTTTACTCATGTCCTTAGATTTCCTAGAGGCATAGATGAGGAATCAAATAACTATGAATGGGGAGCCATACCAGAGGAAGATGAGCTTATCATAGAAAAACATGTTGATGTTATTCACCAATATGCACCTAAACCCAACGTAAGTCTAGAGCGAAATGATGAACTTAATAAGTCTGATCCACCAATGGCTGAAGTGGACTCCCACAATGACATTGAGCCTATTCACAAATTGAATGTTTTGAGTTGTAATATCACCTTCGAACTTGAGAGTCGGGTTAGGACCAATGATGAAAGATCCATATCCATAAACACTATTTCCTAATCTTTCCCCACTTTGACTATCCAACATCCTGAACTTCTTGACCAAACTTCCACGAATCTAAGCCAAGGTATCTATACCTTTCCAAATGACTATGCCCTTGCTTGCTACCTAAATGCAGTTAAGCCTATGAGGACTTCCATCAGTGAACCGAGCGTTAGCATGATGGAGTCAGATATCAAATATCTTAGTCAAAAGAATAAGAATAAAAAGAAAAAGAAAAGGAGTTTTGAGGGTGAAAACCACTTTGTGGCAGTCTCAGAACCTACAAAATTAAAAATAAAAGACATATCTGAAGGTGAAAACCTCCCTAAGGCACCTAAGGATGAGATATTTGATGTCCTTCCAAGTCATTTATAGGATAGATCTCCAATTCTAATTGAGCCCACTCAATCTATCAACTTGGGAACAACAGAAGAACCACAGTTGATTCATGTAGCACAATCCTTATCAGAGGAAGAAAAGAAAAAATTCACCACATTCCTAACAAAAAAGAAGATCAACTATGCATGGAAATATTCAGATATGCCAGGGTTGGATCCTGATCTTATAATGCACCATTTACCTATAGCTCCAGGGGTCAAACCTGTTAAGAAAAAATTGAGAAAGATACATCCACATGTTGCACTCTTGGTCAAAGCTAAATTAGAGAAACTACTAAAAGCCGGATTCATCTGTGTTATTGATTATGCTAAATGGATCTCAAATATTGTACCTGTATCAAAACCAGGCAAATCTATAAGAGTATGCATAGATTTTAGAGATGTAAACAAAGCATGCCCTAAGGATGATTTTCCACTACCTAACATTAATATGATAGTGGACATGACTGCGGGCTTCAAGATGTATTCCTTGATGGATGGTTTTTCTGGATATAATCAAATAAAAATTGCTCCAAAGGATCAAGAGAAAACTACTTTCACATGTGTGTGGGGTACTTTTTGTTGGAATGTCATGCCATTTGGGCTTAAGAATGTAGGCGCTACATATCAGAGGGCTATGACATCTATTTTTCATGACATGATGCATCGAACTATGGAGGATTATGTTGATGATAGTTTAGCAAAATCTATGCTAAGATCTGAACATCTGAATAATTTGAGAAAAATATTGGATTGAATGGAAAAGTTTAGCCTCCGACTAAATCCTAAGAAATGTGCTTTTGGTGTCACTTCTGGAAAGCTCTTAGGCTACATTGTTTCAAAGAAGGGAATTGAAGTAGATCCAACAAAGGTTAAATCTTTCATGGAGATGCAACCTCCCAAGAATATTAGTCAAATGAGAACATTACAAGGGAGAGTTCAATCTATTAGACGCTTCATATCTCAGCTAGTAGACATATCACAACCTTTCTCAAAAACATTACATAAAGGTGTGACTTTTGCATGGAATGAGGAATGTGAAAAGAGCTTTAATCATATCAAGAAATATCTATCAAATCCTCCTATTTTGATGCCTCCTATTCAAGGGAAGCCTTTGATCTTATATGTCTCCACAATAGATACATCACTGGGGGCATTGCTAGCACAACATGATGAGAATAAAAAGGAAAGAGCTATATATTATATCAGTAGAACTTTGGTTGTGTATGAGAAGAACTATTCAATGATTGAGAAAGCTTGTCTAGTTGTGATCTTTGCATCACAGAAACTGAGACATTATATGTTAGCTCATACCATGCATTTGGTAGTTAAGATTGATCCACTAAAGTACCTACTAAGCAAAGCTTCCCTCATGTGTAGATTAGCCAAATGGACCATGCTCTTAAGTGAATTTGACATTGAATATGTTGAAAGAAAAGCTATTAAATGACAAGTAATTTCTGATCAATTGGATGAAGCACCTTTCTTTGATGATACACCAATGCAAATGGAATTCCCAGATTCCTCTATCATGAATCTTTCTTCTAGAGCATGGAAGTTATTCTTTGACGGCTCTTATACATAGAATGGGTTTGGAGCAGGCATATTGTTCATCACTCCTAAAGGATACTCCATCCCAAAAGCATTCAGAATAAAGTTTCCTTGCACAAACAATATTGTTGAATATGAAGCCCTTCTTAATGACATGAAGATAGAAATTGATTGGAGAGTAACAAAACTACACATTCATGGAGACTCGCAACTTGTAATACACCAAGTCAAGGATGTGTATCAAATGAAAGATGGAAAGTTGATCCCATACAAGAGAATGGTAGATGATCTAAAGAAATATTTCATATCTATCACCTTTGAGAAAATACCTAGAGTGGAGAATAAAGTTGTTGATGCTATGGCAATGCTGTCTACTTTACTATAGTAGGCCAAACATGAGCTACACTATGAGTTCCTAGTGGAAGCACTATCTTATCCTGCATATGATTCCCTTGACACCCGCATGATCTGTACTATTGTAGGTCATGATTCATCCAGATATAAAAACCTTTTCTCCTATCTCAAAGACCAAATCATTCTCGATACCTTTAATCACCATGAAAAGAGATACCTTATCCGCAATGCATCCTCATATGTCATCATTGGTTAGGATCTGTACAAATGAGGTCTAGATGGTACACTACTTAGATGTTTAGAATGGGAAGAATCTCAATGTGCATTAGAGGTAGTCCATGATGGTATTTGTGGGTCACACTCAAACGGTTTAACACTAACCCAAAAACTTATTAGGACTGGGTACTATTGGCCGAAAATGGAGAAAGAGGCTATCAAGTTTTCTAGGAACTGTCAAAAGTGCCAAGTACATGGCAACCTAATTCATGCCCCAGGGAGAGATTTAATTCCCTTCACTACACAATGGCCTTTTCATCAATGGGCATTTGATCTTATAGGATCCATACATCCTCATTCTTCTAATGGACATACCCATATAATCACAGCTATAGATTATTTCACAAAATGGGTAGAAGCAGTTCCTTTAACTCAAGCCATTGGAAAGAAAATTTCAATGTTCATCTTGAACTACATCATATGTCGGTATTGTATTCCACATTCTATAGTCACAGATAATGGTGGTCAATTAAAAAACAAAGACCTAGATGATCTATGTGCCAAATTCAAGATTACACAACATTGGTCATCTATCTACTATCCTCAAGGGAATGGACAAGAAAAGGCTTCAAACAAGAATCTATTGAAAATATTGCACTGTACAGTTAATAAAATAGGAAGAGACTGACATCTCATGATCAATCCAGCTCTCTAGGCCTACAGAACAAGCATCAAAAACCCACTGGGGCTACACCTTTTGCTTTAGTTTATGGGTTTGAAGTGGTACTACCTATTAAGGTTGAAATCCCATCACTAAGAATCAGAATGCATGGTCTAGTAACTGATGATGACTACAGAGTGTCTAGGTTACAAGAACTTGAACTACTAGATGAGCACAGACAAGCAGCATATGACCATCTCAGAGTATATCAGAAGCGAATGTCTAGAGGCTACAACAAGAAAGTCAGACATAGAGAATTTCAAGTTGGTGATCTAGTCTTGAGAGAGAATCCTAAAAATCAATCACATAGAGAACACAAGGGGAAGTTTGAACCCAACTGGTTGGGTCCCTTTTTATCACTGCTACTTTTGGCTCTGGTGCTTATCAACTCTCAATGACTGAAGGAGAACAACTCCGAGAACCAATCAATGTTCTCCATCTAAAGAAATTCTATGCCTAAGGCATTCAATATTCAAAAATGTCTTGAAAAAATTATAAAAATTGGAAAAAGTCCTAAAAAAATGAACATCTTGGTGAAAACCTAGTAATAGGTGCCTTGATGATTCACAAAAAAATCAAAAAATATCAAAAGTACAAAAAAATTGAAAAAATAAAAAAATGAAAAATACAAAAAAAATGAGAAAAAGAAGAAGTGCCTTGGTGAAAACCTGGAAATAGGTGCCTTGGTAGCAAAAATAGAATCTCTGCCAAGATGGTGAAAACCCAGCAAATGGGTGCCACTTGTTCAAAATGCTCCATCTATCAATGCAATCTTGGTCTTTCCCAGCTGTCAGTTTTGCTTTAGTTTGTACATATCTCTCAGTTTGTTTCTGCATTCCTATTTTCAATAAGTCGGTTTGTACACCAATCGGCTCAAGCATCTATATCCTATCAATGTTCAAACTTGGGGGCAATCACAATCATATCCTATGGCCTCCAGTGTATCTTAAATGTGTCATATCCAGTCAGAGTCCTTTGAAGCTTCATTTGAGTCAGTCAGTCAGTCTCCTCTCTAGAAAGGATTTTTGCATCTACAACAACGCAAACAAACAATAACACAAACTAAAAACAATCTATGCTTTTACATTCTTTTATCTCCTTGTATGCTTACTGATTCGCATTGAGATTTTTGCATATTGTGTCCTTTTGAGCTCTTCAATGATGTCCTTTATAGGATTTAGAGAGTGATGAATGAGGGCATAATCTTTTGTTTATTTTCTACTTGTATGTGAAAATCTAACAACTTTGGAAATTCTGGATTGAAATGGTGTCCGTCTATAAGAGCCTCTATCTTGAATTGGATGGCCATGAGTACCTTGACCATTGATACCTAGAAAATTCAAGGAAGTTTGATCTAACTATTATCTTTTTGAGTGAGTTCTTACTCCTACTATGAAACACAATCTTACCTAAGGATGTGAATGATAAAGGGTCACTACAGGTAATTCACATTGGATTTAGAATGATCTCTTGATTGCTTGATGTGTTTGTACGCAAGGCACATTATATTCATCACAACATTTATGTTTTGATGCTTATACAAATTGCTATATCAAAATGGACATGATATTCAGGTCGTCCTGGCGTTTGTGTCTTGGTGCTTATATCTAATCCAACATTCTGAAAACAAAATCAATATTCATATGTCCATGTTTGTCTAGCCAGTGGGTGTTGTATTGATTCTTGCGCATACAAATTGATATTCATATGTCTATAGTTTCCTAACTAGTGGATGTTGTATTGATTTATCCGATTACCTAAAAAGTTCAATGATGACAACAAATCGACACATGATCAGTGACTAGGTCCTAGGTCCTAGGTTTGCATTTCATTCTACATGTCATTTTGCACTTTGCATGATTGCATGATCTCACAAATTGCTTGAACACTTCAACAATTCTTCTAAACTACACTTAAACTAGAAATGAAGAGTTGAGTCTCACACAAAGGTTTCCTCATAGAACCGCAAGCAGTCACCATCCTGGGTTAGACATCCTTTTTGACATAAGACTGAGTACTTGTCTTCATCAATACCTACAAAACATATCATGTGTATCATTGCATTACATAGCATAATCATTCCATCTATTGCACTACATTACATACATGAGCATTATCAAAATCATACATTTCCATAATCAATTACATTTGCATAACATCCATACATGTGAAAGAAATCATTGCATTGCATAAATCCATACATACATTCTACACTACTCATAGCATTTACATCACATGATATCATCATAAATCAAAACATGACAACTACACATGAAGTCATAACCAAAATCTCAATCTCATATCATATAACTCGAACTAGTCAAGAGTGCACTATTGGCATAGAGTACGAAAGAATGAGCTCATGTGAGCTATCAAAAGTCAGAACAATATACATGAACAAAATGGCAAAATATATCAGAATATCTAGACAGATTAGCTGTCTGCCTGATCCTCTGCATCTGGTGGAGGTGGTGGTGGTGCATCAGGTACTGCCTCGGCTCGGGTGCCCTGGCTCCCTCTGACGCTATCATGTACTGAGAGTATGTGGGTACTCTCTAAGCAGCATGAACAATAGCATAGTAAGTAGAAACATAATAGGTGGCTCTAGAGGTCTGATGGGTCACCTCTGTCTGCAATCTCCTATTCTCCTCTCAGAGTTGGGATCGTTATCTATCTGCCTCAGTGAATCACTCCTCCTAACAAGCACTTTATACCTTCAGGTCCTTGACTTGTAATTTAAGCTATCTGATGATCTCCTGAGGAGTCAGTGGTACACTGGGATCTGTATCTACTGTAGGCATATCAGTATCTCCAACGGTCTGCTCAGTAGTCTCTGCTCTTTGTGCCTTGCGGCGTCTAACCTCAGCTCCCAGATCAAAACTAGTATTAACATGTGTAGGATCTAGACCAGCCCCTATATCTTGCTCTACACCAAGTACCTCATCTGCTATACCAACACTACCTAAAGTACCACTCTCTCCTCTAGTCAATCTCCTATGTAAAATTGTAGGTTTGCTTGTTGAAGAACTAGATGGACGAGGTGGTCTCATCTGACCAGATGGTCTTTATGGAGGTGTAAAAACTGCTCTTGGCCTCAGAGGTGTAGGCTGGGGCATCAAAACTTGTGTACCTGTATGTCTATGCCCTCTCCCCATCAGAGCACCTATAACATCCATAGCCTCCTCCATGGAAGGTATCAACTCTGTAGGATCTGAAAACCTGTGTATCGGATGCTCTGCAAGCCATGCAATAAATCCATTTGTAACCCCAACATCTAGAACATCTAGCTAATAGCCCCAATCTCTGCCTACAACACCGTTGTACTCTTGTGTACAAAGAGCATAGAATAATCTAGGGCCCCATCCTAATTTGAGCTCTCTATGGATCTGTGCATAAGCAACAAGCTCCTATGGTGCATCCTAAATGATGTCGTACTACCTCCAAACTCTAGTAATAAGAAAGCACTCAAGCACTATAGTAGACCAACCAATCAATACCTAAGTCTGGTAGAAATAGCTAAATTGCTCTCATGCAGTAGGCCAAGCCTCAATTTGTAGATATGGATGCCAGATAAAAAATGTACTATCATCCAGGCAGCGTCTAAAGTACTCTATATGACCCATGCATACATGTGTAACATATCTAGAGTATACATATATCACTAGCTCCTGTGGTTGGCGCTGACCTTAACATACTGGTCTACATACTGGGATATGCTCCTAGGCCCATATTTGAAGAACCAATGCACCGGAAGAAAAAGACTTGCCCTCTAGATACATAATCTCATGCATCTTAGAGAACATGTGCTCCAGCATACACTGACCCCAACCCAACTCAGAAGGAGTGGCCATCAATCGTGCAACCATCAGGGCCCTGCCCATCAAAAGACCATTTTGCTGATGGCCGAACTTGATAATGCCTCCTATCATACCAGCTATAATGCACTCTAATCTATGGGTCTTCCCATAGCACTGCACTAATGACTCCCAAGAAATCAAACCAGTGAGTTGTGTATCATCTCCAAAAAAAGTCTAAAGGCATGTAATCCAGAGTTCCCCGAACTCACATAATCTGGACAAGGACCATGAAAGGGAATGCGCAAAATCTTGTACATGTCCTCTGGTGTAACAGTAATCTCTCCTATAGGGAGGTGAAAGGTCTGGGTCTCTAAAGGAAACTTCTCAATCAAGGCAGTCAGCAGTCTATGGTTCACCTAATCTCGAGCAACTGAATCAGATACTCAAAACCACATGCAGCTAGATGTACCCTCATAGGGTCTGGAAGAGAAATGCATAATATCTGCATGGTTGGGTGTGATATGTGCACATGAATGTTAAGGTATATGACCTACACAGAACAAAAATATGGAATCCTATTAGTAAATTGGTTGAAAAATAGGCTAACAATATAGAAATTCAAAAGTTCACTATCTTAGAAGGTGCATTAAATGCTCAGCAATCAGCCTAAGGAATCAGAAAATCAAAATTTTTGACCTAACAAAGATTTTTAAGCTCACTATTTTCCATACGAAAATATAGTCTAGCATCAAAACTCATACGAGTTTCAGCAGGGTCCCATACGACAAACCATGATTATACGACTTCTAGGTCTCATCGTATGACATATGAGGGACCCGACGAAATGTCGTACAACTCTTGGGTCCCTCTCAAACAAGTTTCTAGGGGTTATGATACGACAATCTATAGGGAATTGAAAAGTCGTATGAGTCATGGAGGAAATTTGTACAAGTTTCCATGCATGCAAGAATTGAAAATAAAAAGCGTACGAAAAACAACCTAAAAATGCTACAAACATGCAAAAATGGACTTTACAAAGAGGCACAGAGGTCCACTTACCGGATGTCCATACTACGGAGGCTGCTGATGTCTCTAGCTGCGCTCAAATTGGTGGGAAGAGACGGGTACCTTCAGCTCAATCATTTTCTCACTCAGAGGGCTCCACAAGGTTTCAAAAGTCAAATGTGAATAATGAATTGAAAATGACCCTTTTGGTCCTTATATAGCTTTTGACCTAATTTTCAAAAGTGCTCTATTTTTCACAAAAATTGTACCCCTGGCTAATTTCAATGTTCTGAACCCATTTTCGGGATCAAAATCAAAATGAGATTATTTACTATGTCAAAATCATGATTTAAAATTTTCAAATCTAGGACGGCTGACTGCTTGCATAATCAACCTTCAATCATCACAGAAATCTAGAATTCAACTTAACTGATTATCTTACATCAAACTATCAACATTTCAACTTGGTCAACCATGGTCAACTCATGGTCAAACCTAGTCAAACTTGGTCTTCTGGACCTCCAAATGATGCAGAACGTGTTTTCGGATGTGTATAACCACTTCTCAAATCAATTAACATGCTTCTAAACTACAACACTGACTTTTCTTGTCAGATTTTGATTTTCATCCCGAAGGGGGCATGGTATTGCACATCATTCAAAGTCTGTAAATCAAATCTTTCTTTCAGTAATCAAGACAACAACCACATCTAGTTGCTGATTCATCTAAAGTCCTCATCACTTGGGGCAAATCTATTGATTCTTGGGGCATATCAGATTCATCAAGATCCATATCAATTTGGTATCCTAAATCTATCTTGTAAACTTTATCAACTTTTCATAACCATCGGTTCATTAGTGTTATTTTCTTTGTTTCTTCGTAATTGATAGGTTTAGAATGTGATACCAATATGATTATTTTTAGGACAATCAGGTCTAGAATCGGTCACTCACTTCTTCGCAATCATAAGGTTCAGAATCAGGCGTTTTGACACTTTTTCATAATCACCGGTTCATTGTTGCTAGAGTTAACATTATCTTTGGTCAATCAGGACCTAAAATCTTACATCTTCAAATCTTTCAATCGGTTTATGTCTCGGAATTGATTAATCTTTTAAATCAGTTTCATACATCTTTATCAAACACAGACTATTCTTTGAACCACTACACTTTGCACAATGATTCAAAGAGGGGCAAAATGTAATACCCCAAAAATGGGCTATAGGTTCACTAACCTGCTACATCTTCAATTCGAATGAAATCGACATCAAAGTCCTAACCTAAGGCACATCTGCACATTATCGAATCCTAATTGATTATCCTAAATTCTGCATCGAGGAATATTCCTAGCACTATTCTTATTTATCCTAATTATTCTTAATTTAATAATTATTTGGCAATAAATCTTATTTATCCTAAAGTTTGATTAATTGAATATTCTGAATATTTAATTAATTAATTTAATACTGCCACTTAATTATTTAATTAGATTTAATTCTAATTATTCCTAAATTGTATTACTTAATTTTGATAATAAATCTTATGATTAATTGATTAAATTCTTATTTAATTGATTAAAGTCAATTGTCAATTTTTAATAATATAGTTTTAGAATAAAGTTTGATTTAATAATTGATTAACCCATAAATCAGCTATTTTAATTCAAAAATCAATTAAGTTGAGAATAAATCACTTTATTTTTAAATTAATTTATAATTAAATCATGCACAATCAGAAAAGATGTCAACTAGAAATCAACAACTAATTTTAAATTTAAACTCAACATCTGATGATGAGTTGAAATTTGATCTAAACTCTATTTTGAGTTAAACACTACTTTTGCATGATTTTTGTAAGTTAATTCTTTCTGATTTCTTGATAACTCAAAAATCAACCTGAGTTTATCAAGAGTGATTTATGGCTTTTCTCATCCATCCTCAAAGCCCTGGATTTCTATAAAATCAAGGCTCGGCTCTTCACAAAAGATACCTCAAATTTGCACAATTACTCTAGCAAATTTGTGATTAAAGGATTAAGCATTTGCGACAGGTGATTTGTGAGATCTTTCATTGTTGGTCATAGTTTCATAGTTTTCATATCATAGCTTAGCATTCATAGTTTTCATATCATTCTTAGATAAATCTGCATATTATTTCAATTTCATTCATCTAGCTTAGATTCATACAATTTTCATATTATTGCATAGAAAATATAAAAATATAGATTAAATCTGCATTCATACAATTTTTCATCTTTTGTATTCAAATCTTTCGTTTAGGTGTTGCATTGTCACTAATCTCGATTCCAATATGAGAACATCATACTCGCACCTACTAGAAGGCAGTAAATCGCATAGTTAGCTTAGTTTCAATTATTTGCATATTTCAATTTTGGCTAACCTCTAATATTTTACTGAAGTATTGTGTCTACAGCTAGGTGCAATTTTCACACACACAAGAACTAGACCGACTTTTTGAGATTAGGCTAACTTGGGTCAGCATTGTTATGAAGGTATGCAAATTCTATAGTCAGGAGTTGCAGATCTCAGAGTTCCACATCCAAAATGATTCCCAATTATAAAATATTTTCAACAATTGATTACAGATCCGAAGTTTCATTGTCCTATCCTATCCCTCAAGGTGAGTTCATTCTTCTTGTTTTCCTTTAGCATTTACTTTAATACATTAGATTTGAGATCATATGTTATTGGTTATTATTTCCTTTATCATTGCATAAGTGTTTGTCATAATTTAAATTTCATATACATACATTTATGTCCATACAGGGAATACCCTAAAATCACCCATTTTTCTAGATCATGCATTAGCACACCTTCATCCTTTTGGGTTGTGCTAATCAGATTTGGCCTAAGGGTAGGTTTTGTATTCCAATGTATATGGGAAGTGGGGATCTACCCTTGATAACCATTTCCCATATCACAGTTAGATATAAGACTGGAATTTTCTCAGAGTCTTGTTTCTATATTGATCAGAGAGGTTTTCTAGTTTGAGTTCATCCTCTGGAGGTTAAGCACACCCCTAGACATGCCTCTAAAAGAAGAAAAAGGTTAAATTAATCTAACAAAATGTGCAAGTGCACCAAACACTCAAGACACTAAGTTAATCGAATTAAGCACCAAAAGATTAAATGTTCACTAGTCTACCATCCATACAAGTGCATGGGTTCATTTTTAAGCATTAAATCAGATGAGATTTGCCCTTTTCAGTTTTAAATGCACCAATCTCAAACGTATTTCGTCTTTGTTCAATTTTAAATCCACACACCAATTTTAAGCACCAACCTGAAAGATGAATTTTGTGATGTGTGTTCATACACTATTCATTTTAGGTTCATTAAAAAGAAGATGAATTGTTTCAAATTTATGATCTTCGACAAATGAGAGTGTATGTCATGCACAAAAGTTCAAAAGATTTACCCCACAATCGAAATCAAATCCCAATTGACACCACATTGAAAAATTAGTCTAATTAACAGAAAATGAAAATGAAAAATAAATCTAAACTAATCTAATTTAATTAACAAAATTTAAAACTAGATTAATTAAAAAAAACTAAACTAATTAACAAAATTTAAAACCTAAATTAAAAGTAATTAAAAAATTAATTTAACAAACTAGAAACTAAATTAATATTAATAAAAATTAGAAAGTAAACTAACTAAAATAAAAACTAAAAATTAAGGTATCCTTAAAAAGTAAAACTAAAACTAAAACTAAACTAACTTTAATAAAAAGTAAAACTAAACCATCAAGCACAAAAACTAAAACTAACTTTAATAACAAAAGAAAAACTAAGTATCGTTGATAAAAAACTAAAACAAAACTAACTTTACAAAAAGTCTAAAAACTAAACTATCGTGAATAGAAACTAAAAACCAAACTAACGCAAAACTTAGTGATAAGTATTAACAAAACTAAAACTACTAATGAAAGGCAGACTTAATGAAACATCAAAGCAGGTATGAATGAAACGCAAATTTGTCCAACATCAAAGCACAGCACGTTGATTTGGGCAGGGCACGTGAAGTGTTATCCAGAATGTCTCAAAAAGGTGTCATCACTTGTGATGGAATGTTGTGACTGATTTTGACTATGGCGTTAGACACAGACTTTGTGGCATCTTCGATGGGAGATTGCGGATTTTTGCAGAGGTATGTGACTTTCTGGAAAGCAAATGCAGCTTTGTAATAGCTAAACGTGGCTTTTAATTTCTAAAATGCATTTTTTCTATACCTGAAATGCGACTTTCTAATGTGAGAAAGTGGCTTATAAATTAGAGACTACGGCTTTCTGTGTAAGATATTCGTCCTTTAACTCATACAATGCGGTGTTCACAGGTATGTATCGCGTCTCTCTGTCGTGGCGGCTTTCCAATATGTAATTACGGCTTTCTGTGTATGCGGCTCAGACACAGATAATTGCGGCTTTATGTTTTAACAGAGGGAATGCATTGGTTGAATCTGGGAAATACGGCTTTTTTAGCCCTCAATTGCTAATGTTAGCTTCTCCAACCTGTTACCTACGCATAAACAGAGTCCAAAAACACACGAGAACAAGGATTTCCAATGCGAAAATAAACAGATCAATGTTTCTAAAAAAAACATGTATCTCGTCGAAGGATAGTTAGAGGTAAGAATGAGCAATGGATTAATCAACACATGAAACAACTCCAGAGAAATTAATGATAAAGACACAAAAAACAATAGGAGGAAAGTGCGTAGCATCCGTCCTGTATGTGTGTCATTATAGAGCGTTGAGTGCGTCGTTTATGTATTGTGACTGCGGTGCTTTAGGATATCAAGTGCGACGATCCAGTCTGCCAATTAATTAATATATATTTATGTATTTTGGATCAAAGACATCTTAAAATAATTGCTGGTGAAAATTCAAATTAGTGGGTATGAAGAGGGGTTTTTTTGAGATTTTAAATAGTAGAATGCGCTTCAATTCAATGGCTACCCAACATGTAGGAAGCGAAATTTCGTTTTGCCAATTTTATTTTATTTTCAAAATTTCTATAAATTTTCTAAGTGTAAAAGTATAAATTTCGAAATAAAATCTCACATTACAACACTCCATTAAATTTATTTAAATTTACAATAACAAAGCAAAACATGCTATCTTCATTTTAATAGTTTGCTAATTTATACAATACTAACAAAAATTATAAATAAATCTTTTGAATTTATAAATATATATAATCGAAATCTTATGCCAAAATAATCCATCATTTCGATTTTACAAAATATCATAAAATTTCTTATTAATTTTATAAATTTCGAATAACTCTTACATCTAAAAGTAATGGAAACTTCAAATTTTCAATTTGCCATAATAATCCATATTACCAAAATCCCTAATTTTCCATATACAAATCTATCAAATGTATTTATAAAATCAAATGTTTGAATTGCAAGGGAATCCTTGATTCCAATTTCAACATAAACTTGAAATATAAAGTTTACAAGTAGTTTTCAATTTTAAGCTCAGTAAGTCTGCTAGGTCCTGAGTCCAGTGGGTACCTGATAGAACGAGGTTGACCACAGAGGCTCACCTCCCAACCTAGGCCTTTTCAAGGCTACCCCCAAGCTAGGGGATCTAGATTAGAACGAGATACAAACAAGAATCACAAAAGCATGCAAGAACATAATCAACACAAAAACACTTAAGAGGATTCCCAACATTGTTTAACAAGAGGGAGGTCTCCAAGAGACCTTCTTAAAATAGAGGTAGTGGTGGACTATCAATAGGAGAAGCCACAGTATAAAGTACACATTTTCTCAAACCACGCATGGACTTGGAAAGACCATCTTAAAAAAAATGCAGTCTAAAAACCTCATTATGCCTCTCAGATGCTCGCAGGCCATACTTGGCATCATGAGTATCGTGAAACCCCATGTTTATCCCTCCACACATGGGAGACTCTACACAATCCTGGGTCTCTTCCTACTACCCCCTTCAAGGTTACTCTACCCTCCCTAGGGTGAGTGTGTCTTGAAGAATCTCATTCAAAATTGAACTTTACAAATGGAAAACAATAATTTGCACATAATTTTTTTTAAAGCATAACCCATAAAAATCCATGGACTCCATTAATGGAGCTCCAAACTCACATACATACAAGAAAATCAATTAAACTACAAGAGGCCAACCTTACTCCAAGCCAAGGTTGAAATTATGAATACTGAGATTCTCCTTCCAAGCAAGTCTTCCATAAGCTCCTTCCAAATCTAAATTGGTCTCTAAAATTAGAGAGTGGGTGAACACTCAAGTCTTTCCTAAAACTTTCCTTATATAGGCAAACCTCCTAAAATCTAGGAACCAATCACCAATGAGGAAGAAACTTTCATCCCCTTCTCCCTAGTTGCCTTCCTTCTCCATAAATGTAGTTTAATGCAATTTTGGGAAGAAAAGAGAGGTTAACCAATCCTTCACAACTCTCAAATTCGTACAACTTAGAAATGGAGACTTTAAGGGTGTCATAAATGTGATTAAAGACTCTTAAAGGGCCAAAATTGACCCCTAACTCCTAAGGTACCAATCTGGGTAGCTAAAATTGACCTTAGTTACCCCATGAGAGCCCAAAAGACCCTCCTAAACCCCACCTAAAGTTTGCCCACGGATTTCAAGTCAAGGTTGACTATCTAGAAACTTCCCAACACAAGGTAACTTGTTACTACATTATGGTTAACCTCTAGTTAACCATAATACAAATTAACTAACCATGCCAACACTTATGCAACAATTACCAAATTTGGCAAAATTAATTTGAACAAATGACATGACTTAATCACATACACATTAACTAAATTAAATACACACATGCAAACCACATTCGCAAATAAACAACTATACAATGAGGTCCAGATTTCTTTATACAAAGAGGATCTTGGAATGCACGACATATAACATAGGTTCCAATTTTGGGTCCCTGATTTAGATCCATGGTCAACTATCACTGCACACTCATTGCACACATCAGTAGGTCCAAAACAACATGGTATAAAACATGTAATACATCATCAATATTGCACAGTATAAAACTATGTTTGTGATTGAATTAACTAACATATCATCAGTTTCCTAAACTAATTTTCCATCACAATAGCATTTAACACCATAATATGTATCATATATAACATCATCATAAACTGAACTGAATCAAAATATAAGGTATCTCAAGTGTATCCTGATTACATAATCAGGTACCGAACATATTACATAGGATTCAACAAATCTTCAAATACATAAGTGTCTCAATTGTCTAAGTATGTCTATGAAATAATTACTAAAAGCATGAAAAGAAAAGAAGTAAAACTGTGTCTGTCTAAGGTAGGTCTCACATTAGGTTGTCATTCTCATAATCTTATGAAGGTTATATCTATTTTTTGCGCTATAGAAAGAGGGTGTTCTCTTGAGTGCAAGAGGATTATTTGTGAGTCAAACTCTTAGATTATGATTGATATGTTGAATGCTCAACATATAGAGGAGATTAATTGGCAATTAGTAGTGGTGGTCAAACAAATCCTTAATATATGTTCCATGCTTGAACATATTTCTTTCTGTCATATTTTGCAGGAATGAACTAGGGTGGTTGATTGTTTGGCAAAGTGGGCTTCAGAGAACCCAGGTGGGTGGAATATGGATGATTGGGGTCCATTGAGCCCGGAGCATAAGGAGACATTGTACATGCTAATTGTGGAAGACAAAGTTGTTTAGGGGAACCCAGTGAATTGAAACTAAAAAATGTCATGGGTTTCAACTTTATGTCAATGCTCTCATTTTCCTTTCTACAATAGCTATTTGTAGCAGCACATTTTTCCATCTTTCACCACAACGTGCATCTTGGTTGTGCAGCTTTCAACAACATGCACCAGATTTCTTATTGAAGTGCCATGTGTTCCTTATGCACTAAACACTTTCTCTCCTTCACTAGTGGGTCTGGTTTTTCTTGTGAACATGACACGTGGTCAACTTTCATGCAATTAAGGAGGCGTATTTTTCTTTGGAGTCAGTTTCCTCACTTGAGTGTCACATGTCCTCACTTTGCCAACCAATCTCTTTTGTTGGTGGGTCCCGATACCTTCCAAGTGTGAAATGTGGGCATCTCACAAGGGTTGATGAGGTTTCAACTTTCATTCAAAGGGATCCTTAGAGCTCATTCACCATGTGTCCCTTCTGTTGTAACCATACTTTGTGACGCATCCAACTTCACATACTCATCATTATTTTAGTTTTGGGCATGACATTTGAGGAAATTGTTGCCTTGATTGCTAATAAGTGGTGGCTGAGTGTAATAATGAAGAAGTTGTTTCTACAAGCACGTAACATAGGTCAAATGTCATTTTTTAGGGTCAGTGAGGTGACCTAACACATAAAGCCTAGTAGAATGGAACATGTAGCACTTTGTAAGAACCACTTTATGTTAGGGTTTTTGGGCAGTGATTTTCTATATATACAGAGCATTATAATATAAAGAGAGATACTTTTAGACTTAACTTTGGTACAGATAGAGTGAGAATCTCGTAGAAGTGTTTTCAACAGGCTTCGTCTTATTTTTTAAGCCTTAAACTGTAATGGGAAGCTTGAAATCTTAATACAAATTGATCGTTCTTTCAACCCTTTGAATTTAAAGTTTTCAATGCTTATGAGTATTTTTGTGCAATTTATATGCAATCTCTGACTTTAGTGCATTTGCGTTTAAGCTTTACTAAATAAATTAGGCATTCAAGCTTCTCTATTTTGTGAGTGTATTGCATGGTTCACTCTATGTCTTTTATTTATTGTGTTGATGTATTTTTGCAACTATTCCTAGGCCTATACACTGTAGAGTTTCCTTAATATTTTATTTCTTGAAATAGCATGTGTGCTTGAGTTTTAAAGTGTTCCAAAAGCTTGGTGTTTTGCCTTAGTAGGGTTATCTTTTCTTTCCCTTTTCCTCTCAAGAACGAAGAGTTAGCTTCGAAAATCCTAGAAGTCTTTTAGAAAAACACGTGCAAGATCCTACACTCGTTGAACTTCCCATAGACTATCCACTTGGAATAAATTCAAGGCATCAACAATTTTTTGGCATGCTCGGTGGGACAATATTTTTACAACTAAAGAAGAAGTGCATTCTTCAGTGTTTTTAGCCTTCAAGAGGAAGATCTTAAGCACCTGATGACTCTATAGCCATTTTTGGGCTTTTTTTTTATGGTTTGACCATGGTCCCCATTTTTACTGGCCATTTTCCCTTGTAAATCCCCCCCTCCCTCTATGAGTTAAAATGGAGAGATACTATGACGAACAATGTTTCCCCCTCCTTTTCATGAAAAATCATGCATTCCATCTTCCTACCAACATTATTAGGCCAGGAATTCTGATAGTTTTTCTCTATACATCATTGCTACACCTAATTATGAGTGAAACCTGAGCACCTACTATTCATCGGCTCGCACATATGCCTACCAGCCACAAGAGGTTCCTATTAACTCTTATTAGCATGCTTAACCTCCCGCCCACAACTAGAATGTGGGAAACCAAGAAGATTTCAGTTACCAAGACTTTTTTATTAAATGTTTAGATGGAGCTGAAAGCTATAAAGGGGGAGCAAGAGCATCATCGCTAGTGAGAAGATCTTGATTATCAAGCTCACCTATTGCATCAACAAGTTGATGTCCTGAAGATGCAACATGAGTAGTTCCTTGAAATGCAATCCTCTTCCTAAGAGGAAAGGACCAGGTGGATGGCTTCAGAGGAAGAGGGAAATAAAGAAGAAGAAGAAGAAGAAACCAGGCAACTAGTTTTGAAGAAAGAGGTAGACTCATTTGGCCATGGGATTCCTTTTTCTCATGGACCAATTGAGATGATCTAGGAGGAGCTGCAGGAGCACATGGAGAAGGTTGTTCTCCAAAAAGATTCTTTGTAGACATGGAATGAGGAAGGCAACAAAGAGGAGGAAGATTCAATCCCTCTATTTGAGGGGCTTCTCTTCTTCATTGATGTGGAGGAGACCAAACAACACAATGACTCGACACAGAAAATAGTTTCAAACTATCACTTCTATGTTTCTAGGGCATCTTCGACTTTGGTGATCCTAGAGGAGATCGACATTGAGGAGGGCTTTCTAGATGAATTTGATGCCATTTGTGCATTTGTCAACCTCGAGTGAGAGACTTTTGGGTCCACAGACCATGAGATGTAACAAAGGGTGAGGTTCTCCTCATAGTAAAGAAGCCATCAAGCTCTATTTATGACAGTTATATTAGGGAAAATGTGACAACAAAACCAATTAGGGGATGTACCATCAGACGTCTGGCCCAAACCTATGATTCACCATTGATCATGCTCACCTCTGAGCATGAAGACAAGCTTCATGAAGAAAAGGAGAAGACCACACATTCACCATTAGCGTATGATATTCACTACAACATTTGGGGTCAAATTTCGATGCCAATTTGTGACACCACTACAATTTGTGTTTATTTTTTGTGTTTTGTTTTACAAGTGCCCCTGACAGTGTCATAATAGCAATGATATCGTTGTAATTGCAACACCCATTTGGTTATAAAAAAAAAAGTGTCATTTGTAATTTGTGAATTCGAAGAGCTACATGCCACAAAGATGACACAACACTTTTGCGTGGCGCGAAGAGGGCATTCCAGTTTGGCTTGCGTGAAGAGGCTGACACCTGTGTGGGAAGAGGGCAATGGCACATGAGGTAGGCATTCAAGCTTTGTCTTCTCATTAAATCAATTTCAGTGGCATTGTTTACATCTTAGCATTGTTAATAGTGGCATTGTTTACATCTTAACATTTGGAATGCTCGATGACCCGCGAGCTTTGAGAGCTAGGCAACCATTGCTATTACCTTCAAGGCATTGTGTGAAGTGTTTGATTTCTCTTTATTTGTTTTGCTATTGATATTCACTATGTGTGTACTCCCCGTTTATGATCATTTCACGAGGAAATGTCTTGATGGCTCGTGGGCTACAATCTAGGGCATGATACATTGTTCATGAGCTCATTGTTTAATACTGGCATTGTTTACATCTTTTCATTTGGAATGCTTTATGACCTACGAGCTTTGAGAGCTAGGGCATCGTTGCTATTACCTTCAAGGCACTGTGTGAAGTGTTTGATCTCTCTTTATTTGTTTTGCTATTGATATTCACTATGTGTGTACTCCCCGTTTATGATCATTTCACAAGGAAATGTCTTGATGGCTCATGGGCTACAAGCTAGGGCATGATACATTGTTCACGAGCTTACTGTTTAATATTGGCATTGTTTACATCTTTTCATTTGGAATGCTTGATGACCTACGAGCTTTGAGAGCTAGGGCATCATTTCTATTACCTTCAAGGCATTGTGTGAAGTGTTTGATCTCTCTTTATTTGTTTTGTTGTTGATATTCACTATGTGGTACTCCCCGTTTATGATCATTTCATGAGGAAATGTCTTGATGGCTCGCAGGCTGCAAGCTAGGGCATCATACATTGTTCATGAGCTCACTGTTTAATACTGTCATTTTGCATGAGCTCACTGTTTAATACTGGCATTGTTCATGAGCTCACTATTTAATATCTGGCCAAGCCATGTAAATGGTACTAGGCCAACCCAATCAGCCCAACAAAATGTGTCATGTATCTTTGTCAAATACACTCATTCACCATTTTGTTCTTATTCTTCACACAAATATTGCATCAAAAGTAATTGTAAACAATGATTCAAAGAAAAAAGAAACAACTAAAATAGATCAGACCCCAAAAGAATACAGTCAACTACAATAGCTCACAGTCTCAATGAAATAAACAGTGTATAAGACAATATATGGTGCACAACAGCAGCAACCATGCAATGACAACAATAACATTTCATGATAAAATTCAATACTCTTATTTTTTATTCAAATCTATTCGAAACTCCTATCAGCTCATTGTCCAATAGTTAAACTAACCTATGACTTCAAAGGAGGAATTATGAAATATAGTTGTAGGTAGTTATCTCTTCTATGATGAAAATAGTACCAAGCCAACCCAATCAGCCCAACAAAATGTGTCATGTTTATCTTTTTCAAATACACTCGTTCACCATTTTGTTCTTGTTCTTCACACAAATATTGCATCAAAAGTAATTGTAAACAATGATTCAAAGAAAAAAGAAACAACTACAATAGATCAGACCCCAAAAGAATACAGTCAACTACAATAGCCCACAGTCTCAATGAAATAAATAGTGTATAAAACAATATTTAGTCTTAATAAAACCTTATAAAACAACATATATTGTGTGAAGTGTTTGATCTCTCTTTATTTATTTTGGTGTTGATATTCACTATGTGGTACACCCCGTTTATGATCATTTCATGAGGAAATATCTTGATGGCTCACGGGCTACAAGCTAGGGCATCATACATTGTTCATGAGCTCACTGTTTAATACTGGCATTGTTTACATTTTTTCATTTGGAATGCTTGATGACCCATGAGCTTTGAGAGTTAGGGCATCATTTCTATTACTTTCAAGGTATTGTGTGAAGTGTTTGATCTCTCTTTATTTGTTTTGTTGTTGATATTCACTATGTGGTACTCCCCATTTCTGATCATTTCATGAGGAAATGTCTTCATGGCTTGCGGGCTGCAAGCTAGGGCATCATGCATTGTTTATGAGCTCACTGTTTGAGCACCTCATGTCCATATATATATACTTTAAAGGAGGAATTATGAAATATAGTTGTAGGTAGTTATCTCTTCTATAATGATGGAGGAGTGAAAGGTAATGATCAGTGAGGTTGCTACTATTAGATCATACATTAACACACTTACTGTTTTGAATTTGAGCTTAGGAATCATGCAATGTTATTATTTTCATTGCATGCTTGTTGCTATTGTGCACCATATATTGTTTTATACACTGTTTATTTCATTGAGACTGTGAGCTTAGTTTTTCTTTTAGAAGTGTATGGCTTGACTATGCACATGCATAATTATAGATGAGGATCAGTAATAGGATGTCATTCATTGCTTAGATGTTTTTTATCTAACCCCCATCTCTCTTTTCTTTGCAGGTTCTGGATCACACAGGGGCACACTAGATTCATACCTGGGTCAAAAATTCATCACTTCAGGCAATGTCTGGCACCCTTATTATTTATGTTCATCCTCTTATGTATGCCTGTACTCTTGCATTTTCTTCTAAAATTTATTTTCCTTGTATAGTATATACAAGTTATTTTATATATATATATATACATGTAATCTTTAGATGCAAAAATTTATTTTCCTTTACATGTATCTTTGCATAAAATGAACACAAATTAAACAAGATCATCTAATAATGAAAACTAGGGTACTATAGTCACTTGTCTAGTAATTAGTTCCCCAAACCATTACTAAGGATTAAACATAAGTCTATGTCCCCAAATCTATTGTTCTATGTGTATAAAACAATATATGGTGCACAACAACAGCAAGCATGCAATGGCAGCAATAACATTGCATGATGTCTGAGCTCAAATTCAAAGAAGTAAGTGTATAAATGTATGATCTAATAGTAGCAACCTCATTGATCATTACCTTTCACTCCTCCATCATTATAGAAGAGATAAATACCTACAACTAGGGCATCATGCATTGTTTATGAGCTCACTATTTGACTAATGATCATGTTGTGTGTGTGCCTGATTTAGAGCTCACATTCAGTGGAATTTATGCCACATATGGGGGTGTGACTAATTTGAATAATTAAATTCAAATAGAGAGATGTCCACTCAAATAATTAAATGATATTAATTCTTTTTTGATGTGTATTAGCTAAAGGGGTAGATTTAATTTAATTTAAAGCACTTAGGACTTTAGAATTAAATTAATTTATCATAGGGATAATTTAGCTAATATAAGTCAAAGACTTTTAGGAATTAATTTAGCATTTGTTTATTGCAATTTAGGGTCTTTGCAACTGACATCAAGTCAAATAGAGTCAAGTAGGAGAGAGAAAATTACCTAGGGAACTAGGACTTTGATGACATAGAATTGAAGAAATACACCAAAATTGATGAAATTAAATAGGTGCCAATTTTGGGGTATTACAAGTCTAAGTCCCCAAATCTATTGTTCTATGTGTATAAAACAATATATGGTGCACAACAGCAGCAATCATGCAATGACAACAATAACATTGCATGATGCCTGAGCTCAAATTCAAAATAGTAAGTATATTAATGTATGATCTAATAGTAGCAATCTCATTAATTACTAAGCCAAAGGGGTTTTTTGATTCGAAAGACTTAGCAGCTTCTAGGGTCATTTTCTTTTCTGTTGCGTTAATAGGACGTCTACTAGAAACATTATGACTGCGCATCCCCTTGCTCATCTCTTTAGTTTTTTTCGTAGATTTCACCATCTGACATTTCTTTTCGGTAAGAGATGGCTGTGAAAAAGATATTTCTATTTTTCATTCTGAGAAGATCTAGAGTGATTTTGAGTCACAGAGGAAATGCCTTGATCCTTCCACAAGTGCTATTCCGACAAGTTCTGATCACTTGCTGAACAGAAAATTATCTATTGAGTTGAAAAGAAAACCAATAGAAGACACTAAAAATGAAATGAAAATACCTAAGGTTTCTTCTCAACATAAGTAAAATCCTTTCCCTCAATGAAAGATTGAAGTCTTTCCAAACTCATTTCTCCCAAATTATGGGAAACTTTGAACTTACCATTTGAATAACCACAAGTTTTTATTTGTATGCAGGCCATTTTTCTGAGAGTCATGAACATTTCCATCCATCTCTTACCGAAAAGGAATGTCAGATGGTGAAATCTACAAAAACAAAAACTGAAGAGATGAGTAGACAAATGTTCAGTCATAAATGTAGATATCACAACAGTTGAGAAACATAAATGTAGATATCCAAAAAATTGTGACCATGATGCCTACATTTATGTTTCTTAGCTGTTGTGTCCCAAGACCCCTTATTTGATTGGCCAGTGCTCTGTTTGTTATATTGATGCTATTAGATAAAATAGGGACATCAGTAATAAAATAATACACTTAATATTTTGAATTTGAGCTCTAGCATCATGCAATGTTATTGCTATCAAAACAGTATGTGTATCAATGTACGATCTAATAGCATAAACCCCATTGATCATTACCTTTGACTCCTCCATCATTATAGAAGAGATAACTACCTACAACTATATTTCATAATTCCTCCTTTGAAGTCATAGGTTAATTTAACTATTGGACAATGAGTTGATAGGAGTTTCGAATAGGTTTGAATAAAAACTAACAGTATTAAATTTTATCATGCAATGTTATTGCTGTCATTGCATGCTTGTTGTTGTTGTGCACCATATATTATTTTATACACTATTTATTTCATTGAGACTATGAGCTATTGTAGTTGACTGTATTCTTTTGGGGTCTGATCTATTGTAGTTGTTTCTTTTTTCTTTGAATCATTGTTTACAATTACTTTTGATGCAATATTTGTGTGAAGAACAAGAACAAAATGGTGAACGAGTGTATTTGACAAAAATAAACATGACACATTTTGTTGGGCTGATTAGGTTGGCTTGGTACCATTTACATGGCCTAGCTAGATATTAAATAGTGAGCTCATGAACAATCATCCTACTACTTACACTGCAATTTCTATGTCCACTTACAATAATAAATTATAGAGTTTCATTGCAATTTCTATGTCCATTGCCATTAAAATATATCACTCATCCTGTTATATAGGCATAATAAAACAATCTTGCATAATAGCTTTTGAATCACATTAACACACACCCATGTTCTGTAGCATAGTTTATTTTAGAAGTGTATGGCTTGACTATGCACATGCATAATTGTAGATGAGGATTAGTAATAGGATGCCAGACATTGCTTAAATCCTTTGGATCTAACCCCATCTTTTCCTTCCTTATAGGTTTTGGATCATACAAGAGCATACTGGATTGAAGCCTGGGTCAACACTTCATTACTTCAGGCAATGTTTGGTACCTCCATTATTTATGTTCATCCACTTATGTATGTTTGCATTCATTCATATTCTTATGAAAGTTAATCTTTATGAGCTCAAATTCAAAATAGTACGTGTACTATTTTATTACTGATGTCCCTATATATTGTCGTCAATAGTCATGGATGCGAGATGTTTCTAATATCAATGAGATGGATGAAGAAGAATATCAATGACATGAATGAAATGTACAATAATGCCAGATGTTTGGCATGTTCTAACAATTTTTTTATATGTACTACTCTTATTCACCTTGTTTTATATGTCCTACTTATATATCTATCTTTGATCTTTTGTTAAGAGAAATTTTATTCTAAAAGAGTGTATTTAATCTGTATATGATTAAACAACCTCACTAGTTAAGAGTGTTCTCATTTGTAGTGGGCATGACAAGAATCAAATCACTTGAAAGACACCAGTATTTAGACATGCACAAATTAGTGACGTGATTAAGCAAATTACCTTTCTTTATAATTTCATGGTTGTCATTTTGTTTTGAGTGTCTAGTGATTTAAACCAAAGACTTCGACTTAGCCAAAAAATGTGCAAGTCTACATTAGTATGTTTCTTTTTATTGTAATTATAATTAGTATGAAAGCACAAAATAATGACAATGCAATATTTGTGATAATGCAATATTTGTCGAAATAGTGTCGATGACTTCGGTCAATGTGCTTATGTGTCAATGTGGTGTTGGCCCATGCATGTTGAAGATGTCACGCACAACAAGTAATCCTGGGCGTCAATTTTGGGTTTGCCCAAATAGGAAAAAGGTCTGGATATTTCATAATTATATTTTATGTTTTAAAATAATGTGACAACTACTCATTTTATGAAGAACTGATGTACATTTGGTATTGTCAGGGAAATATTGGATGTCAATACTTTCAGTGGGTCAATCAAACCACATTTACATCTACCACATTTCATTGTCTCATAAGTCACATCAAACAATCCACTTTTTGTAATCTAAGTCTCTCAGCTCGATTCACCAAGAAGAAGACTTCTCCCAAGTCATCACGGACACCATAATGATCTACAGATCTCTAATGTGCAAGTTATGCACATCACTCTCTTGACATCACACCTAACTCATTCGAAACTGTGGCAAAAATGGTAGACAATCCCAGTGATCCATCACAACCCAATCTCAACAATAATGCAAAGAGTAGCTTGCTTCTGTCTTCAAGCTGATCAATGCATAGTCTACTCAAACTCCAAGTTAAGTCACTGATATACTCCATAGGAACAAAGCACATCAAATTCAGACCAAAGAAGTCAAGAAGTCACTCGAATCAGATTTGAATGCAATCAGGTCCGCATATATCCCATGAACACATCAAGAAGAATGCATCTCTGATCGTCGCACTAGCTTCTTGTGTCAGAGTCGTCGCTGTCACAAGTCTTGATTCGGTAGGATCCATTCGAAATCCAAGTCTCTAGACTCGACTCAATAATCCATGACCCACTACCGAATCTACTGCAAAGTTATCTCTGAATGATCCATAACCAAATCACGAGCACGAACCAGATCTACAAGAACACCGTTCTGAATCGACAAATATATGTATATATTTTTAAAAAAATTGATTGTCATCATAACTACGATGGAATTACAACAGCGATGGGTATCCGTTACAAACATCCAACATACAATCATCGCATTAACAACATTGTTGTCGGAACAAATCATAAATGATGAATGTCCTTCATAAATTTCCAACGCATGTTTGTCATATGTACAACATAGTCATCATTAAAAACCATAAATGATGCACATCCGTCATAATCTTGCGATGGAAATTTGTTGCACTAATAGCATTTCTGTTGGTGAACAGGTTAATAATGATAGCTACCCGTCAAAATATTCTGACGAGTCACCATCATTTGTATTTGTTGTGACAGTTAGGCGTCGCAATGTGGACGACTACAAATAGGTGCAACGACAGGTTTGCTTTATTGGCACCCAATTTTTGCAATAGCTAAGGGTGTCATAATTATGATGCCTAACAAAACCATTGGTTTTTCTAACTGCAAAACTATGACACCAGGTAGTGTCACTCAATCAACAGTATACTCTCTAAATTCAAATGTTCAGCCATCGAAAAAAGGTCTCAAATGTACTAGTGATTCCAACATGGGCAAGTTTCTTTGTTTTTTCTCTTCAAGGGGCACCCTGGTATGTTAGGTTCCTTTCAAGCTTTCTTTTATGGCTAGTTGTCTAGAATATGTAATTTATCAAAGACTAGTAAGGAAGGGGAGCTATTTCAACAAACTAGCCAATGGTTTTGTTTGATCCCAATGATGTAAATTTGTGTACATATGTAAATGTTTGTATAGCAATAGGTTAGGCATTTTCCTTTTCTAAGAAGTGTTGTTGCACATGATGCATTCTCCTTAAGGGAATACATGTTATAGTTTCCTATTTTCCTCTAGGCGCGCTTACTAGGATTTTGTGTCCTCTCTTGTCTTGAGTCTCTTGACATTTTAAAATGTAATGGATAAGGCAATGGTCTATGAACCAAAGAATTTGGGTCCACATTCTATAGGAAAAATACCCCTGAGAGTTGCCAGAATTGTGAATCAAAATTCAACAATGTTGTAGGTTTCAACTTTATGTTGGCACTCTTGTTTTCGTTTCTGTGACAATTGTTTGTAGTAGCACGCTTTTCCATTGGTCAATATGGTGTGCATCTTGGCCGCAACTTTGAACAACATGCACCAGAGTTCCTTCCAAAGTGCCACATGTCCCTTAGGCGCTAAACACTTTCTCTCCTCTGTTGGTGGGTCTAGGTTTTCTTGTCAACATGACATGTGGTCATTGAATAGTCTCACAATAGGTAGGGATAATCATGCCATTGTCTCTCTTAAGGATAATATATATATGCTACGGATTACCTATCCCCATCATGAAATGCATTTAGATTATCAACCTAGGGACGTAGACTTGAAATGGGACAACACAGTTTGTGCACTAAGTTCCTTTAGGAGTCGTGACACCTATGCTGCAGGAAGATAAAATGCATGAAAGGAATCTATGCTATTGTTGTAGGAAAGTAAACACACTTGACTATTGAATAGAATTACTGCAAAAAACTTATGAAATGAATCTAAGCCTGTCTAACAACTGAAAACATTCACTATACCCATCTCTGCAAATGCTACAGGAACAACCACAATGGCAATGTTGCAGGAATAAATTAGTAACTCTATTTGAAAATAGGAAAAGTACAGGAAGCAAATCTATTCTAACTTAATCTAATCCACCTTCCAAGTGGGCCCCCTTGGTTGGCTTCTACTAACTACTCAACACAAGAGATAATCCAAAATCACTCTTCCATTAAATTCTTCTTAACTGGTTACATAACAACTGAATAACTCATGAAGAACAAAATAGAGAAACTTCCACTATATTGAATACATAATTCTATCTTTCTTCATTACCTACTAAATCAGTCAAAATCTCTTTATATCAAGGATTGACGCTTATTGAAAACATAACAGAAAAGTCTCATTAAACCTAGCCAAATATGGAGGAGATAAAACAACCACGACATAATACAATTACTGATGACAATAGAATAATAGTTCTGAGGAAATATAGCAGGACTAATTCCCTATATTCTCTAGAATAGTATCTCCTTCAAAGCTCGGCATATCCATCGAAATCATGTTGGATTCTCCCACCATGGTTGGTCTTCTAATGCTCCTTCTTTAATGCAAATGTGCCACTCTTCATACCGCTTCATGTTTACTTGAAAGGTTAGTAACATTCGATACACATATGCAAGTCAAGATTTTCAACTCCTACTCAAATGTTAGAACACAACTTGAAATAATTATATGAAGTACTACATTATATTTATAATAGTCAGCAAAACATATCACTCAAGCTACCCATAGATTTTGTGGCTTTAGCTATACTTGGCATAGGTTCACATAAGTATAAGTAATAAAATGTCTTGGAAATGTTTGTCAAAGTATCAACAAAATATAAAGATCATAAAAAAATTAAGGCAATAATTAGACTCATCATCTGCCCCCTACTAATAGAATGCTTGTCCTCAAGCATTGTATTTCCTTATTATGGTCCTGAAACCACCAATGGTCGTCTTTCCCTTCTTTCCACTTTTGAAAGTGTAGTAGAACCCCCTTGTGTGTTCCAAGTAATCTTCTTGATGCTCCTCAACCAACTGATCCAGTCTAGTAGCACTGATGTCATGTAGGTGCCAAAAGAGTGTAGGTGGTTGGAAGGATAAAGGCATCCATAATTCCCTTTTGGGTTGTTGTCCCAACTTCATGTAATTAGCCACTTTGTGGACAACTGCTTCATAATTAATTGGGCTATGTGGTTTTGCTTTTTTGAAAGCTTCTGGCAATCTGTTCCACCTACTTTTGACTCCTGAAAGATCTCTTTGGGTTGTAAAATTGGGCAATGTCTAATAATCTCTGTAAGCTTTATCTCTCAATGCAAATACTTTCTCCTTGATTTCTGGCTTTGGTCTCCCATAAGTCAAATTGAGCCAATCCCTCAAAAGAACATTAGGCTTATGTGTCTCAGCCCTTAATGGCAAAGGCTCAAATTTCTCCAGATCCCTGTAGGTGTTCAGCTGTCTATCATAGTTTGTCTCATTATGCATCCATGACATCAAGGTGCTTAAGTGAATGTCCCCTATATATAGCAGAGGATTCCACTCTGTTTCATGTGGGATAATAAAATTGTGCAAATAAAGCTCACATAATAGATTTTGTTGCCATGATGGCAGAGTCTGATACAAACCATAGAATTCTTGGGCTGACTTGAATTCACAATCAATGTCCTTCATTATCATCATAAGTTGGAACAAAAGAAATTGCTCCTTTAAGCAAATAGCATATATCCTAGGTGGTGGTCTATAAGCTATCACCTGGTCAACTAGTTTTAAGGCCTTGTCCATTTGCTCTTTTTGTTTCCTTAGCTTCTCTTTGAGAGATTCAATCTCCTCATCCTTCTCAAACATCTCCCTTTGAATTTTATTTATTTCCTACTTCCACCATGTTTTCTGAAAGATAAAATGGTTGTATAGATGAAAGAGGATAGACTGAATTGTTGATGAAGGGAACTCTTGCATTTGAACCTTCTTTTTCTTTTCCTTAATAGTCTATTGGAAGAAGTCAGTGAACCACGTTGATTGATAAGGTATAATGGATACATTAGAATATACAAGATGTTGAGGAGGAGTAGATTGAACATTCGCATGAATGCTCTCTTGCATTACATCAGGGCTCGGTTCAGGCATTCTGTGGCATGATAATGCTAGGTTCTTGCTCATTAGGAGGCTCCTCCATATGATGGGATTCTTCTTGTGTAGGGGATTCATCAAGAATATATTCAACAGAGGGCTCTTTATCAGGTTTTGGTGCTAGAACTTCTAGGTGTTGAGGAGAAGGTGGAGACACACGTCCTCTCATGTGAGGGCTTCTACACATAGTTGCCTCTTCAACCACTACAGTTTTAGGTTGGTGAGACCTTTTTGGTTTATGTGTTGTAGGAGTAGTTACTATAGGACTCAATCATTTTCTTTTATTAACTTGAATTGTAGGGTTTGAAATTTCTCCTTCTAAGTTAGGGATTTCTTTTCTAACTTTCTGCTTTCTTTTTCTTGAGGAAGAAGTGGGTACATTACTCTCTGGAGTAGTTCGGGAGGTTGGTTTTATGGTGGTAATTTTGGTTCTTTTTCTTTCACAGCTACTTCTTCAGTAGGGTCAGAAGATTCTACTGCATCTTCTAGAGGTTGGGCCACATGATTTACTTGGGGTTGCAAAGTTTTGGTTTGGAAAAATTATGCCCATGACATGGGGGAAACATCCCTAAGAGATTTTTCAACCAAAAGCTTGATCAGGGCATGGTGACTAATGGAGTTTGCATTGTCATTTTGAGTTTCCTCGGCACTGATACTTAGCATATTATAAAGAAAATTGGAAATATTAACCTGAAGATTATGCCTGATATAGCTAAGCAGCTTAAAATGATGAGCATGCAGGTTTGAAAACCTTCCCTCACAAGTTAAATACCTGATGATGTGCATAGAAAGTTCTAGAAATGGTTGTGGAAGGGACAATCTATTGCACCCCTTCTTAGTAATTTCAAGCAGAGGATCACCTGGCCTGGAGAATTGAGCTCGAGATGACCTGGCGTCATGCTTGTTTGGATAATGTTCTCCCACAACTGGTAACCCTGTAACTTCTGTAATTCTCTCTTCAATAGAAACAAATGTCAATCCCCATATGGTTTCTTGTCCTTCTTCAAATGTACCCATGAATTCTACAACAACCTCCTCATTAAACTCTATTAGCTGAAGAAAATAACCAAGCCAGCCACATGCATTGAACCTGTGGATTGCCTCAACATCGGCCAACAAAATACCATTAACGACTGGTTCATGTCTCTATAATTGTCTACCCATCTTAATAATGCCCACTCTCTAATTTTTTTAGCTCTCCAACCTACTGCTAAGCTTTTGATTTCTCTACAAATTCCCTCTTTTGAAATGCAATTGCGATTCTTGAAAATACGGATATTTTTGCTTGCATTACCTTTTTTTTACTTGACATGAACTATAATAATGGAATTGATTTCAAAGGTCATCAATACCTTAAGTGTGAGTTACCTCACAAATTAATTATGATCCTTTTGAAGTCATGTCAAGTTTAGGAAATCAAAATTTGAAAGTATGGGAAATGTGTGAAGGATTAAAAGAATTAATGGAACACAGCCTAAGTACAATACTGATGTAACAGGGGTATGACAAGGGTAGTTTAGGAATGACACTTGAAAGTTAGTACACTTCCCCTACCCCCTACAAAAGTTGAACAAGTGTCCTCACTTGTTAAATTTAGCACAAGGTTGGGAAACTGGGTTAATGCATATATTATACATTTAATGCAGTACTAGATATAATTAATTAAACCTGTGCGCTAAATGTAAGTAAGGAGTTAGAAAGTTGTACCTAGAGATTAGTTATTCTACATGAATGTCAGTTGATGAGAGTGTTGATTCAGGCAGCCGCATTAGATTGCCGACGTGGCATTTTATTGAAAGCATTTGAAAATAGAAACTATGGGTGACATGGAATTTGAGTGGGTGGTAGAAATAGGAATAAGATGAGTTGATGAGAAGAAAAGAGAAAAGTGAATGAAGAAGTATACTTCATTAAATGAAGTTTTATTATGAGTGCTAGTGAACATATGTCATGGTGATGTTGCAAGAGGAAGGCTTTCACCTTCTGCTACAAGAACTATTTCCTGAGGTGTTGTTAAACTATGCATGTTGAACTGTTGCAAGAATTCTTCTTTGGTTTGAGGCTTGTGATATAGGCACAAGCAGTGTCCATTGACTAGCAGCTTAAATTGTACTGGATCAAGTGTGGTCAGCTGAACTACTCCATTATAAAAAAATATGTTGAATTTCATAGGGTCCAAGCCATCTGGTTTGCAGCTTTCCTGGGTTCTCCTTGAATCTGGAATCATATAGTAAAGCCCAATCTCCTACTTAAAATTGCTTGTTCTCGATATGTGAATCATGCCATCTTTTCCTTTGGTTCTGGATTAGCTTTGTTCTTTCCAATGCTGACTTGCGCATTTCATCTAATGAGTTGAGATGGAGGAGACGTTATGTTTGTGTTGTAGGAAGATTGATGTTTAGCTCAAGTGTTGTGCGCAATGTTTTGTGTTCAAATTCTATGGTCAACATTGCTGCTTTTCCATACACCAATTCAAATGGTGTGAACCATGTTGTTGTCTTCCATGTTGTGCAGTAAGCCCAGACTTATTTTGTTAATTGACTGCTCCAATCCTTGTGATGCAATTGTACTATCTTTTTTAATATGGCCTCTATTTCTCTGTTTGTCACCTCTACCTATTTGTTTGCTTGCAGATGATAAGGACTAGACTTCTGATGCCTTATGCTATACTCCTTCATTAGCTCTGTGATCAGGTTTGATGTGAACTGTGCACCTTTATCCATTACTAGCTCTCTGGGGACTCCATACCTGGTAAAGATATCTTCTTACAAGAATTTTGCTACTTTTTCATCCCTTGCATTATGCATAGCTTTCACTTCCACCCATTTTGTCAGGTAATCTGTACAAACCAAAATGTAGGATTTTCCATTTGATGGTGGATCAATTCGTCCAATGAAGTCCATACCCCACTTATCAAAGGGTGTTATTACTCCTTGTAGATTAAGTGGCATCTCATTTGATTTCGTTGGTCGACCCATCCTCTGACATTTATCATATTTTTTTGTATAACTGGCTGCATCTTTATGTAATTGAGGCCAATAATATCCTATTGTTAAGATTTTTAGGGATGTTCACTTTTCTGCAAAGTGACCTCCACAAGGCTCATCATGACAAGCATGGAGTATATAGTATACTTCATCTTCTCTCACACATCTCATAATCTGATCTGGACCAGTGTAAAATAGATTGTTATCTATCCATGAAAACTGAAAGCTCTTCTCTACAAGCTTTTTCTTGTCTTTTTGAGAAAAATGTGGGGGCATCTTATTTGTTGCAAGATAATTGGATATTTCTGCATACCATGGGTTTTTGATTGCTATATGGAACAGGTGTTCATCTGGAAATGTATCTTCAACCTAAGTAGTATCTTCATCAGCATTTTGTAGTCTAGATAGGTAGTCAGCAACTACATTGGAATTTCCTAGCTTATCAACAATTGTGATATCAAACTCCTGCAATAGTAAGAGCCATCTTGCCAATCTTCCTATTATAGCATGGATACTTTTGGTATAGGACTTGTGTTTACTTCACTAGGTAGCAACTGGTGGATAATATTAGGTTATGAAGGTAATACACAATCCTCAAATTTATCTTCATACGTACTTAACTCTAACACAAAACTCTCAGATACATCTTTGATTACAACATAATCATTATTAAGAATGCTCTGAATGACTTCATCTTCCTCTTGCAGCTTTAGAAAGGATTGCCTATGTAACATCATGAGCTAAACCACATAATTCAGTTCTTCTTCCCCATCTCCTAAGTTTGGCCATATAGTTGTACTCAAATCTGGCTACGGTTGACCTGGAGGATACAATGCTAATTTATTAGTGGCTTGCCCATTAAAATTGTCATGTTCCCTAATCTAAAAATTATGTTTGCATCAGTTGTTGCTAACCATGAACATCCTAGAATAATAGGGTAACTAGCAAGGTTCACTTTTGGTGAAAGGATCATGAAATCAGTAGGGTACTCCCAAGAATCTAAGGCAACTATTATATCTTCTATCATTCCATCAGGAGTAACAATAGAGCTATCTGCTAATTGCAATATTGTTGGAGTAGCTCTCAACCCTTCAATACTCAATTTATTCATAGTATCCTTAGTCATTACATTAATGGCAACACCTAAGTCTATTAATGCATTTTTTATAGAATGGCCATTAATGATGATATTCACAATTGGACTCCCTGGATCTGAATATTTTGTTATTACTAGTTTTTCTAGCATGATATCAACCAATTTTCCTATAACATGAACTGTTGTAGGATCCTTTTTCTTTCTCCCAGGCTTTTTAAGACAAGCTTCTTTTATTGCTTTTCCATAAACTAGAACATCTTTTATTGCTTGAAACAGGGGAATCTGGACATGCATGTTCTTAAGCTGGTCAATGATATCAAATGGTTGGTCTTCTTTTGGTATGGGCTTCTCCATGCTAAGCCTCTAAGGAAAAGGTGGTTTAACTGATGTATGAGCATTAGCTGAGTTGGAAACATTTTTTGATGCAACAGTATTTGGAAAATCATTCTCTGGAATCGGTATTGTTGTTGCAGGAAGGTCTGGCACTTCAGTGATAAGGGGTGGTTTAGGTGCTGGCAAGGTAGTACCTGATCTTAGGTGTATATCAGCTATATCAAGTGCATAGGCAGGGTACTTCTGAGCATCAGTAGCATACATTTTTTGCTATGGGTATTGACTGTTGGGATTTGGTTGAGGTTGAGCAGGTAATTGTGTCTACTGTTGAGGATTTGTATTTGGAGGTGGTGGCATTATTGTAGGCATATTTTTTGGAGGTGGTAGAGGTGGATATCCAGGATTTGGATTAGGCCATTGCTGAGGTCCTCTCCACTAGTTAGTGGGCTGCCAATTTCCTTATGGTTATTGCCATTGGTTTGGAAATTCTGACCATTGGGGTTGCTGTGGAGGATACCATTGATTCTATTGATTATTTGGCCAAGCATTATTCCAAGTGGGTTGATTATATTGTGGAGGACTTTGGACATTTCAGTTTTGCCACTGACTATTATATGGACTTGAAGTTTGTAATGGGTCTTGAGGCATACCTTGTCTCGTGGCCCATGGCCGGCGTTGAGAAATGAAAAATACTTGCTCATCCTCTCCGTCTATCTTCAAGTATTCAGTCAGAAGATGTTGATTCTCTAGGTTTGTGACCAATTTACAATGATAATCCTTCTTTTGTTTGGAGCAATGAGGACAATATTCGGCCAGCTGTGCCTCTGCGTTTGCATGTTTCTTCTTGGCAGTCATCATTTCTAGGTGTGTAGCAACATCATTGATGATTTCTTGCTTGAAGTTTGATAACATTTTTGAAATCTTCATCTTTGAAATACTAGAGCCACTTCCTTTAGTTAGCATTGAGTGAAATCCCCTTCCTTTCTTGACTACTTCTCTAGAATAGTTCATACAAATCTTCTGAAGGTCATCCTAGGAGGACTGAGATATACCACCTCCAGCCATGAGGTCCAGAGCTTTAAGACAATTTTCATTTACTCCTCTTAGAAAAATCAGCTTCTATGAATCCTCCTGCAATGCATGTTGCGGGTTCTTTTGTAGGATAAATAAGAAGCATTATATGTAGTCCTCTAATGTCTCATCTTCCCTTTGTGACATACGGAAGATGTCATCTCCTTTTGAATCACTTCCCTTGCAGTATTCTTTATGCTTTCTTAGAAACAAACCTCTCATTCCGTCCCAATTAGCTACTGCATTTTCTCCTAAGCCCATGAACCATCTGAGGGCTGACTCCTTCAATGTTGTTGGGAACAACTTAAGCTTATGACTGTCAGTATTATAGTCAAAACTTTGACACAATATGTCAAACTTGAACAAAAAGGTGTCAGGATCCTTCGTAACAAGGCCATAGAACTTTGGAAGTTTTTGAAGCAGGTATGTTCTTGAGGTTAGGATTGTTAATAAGACTTGGAATTGGAAATGGAAATGTAGGAGCTGCCATTAATGGAGCTGTTGGATATTGAAACTATGGCTAGAAAGTATTGTTGACTAGAGGGTTTTGAGCAACAGACGGTCCTAGAGTAGGATTATTATGAAAATTGGCTAATATTTCTGCAAAAGGAAGGAGGTCAAATGTTTCTTGGGTTTCTTCTTCTTCTGTTGAAGATGATGCAACAAACCCAGGACTGGCATCAAGAAATGGTAATTCAAGCTCTTCAAACTCTTCTTCCAGTTTAATAGGTTCCTTTGGAAGAAATTTTCCATGAGCATCTTGCCTTCTTCGATGCATGCAAGTAAGTTGATGACTTATGAAGCAAGCTCACAACTTCTTGTATTAACTAAAAACAAGAAACTAATCTAAAAAATAAATGACTCATTAAGGTTCCTATTTTGACATCATCCCCAACAACGGTGCCAAAAATGAACAGTCTCACAATAGGTATGGATAATCATGCCATTGTCTCTCTTAAGGATAATATATCTATGCTATAAATTACCTATCCCCATCATGAAATGCATTTAGATTGTCAACCTAGGGACGTAGACTTGAAATGGGACAGCACAGTTTGTGCACTAAGTTCCTTTAGGAGTCATGACACCTATGATGTACAAAGATAAAATGCATGAAAGGAATCTATGCTATTGTTGCATGAAAGTAAACACACTTGACTATTGAATAGAATTACTACAAAAAACTTATGAAATGAATCTAAGCCTGTCTAACAACTCAAAACATTCACTATACCCGTCTCTATAAATGTTGCGGGAACAACCACAGTGGCAATGTTGCAAGAATAAAATAGTAACTCTATTTGAAAATAGGAAAAGTATAGGAAGAAAATATATTCTAACTTAATCTAATCCACCTTCCAAGTGGGCTCCCTTGGTTGGCTTCTACTAACTACTCAACACAAGAGATAATCCAAAATCACTCTTCCATTAAATTCTTCTTAACTGGTTACATAACAACTGAATAACTCATGAATAAAAAAACAGAGCAACTTCCACTATATTGAATACATAATTCTATCTTTCTTCATTAACTACTAAATCAGTCAAAATCCCTTTATATCAAGGATTGGCGCTTATTGAAAACATAACAGAAAAGTCTCATTAAACCTCGCCAAATATGGAGGAGATAAAACAACCATGACATAATACAAATACTACTGACAACAGAATAATAGTTCCAAGGAAATATAGCAAGACTAATTCCCTATATTCTTTGGAACAATAGCTCCTTCAAAGCTTGGCATATCCATTGGAATCGTGTTGGATTCTCCCGCCATGGTTGGTCTTCTAACGCTCCTTCTTTAATGCAGATGTGCCACTCTTCATAGCGCTCCATGTTTAAATGAAAGGTTAGTAACATTCAGTACACATATGCAAGTCAACATTTTCAACTCCTACTTAAATGTTAGAACACAGCTTGAAATAATTATATGAAGTACTGCATTATATTTATAATAGTCAGTAAAACATATCACTCAAGCTACCCATAGATTTTGTGGCTTTAGCTATACTTGGCATAGGTTCACATAAGTATAAGTAATAAAATGTCTTGGAAATGTTTGTGAAAGTATCAACAAAATATAAAGATCATAAAAAAATTGAGGCAATAATTAGACTCATCGGTCATCTTGTGGGTGATCAAGGAGACATGATTTTTATTGCAGATAGTTTTCTTGCTTGAGTGTTGTGTGTCCTCATTTTTCCAACTGATCTCTTTTGTTGGTGGGTCTTGATACCTTTCAAGTGTGACATGTGGGCATCCCGTGGGGGTTGATGAGGTTTCAAATCTCATTCATAGGGAGCCTTAGAGATCATTCCCCATGTGTCCCTTCTATTGTAACCATACTTTGCCATGCGTCCAGCTTCGCATACAAATAATTCTTTCAGTTTGGGGTACAACATTCAAGGAAACTACTGCCATGATTATTGAGAAGTGGCAGTTGAGTGTAATAATGAAGAAGATGTTTCTACATGCATGAAACATAGGCTAAATGCCAATTTTTTAGGGTTAGTGAGGTGACCTAACACATAGCCTAATCGAATGGAACACGTAGCACTTTGTCTGAACTACTTTATGTTAGGGTTTTTGAGCAGTTCTTTGCTATATATACAAAGCATTATAATGTAAAGAGAGATACGTTTAGACTTAACTTTGGTAGAAATAGAGTAGGACTCTTATAGAAGTATTTTCAACAGGCTTTGTCTTATTTTGTAAGCCTTAAACTATAATGGGCCTCTTGAAATATTAATACAAATTTATCTTGCTTTCAACCCTTTGATTTTATTTCATTTTCGATGAGCTACTTATAAATGTTTCTATGTTGTTTATATGCAATCTCTTAATTTAGTGCATCTGCATTTAAGCTTTACTAAATAGATTATGCATTCAGGATTCTCTATTTTTTGAGCGTATTGCATGGTTCACTCTATGTCTCTTATTTATTGTGCTGATGTATTTATGAAACTATTCCTAGGCCTATACACTACAAAGTTTCCTTGATATTTTATTTCTTGAAATAGCCCGTGCGCTTGAGTTTTGAAGTGTTCCAAAATCTTGGTGTTTCACCTTAGTAGGGTTATCTTTTCTTTCCCTCCCCCCCCCAAAGCACGAAGAGATGACTTCTAAAATCCTAGAGGTCAATTAGGGAAACATGTGCAAGGTCCCACACTCACTGAACTTCCCATAGACTATCTACTTGGAAGCAATTCAAGGTGTCAAAAAATCCTATGTCATTTCTTTTGTTGGATAAGTGAGCCTTATTTGGCCTTGCGACCTTGCTTTGTACTTTTTGATTTGTTCTAAATAAAATTCTTACCTCTCATTTTTTTTCAAAAAAGGATGTCAAATGACCCTCTTTTAAAATGATGTCAACACCCAATGTAAACTTAATCAAATGCATGTGAAATGAATTGAATTTTTAGAGTCACTCTTTTATTTTAAATTATAGAAGTGGCAAGTCTAATTGAGTGGCACACACTTTAAGAGGAAGATTTTTATTGCTAATTGAAATGAGAGTTGATTTTACAAGATTTCTTGCAATAAAGACATTAAATGATAATGATGTATATTTCAAGGAAGGATGAGTTGCATGTAATATGCCAATAGATAAGAGCTATACATCATGGTTGGATTATTTCATCTAAGAAGGTCTACTTTTAGAGGTAGTTTTTTTTATGTATGCCACAAGCATCCATGGGAGATAATCTAATGAGGGAAAAATAAAAGTGGAGATTTAGATAGATAATTACTATTAGTTTGGAATGGGAAAGGATGTGAAATAAATAATACAACATTGAATTATTTTATCAATATGTCAAGGGAATAATTCAAAATAATAGACTATATTAGTGTCTACTTATTCTCGAAAAACATTGAAGGATGTAAGAATGGATTTTGCCCTTATATTACCTAGAAAATAAAGAGGTAATAGTTAAATTGAAGTTGTTGTTTATCATGTTTCTAAAATGACACATTTCATTCCATGAAAGAAATCTATGATGCTTCTATTTTTTAGATTTATCTTCAAGGAATTAGAAAGGATCCATAAATGACACTAATGAATACAATCTTAGATAGAGACACCAAATATATGGGTCACTTTTTGTCAAATATTATGAAGATGATTATATACTAAGTTAAGTTTTAGTTTGGCCTATCATTCTCAAACATATGGAGAAACATAAGATGTTGGTAGGAGTTTATGTAATTTATTAATATGCTTGGTTAAAAAATGGCCCACTCAATGAGATTAGATCTTAATACAAAATAAACAATCTTGTAATGAATCTATGAATAGAAGTATAGCTGAAAAATCCTTTTAAATTATGCATGGATTTAGCCCAAGAGGGGTAGACAATTTGAGAGAAACCATTAACATAGGTAGAAAAGTAGCACCTAAAGATTTTATTGATTGAATATATGAATTACAACAAGAATTAAAAAAAATAGAATAAGTGCAGAGAAATACAAGTCAGAAACAAATCATAAGAGAAGAAAATAATGCTTTAGGTTGGGGAATTTGTGTTAATAAATCTATGAAAGGAAAGATAAGTGGAAAAGGGTTGGAACATGTAAAATTTTTAGAAATGTTTTAGTAAATACTTGTGAGATTGAGCTTTTTGATGGTAATGATATCCCATCAAATTTTAATGTTGTTGATTTATGCCATTATTATGAAGAACAAGATTGTATTGAAGGAGTTATTAATCCTAGTGAGCAACACAAAGAATGGGTACAACAACTATCTAAGAAATTAAGGCTGCAATTGTTTCTAAATAGCCAAGAAGATGAGGAGAAAAGAATAGACACAATATTTGGTCAAATGAAAGACTACAACAATTAATGAAGTAAACTAGAGGCCTAAATTTAAGGTATATAAACATAGAGTTACAATCCCTTTTGATGTAACAACTATTTTAATTGTATTTTCCCATTATCAATCCTTTTTTGAGATTTATTTTTGTTTGAATCCTTCTATTAGGATTTTTTGGGCGTTGGTCTCTATTTTTGGAAAGGATTTTATTTGTATCTAGATATGTTAATTTTGTTCTTTTTGTTTACTAGATTAGATATGTACATTATGATTTGGTGGATCTAGGTGTGAGATAAGTAGGTTCATATACATATGCATTCACTATTGTTTTTAATTTTAACAAATATTATTTTTTAAATCTTTTTTCATCCTCCTAAAGTTGAGTATATCATGGAGGTAACTAAGAAAATTGAACAACACTATTCATACTTTCTTGTAGAAGAACATAGGTTTAATGTGCATTAGTTTTTGGTATCAGAGAAATTCATGATGGACTAGAGGTGATTCTAAGTTAATTAGGGAAGAAAAGGTAGGAGGAATGCAACCCCTCAAAGGAACATTAGCGAAGTGCTTAGAAGATTAGAGACCCTTAAGGAAAGATTAAAAATGGATGAATTTGATGAGGAAACATAGAACTTAGTAAATGTTTCCAAGGCTTTAGACCCTCTAGAGAGGCTTCTTGAAGAATTGACTAAACAAAGCTCCAAAGTAAAGGTGGACATTTTGGATTTCAAATGTGAGCTCAATCCTGATATATTCTTAGATTAGATCCAAGATTTAGAGAAACAATTTGAGATGGAAGACATAGACAAAGATGATCCAAAAAGAGTAAAGATTGTTGACTTAAAGTTGAAATTGTATGCAACCCTACAGTAGGAAAATATAAAAGATTAAATTTGTCTTTGACCCAAGATATTACAACATCTAAAAGGTCATTTTTTCCCCTTAGATCACCAACAAAAATTGTTTAAAGAATTTTAGAATTTAAAACAAATGGACAAGTCAATGTAGACTTATATTGAATAGTTTAGAAGGCTTCAAATTTAAACAAATATATAAGAAAGTGAAGGATAAGAGACAAACCGATATTTGAATGGGCTCAATTTTAAACTCTAAGACATGGGCTTGTTCCTAATGTATATGAGGTATATGGATATGCCTTAAGGTCAAGGAGAAACTAAATTGAAAAAAGGAAAAATAAGTAAAAGGGGTGAAAGCTATCAAAATCATGGGAAATAAATTTCTTTAGAACCCACCATGAGTAAAAAGCTTGAAGAAGGCAAGAATGTGACAGTTGAATTTAGAGGAAGAGAAGACTTTGGAGGTAAAGGACAAGGATGATCACCTTTTGGATAGTGGAACCCATTAAAGTGTTTTATTTTTTATGAAGCCCATAAGGCCATAGACAACGTCAATTTTCGTAACAACCAATTCACGTAGTCCCTATTTTCAATTTTTTTTTGTTGACTCCTTATATTAGGATTTTTTGGGTACAAGTTTAATCTTTATTTTTGGAGAGGAATTTTTTTGTATGTTTCCTTTAATGTGAGGAAGGATATGCCAAAGATGCTATTTGTGTTAATCAGACTAGATATATACTTTTTGATTCGATGGATCTAGGCGTCACATTTGTAGGTTTATATACATATACATTTTTTTTTTAAAGTATAATTTTAATTTTTTTTTTCATCTTCCTAAAGTATAGCATATCATGGAAGTTATTGAGAAAATTGAACAAAGTGATTGAGACCTTCTTGTAGAAGAACAAAAGTTTAATTTGCATCACCTAAATACTTCAAATGTTCGTGAGTTTATGACTCATGATATATATATATATATATATATATATATATATATATATATATATATATATATATATATATATATATATATATATATATATATATATATATATATATATATATATGTACACTTGGTATGGCTAATAAAAAAGCATTGCGCCTTATCCTAATTTTTTTGTTTCTCTTTATTTTTCTTTTGTGTTTGCATGTGCAATTCATTTTTTATTCTTTGATTTTTGGTTGGTCCTATCTAGTGTAATTGCTTTAAAATCTCATTCAATTATAATGTTGACAATTGAAGTTATGGAGACAATTTTGAGGCTTGACTAGATTCCTTCTTTATTTTTCTTCATCCATGCTATTTTGAGATATTCATCATTATCTACGATGTCAAGTTGTTAATTTTGGGTTCTCCTACAATGGAAGTGTATCGTCCTAAAAATTTAGCACCCATAATTGGATGTTTAGTTAGGCCCCATTTTGGTGATTTTGAGATTTCATATCTATAATGCTTGATCCAGTTACCTATCTCCCTTTGATTTGATATCTATATTATCTTCCTAGCTCCCCATTTGAATTTTAGTACTTTTTCCTAGGTACATAATGCTCAAAGCTTTATGCTCATATGAAAAAAATTTCCCAAGACATTTTGTTCCTTGAGGTTTGGGTTCAAATTTGAACCGGGGCCTCATTCTAGTGTTTCAGTGGGAAATTAGATCCTGTAGTTGACTTTACCTAATTTTGAATCCCAAAATGTGTGATGAGGCATATAAACACCATATCTCTCCTTATTTTGGTATCCACAAGCAAGAATTGAAGCAATCAAGCTATCAAGTTTAAGATTTGAAGACAAGCATCCAAGATCTAGCATCTCTCTAAGAATCCAATGCATTTTGAAGGCAATCTTATTCATTGTAGCAAGTTTCTCTCCCATGATGGCCAAGCAGAGGAGTTCTCAAGAAATAAATAAGATCCTTTATTGATGCAAGGGTAGATAGGGAGAGGGGCCAAAGGCACACCCTAACCAGATCCACCTTGCAGAGATCACATGTGGAAGCAACAAACACACAAGTGAGAGAGAGAATGCATATATCTTTCATATATTAACTTCAATTGATTCATACATGTTAGGTTGTAAGGCCTTCCCAGTTTAGGCCTGATATTACAATCAAGTACAAAAGTCCTCCAACATGCGAGGATCTGAAACAATCTTCTATCTCCTAGCTTCTATCTCTGATGTCCTAATTGATGTCCTAAAACTACAAATAAAGATTACATCATATACAAGAGGCTACCAAACAAGTCGGCCTTCAGATCCACCACCAACGGAAGGAATGACAAGATCTAGGTCCACACGCTTCCCAATGATATATACCATCATTAAATTTGTGACCAAAATTAATTGTGAGAGTCGGCCTCAATAGGAAACTAAAACAAATAACTTGGTAAGCAAGATAATCGAGCACTAGACAAGCATCACCGAGTGTAATACCCCAAAAATGGGCTCTAAGCTCATTAACCTCTTATATCATCAAATCAAACGAAATTGTCATCAAAGTCCTAACCTAAGGCACATCTGGATATCATCAAATCTAATTGATTATCTTGAATTCTGCATCGGAGAATATTCCTAGCGATATTCCTAATCATCATAATTATCTTTAATTTTATAATTATTTGGCAATAAATCACATTTATCCTAAGTTTGATTAATTGAATATTTTCATATTTAATTAATTAGATTTAATATTTGCCACTTAATTGTTTAATTAAATTTAATTCTATCTATTATTAATTGTATTATTTAATTTTGACAATAAATCAAAATTCCTATCTTTAATTGATTAAATTCTTATTTAATTAATTAAAGCATGTTGTCATTATTTAATAATATAATTTTTAATAAAAGTTTGATAAAATAGTTAATTAACCCATAAATTAATTATTTTATTTCAAAAATCAGTTAAGTTGGAAATAAATCACTTTATTATTAAATTAATTCATAAATAAAACATGCACAATCATAAAAGCAAACAACTGTCAATTATCAATTAAAGCTAAACTCTATTTTGAGTTAAAGCTTAGCTTTTGCATGTTTTTGTGACTTAATTATCTGTTATTATCAGATAACTCAAAAATCAAGCTGAGTTATTTGAGTGATTTATGGCTTTTATCCATGCACCTCCAAAGCCCTGGATTTCTATAAATTAAGGCTTCAGCTCTTCATAATTAATCTCATATTTTTGCACAATCACGCTGGAGAATTGGAGGCTGAGGAATCAACTTGCGAATTCAAAGCTTTGTGAGATCAATTTCAATTGCATAGTTTTTATATCTTAGCATAGAATTTCATAGTTTTCATATCATTGTTAGAATCTTCATTGTTAGATCATTTAACATCCATAGCATATCAGTTTATCATTCTTATTGCATAGAAAATATCAAAAATATAGATTAATTGCATTCAATTTCATATCCATCTTTTGCATTCAAATCCTTCATTTAGGTGTCGTCTAGGTCACTGATCTCGATTACAATCTGAGAACATCAATCTCGCACCTACTAGAAGGCAGTAAATCGCTTGGTTAGATAGTTTTCAATTTTGCACGATTTTGATTATAGCTAACCTCTAATGTTTTACTAAAGTGTTGTGTCTACAGATCAGGTACAATTTTCACACACACATTTCTGGCACCCACCGTGGGGCCCTGAAACGGGTTTCCAATTCAATTCTATCAATTTCTATCTTTTTCTTCTCGGGATCTGTGCAAAACTATGATTTTTAATTTTTGTCTGTACATCTGTCGTATGAGTTTCTGACAAATGTCATATGGGAGCATACCCACTATCGTATGATACTGGACCCACTGTCGTACAATAGTCTATCGGATCGAGACTCATTTCATTACATACCCACTATCATTTGGGAACTCAACTGTCGTATGGTAGCATACCCAGTGTCGTACGAGTTTCTGGACTATCGTCTGGGAGCATACCCACTATCGTACAAGTTTCCGTACTAGTTTTTGACTGTCATTTCATTTTTCACAGCAGAGTATCAGATTTGATTTTTATATTTCGGCTAACTGCTAATTTTGACAATTGAAATTCTCTATTTTTGATTGCTCTCTACTAGTTTTGATTGGGAAAAGTGCAAGAATTGCTAAAAATCAGGTAAAATCTACTAAGCGCGTTGCAAGGATCATGAGGTATTCTCCTTGTTCTGAAAACATTTCGATTTGGGCTTAAAATAAATCTCTCACGTGTCAAGCTTGTGTGCATCTTTTCATGCTTTTGATCTATTTCTACACACTTGCATAATTTGATACTAGGTTGTGATCCCTTAAGGATTCATTAAGTAGTCTTAGAATACTTATGATTGATCTTGATTGCTATCTTGGGTTATTGGACTCGCTAATCCGCCGGCCCCTCATTTCTGCCACGTGGTTGCAATCTCAGTGCCATAAAGGGGAGGGGTCAACAGGACAGAAGCGTTAAATTTTCCACTTGGCAACCCTTTTGTGCTTTTAGGAACTCACTTGTTTCCTAAGTTGGGGACTCATTTTTAGCTTGTGTGAGGTGTTAAGTGTTCCACCTTGTGGACTCATCTCACATTCTCTTTAAGCGTTAAGTGTTCCTCTTTCTACTTTTTTGGGTACTTTTGGTAGATTTGCTTTCGAGAATATATCTGTGCTCACATAGTAATTAGGCCCTATGAACACTATTCATGATTCTTGAGGGATTGGATTCCTAGAGAAATCTTTCTTGACGACAGAATCCTTGTAGGTAGGGAGGATACTTAGTGCATTTCACATTCAACTTGGTTAGTGCGTCTTCTCTTATTAATCGACACATTCTCTCTCCGGAGAGGTTGATAGATCACGTGGGGTTGATATCACGAGCTTTAGTGAATCAAAATTGGTTAGTGCATCTTCTCTTGTTGATTGATACATTCTCTCCCCGGAGAGGTTGATAGATCACGTGGAGTTGATATCACAGACCTTGGTGGAACAAAACTTTGTCTTAGCATGTCGGATTCATCTGCTTTCTTTGTTTGGGTTAAAAGTGAAGAGGTGTCAAAACCTTGAATTTGGACCCAAGTCCCCTTGTGGTATAAATCTGTGAGTCACCTTTAGAGAGGGTTAACCGTAGCGGACAATCCCTTCACAAGGCAAACTGCATCGACGGAACCTCAAGCGGTCATAGCCATTTTCGCCGTGGTAGTGACAGCCGCTATATAAATGTCCTTGTGGAAGAAATCTCCACGGGTATGGTTCATTGTTGGGTTGTCAGATCTCCCTAGTAGCTCTTGAAGATTAAGTTCTCGGATTGTGTCAAAACCCTGGTGCACCGAGATTGGAGTTCACCCCTTTGAATCATAAAAGTTGCAGAGTCAAACCATTACTAAAAACCCTAGAGAGGCCAAATTTTTTTCATTCTCAGGTATATGTGTGTTATTGCAAAACTTTTCAGAACATACACAATTGGTACTCTCAGGGATTAGCACAATTTGGTCACTTGATTGTTCATGCGCAAGGTTGCTTTTGCCCTTGTTCATTGTTTTTAGACGTGCTTGGAATCACTTGCTTGCTATTCTGTGTGTTTGTTTATCTACTTGGCTATTAAAAATGATCAAATCCGGTATAACCTTCAAAATCTGGACAGTACAATTTGCAAACAATCCAGAACTGAAAACCTTAAATTTTGCAAAAATTGACGTAAAATTCTTTCTAGAGTCAAACGTCATTTCAGGAAGTCAAAAGTCGTATGACTTTTTGTCAAATGTCATTTCAATATTGCCCATCTGTCGTATGATTGAGAACCCAGTGTCGTACGAGTTTTCATGCCAGCAAATTCAAGAAAATAAAAACCCTGTTAGCAACTGTCATACAAGTTTTGTCAACTGTCATTTCATTTCTACCCAACTGTCGTACGAGTTTAGAAACTATCATTTCATTTCTACCCAACTGTCGTACGAGTTTAGCAACTATCATTTCATAGACTACCCAGTGTCGTACGAGTCTGCAGAGTGTCATTTGGAAAAATTTGAGAGAGTTGTCAGGAATTGTCAAATTGCAAGATATCCAATGTTTCCAGCCTAGTTCTAGAATCTGTCAAAAATATCATTGTGTCAGGAACAGAGCAGTAGCTATTGAGCATTCTACCATTTTCAGAGTTTGATCTTTTGAATCTGATCTAGTCTTCTGTTTGATCAATTTGAGTCCTTTTTATCTCGTGTCAAAACCTTGTCATAACTATCAATCTTCAATCAATCAATCTTCAAAAATAGACTAAGTGTTGGGAACTCGTGTCCGCTATCTTTTGGGCAATCTATCCCATACATCTAGGGCATAGTTTCCTTCACCCACATCTCATCAGATCTTCAAAACTACCATAATCTTGACAAGGTTGCGTCATCTGATTTTCTCAAATCAAATTGTTCTTCAGTTGTCTTCGTCCTTTTCTTCTATTTCATTCAAAGTTAATGGTGGAGACCAGAGCTTCTTCACACAAGAAATCAGAAGAAACATCTCAGAACTTACTTTTGACCAATACCCTAGGTCCAACTCTTGAACAACTCATCAAGTCAAGTATCTACGAAGACGACGGTCTCGGTAACTTTCGATTGAAAACTAGTTACATACCTCCTTTATCAACTCACAGAGGTAACCAGAAAACTCCTCCTCAATCTATTCCAGGGAGCCCAAAAACTCCTACCATGTCTCAAGCAGGGACAAACCATGGTTCTCTAGGAGGAGGGTCCCAAGGACACCATTCTCAACATTTTAATGCCGACCAAGAATCTACCCCCTCTGAAATCCATCGATGTCAGAATGACGATGAATTCAAGAGAATGATGAGGCATTTCTTGAAAGTGGATAGAGAGGCATACTTCTTACAATTAGCCCAGGAAGGGGCTAAGCTTCCTCCCAACTTTAACATTGATGATATAATCACACATGAGGAAGAAACTCCACTCACAGCTATGACAAAATAGATGCATGCTATACAAGTCAAATTTAACAATCTTAAGAAGGAGAAGGAACCCAAGGAGTTCTCCATGGAGGCCCTATGTCCTTTCTCGTTCGACAAAAACTTGTATATGCCACCATTCCCAAAAAGAGTGGAGATACCAAAGTATGACAAATATGACAGACACTCTGATCCTCAAGATCATGTCAGAGAGTTCTATACGCAATCCATGGAATTCATGCATGAACCGACCTATCTGATGCGTCTTTTTCCTAGATCCTTGGGAGGAGCATCCATTCAGTGGTTTTCAAGATTACCTTCTACGATCAAAACTTTTGAGGAATTGATTAAATTGTTTTATCAATAATATTCTTACAATATTCAACATCCAGTCACCATGATCGATATCTGTAACCTCAAGCAATATCCAAAGGGAATCATTCCTAACTTTCCTCAAGAGGTGGAGAAAGAAGTTCTCTCTATATGCTAGACAAATTCCCAAAATGGAGAAACTTGAAATCTTTATCAATAACCTTGTTCCAGAGCTCAATTATCCATTGCAAATGCAAGATCATGTATCTTTTGATAAAATGGTGGATACTGCAATCAAGATTGAGAAAGTACTTGTCAAGAAAGGAGAAATCACACTTCAAAAGGACAAGTCTGAATCTGGATCTAGCTCAAAAGATAAAAACAAGAGCTGGAATAGAAACAAAGGTATCATCTCTGATGGTGTTGTTGACACTATTCGCACCCCATCAAAGGCACCGGCCTACAATCTCACCCTTGCCACCAAAGCCATTGAAGCTTCAGAGCAAAAATTTGTTGAACCATCTCCAAAGAAGCCATTCAAATGATGGGATAATAAATGAAAGTTTACTCCCCTGGGAGAATCTTTGGAATCTGCCCTGAGAACCCTGATAGCTGATAACATGATCTCTTTACCACTAATCCAAAACCCTGATCCAGATCCAAAACCATATTGGTGTAAAGATAATGAATTCTATGCTTTCCATCGGACTAAAGGCCACAGAACTAATGGATGCTTCCACTTGAAGCATACCATTCAAGACTTGATAGATCAAGGGGACATCACGATTGATAATCCTACCAGCAATAATGATCACACAGCATTTACAGAACCGTTTCCACAACATGGCAAGGGAGTTTCCACTTCTCAGCCTAACATGGGGGCAAAAGTCAACTATGCCTACCTTGGAAACAATGTTGTCATCAATATGGTTGAGCCATGTCTCTCTGAGAGCTGCAATGTCATCACGATTGTACGAAGAGATAGAAATCATTCCTCAGCTAATGCGATTACCAGATCACAAGCTCAGGCTCATTTGAAAGGACAAACACCAAGTTCATCTAATGTCCCTAAGATACCTTTCAATCTCACATCTACTTCTAAACAAAAGGTTGCCTCGAAATCTTCCAATCCAAAGGATACAAGACCTACATCTTACAGCACCGTCCAACAACTCCAGCATACCAATGCCAAAATCTCTATGTTTGAGTTACTTCGAATATCTCCATCTCACAGAGATATCCTAGACAAAGCTTTGCTCGGCTCTAATGTTCCTAATGATCTAGATCTAGACAGGTTCCAGACTATGGTTGGTCATCTAACGTCTCCACAATATATCTCCTTTTCAAAGGAAGATGACAACTCCCTAAGTCACCCACATAATCAGCCCTTGCACATAGAAGTCTTGATCCAAAACCGTCGAGTCAAACGTGTGTTGATAGATGGGGGCGCAGGCCTCAACATTTGTTCTTACAACTTAATCACACAGTTGGGATTCTCAGAGATGGCTATTGATCCTCAAAAAAAGATCACCATAAAAGCCTATGATGAACAAGAAAGAGCTTCTAAAGGCACCATTGTCTTACCTATCCAAGTGGGTCCGGTCATCAAAGATATCACATGTCAGGTGCTTGATCTACCACTGGCTTACAATATCCTTCTAGGGAGACCCTGGATACATGAAATGAAAGCTATTCCTTCTATGTACCATCAATGCTTGAAATTTCCCTATGAAGGAGTGGAGGTTACTATCCCAGCAGACCTGAGTACAACTTGCAATACATTGAAGGAAAGTGTCGATAAGCTTGTTCCCAATAACAGAGAATCTTCCATCAAGCAGCTAAATGTTGCTTCCACATCTAAGATGGACGACATTGCTAAAGAGATCAATATCAAAGACAATGGGATGGGAGAATACACTATAGAGCCAATCTTGTCTCTGACATCTCTCCCAATCTCACCTAAGTCATATGGACAATCCTTGAAGCAGTCTAAATGAGAACCTAAGGAACCTATGGAAGCATACAAAAGAAATTTTGTGGCGGAGCAAGTATCCAAACAAGAATTTGAAGAGGATGAAGCTATGCTGGCATGGCTATATAAAGAGGATTCTGAATCTAAAATTGTTCAACCTAGTGAATCTATAGCACCTACAATCCCTTCTAATTCATATGGTCCAGGAAACAAATTGATAGCCAAGATGGGATATTCCGGTCAAGGACCTCTAGGAATCAGCGGAAAGGGTCTTGTGACACCCATTTCACATATTGGTAGAGCCAACAAAGATACTGGTGGCTTAGGGTTTAAGAAGAAACCCTATCATCTCAAAGGTGGTTGTTCTCATGTCATAGAACAAATTGCACTAGGAGAACCCCTTCTTAAGAAAGAAGAAACAGAATCCTCTAATGATGATTCGGATAGCTCTGAGCTTATCCCCTATGAAAAATTGCTTAAAGAGATCAAAGATCTTCTTGATGATAAAGATGATCCTATCAGAAGAATTAATGTAGTAGAAACACAAGAACCTACTGTAGCGCAAGAGATGGTTGCACCACAAGAACTAACTAATCTCGAAGGCAATCAAACTGATCAAGAAGAAGGGGATAGTTATTCTGAAACTGATTCCCATGAATATGAATTCAAGTCAGAGACTGAGGGTAATCCTTCTTGGGGTATTCATCCTGATTTCACACATTTTCTAAGATTTCCTAGAGATCCTGAATCAAAAGCTGAGTCAAATGACTATGAATGGGGTGCCATTCTAGAAGAAGATGAGCTTATAACAGAGAAATATATTGATGTTATTCACCAATATGTATCTCAACCCAACGTAGGTCTAGAGTGAAACAATGAACTTAACGTGTCTGATCCACCTATGGCTGAAGAGGACTCCCATGATGATGTTGAGCCTATTCACGAATTGAACATTTTGAGTTGTAATATCACCTTTGAACTTGAGCGTCGGGTTAGGACCAATGATGACATATCCATGACTGTGAACACCATATCCCAAGCCTTTCCCGCTTTGACTATCCAACACTCTGATCTTATCGACCAAACTTCCACAAACCCAAACCATGGTATTTATACCTTCCCGAATGACTATGCCCTTGCCTGCTACCTCAATGCAGTTGAGCCTATGAGTACTTCCATCAGTGAACCGAGCGTCAGCATGACCGAGTCGGACATCAAATATCTTAGTCAGAAAAATAAGAGTAAAAAGAAAAAGAGTTCTGAGGGTGAAAACCACTTTGTGGCAGTCTCAGAACTGACAAAATTAAAAAGAAAAGACGTATTTGAAGATGAAAACCTCTCTAAGGCACCTAAGGATGAGATATTTGATGTCCTTCTGAGTCATTTATAGGATAGATCTCCAGTTCTGATTGAGCCAACTCAATCCATCAATTTGGGTACAACAGAGGAACCACAATTGGTACATGTAGCACAATCTCTATCAGAAGAAGAGAAATAGAAATTCACTACATTCTTATCAGAAAAAAAAAGATCAATTTTGCATGGAAATATTCAGATATGCCAGGATTGGATCCCAATCTCATTATGCACCATCTATCCATTGCTCCTGGAGTAAAACCAATCAAACAAAGATTGAGAAAGATGCATCCTCATGTTGCACTCTTAGTCAAAGAAGAACTAGAAAAACTCCTAAAAGTTGAATTCATCCGTGTCATAGACTATGCTGAGTGGATCTCTAACATTGTACCTATTTCAAAACCAGATGGTTCAATTAGAGTGTGCACAGACTTTAGAGACGTGAACAGAGCATGCCCTAAGGATGACTTTCCACTACCTAACATTGATATGATAGTGGACATGACTGCGGGCTATGAAATGTATTCCTTAATGGATGGCTTTTCTGGGTACAACCAAATCAAAATTGCTCCAGAAGATCAAGAGAAAATAGCTTTCACATGTGCGTGGGGAACCTTCTGTTGGAATGTTATGCCATTCGGACTCAAAAATGCGGGAGCTACATACCAAAGAGCAATGACATCTATTTTTCATGATATGACGCATAGAACAATGGAGGATTATGTTGATGATACCTTGGCAAAATCCATGATTAGAACTGAACATCTAATAGACCTGAGCATGATCCTTGACAGAATGGAAAAATTTAGTCTCCAACTAAATCCTAAGAAGTGTGCTTTTGGTGTCACTTCTGGAAAACTCCTGGGATACATAGTCTCAAAGAAAGGTATTGAAGTTGATCTGGCTAAAGTCAAGGCTATCATCAAGATGCAACCTCCCAAGAATATCAGTCAAATGCGAACTTTGCAAGGGAGAGTGCAATCTATCAGAAGATTCATATCACAGTTAGTTGACATATCACAACCTTTTACAAAAACATTACATAAAGGCGTGACCTTTGCATGGAATGAAGAATGTGAGAACAACTTTAACCATATCAAGAAGTATCTATCAAATCTGCCTATCTTGATGCCTCCTATTCAGGTGAAGCCATTGATCTTGTATGTCTCTACAACAGCCACATCACTGGGGGCATTGCTAGTGCAACATGATGAAGACAAGAAAGAAAGAGCCATCTACTATATCAGTAGAACTTTAGTGGCCTATGAGAAAAACTACTCAATGATAGAGAAGGCATGTCTAGTTGTGATCTTTGCATCACAGAAACTGAGACACTATATGTTAGCTCATACTATGCATCTAGTAGCAAAAATTGATCCACTGAAATACCTACTAAGCAAGGCGGCCCTCACCGGTAGACTAGCTAAATGGGTCATGCTTCTAAGCGAATTTAACATTGAATATGTTGAAAGAAAAGCTATAAAAGGTCAAGTTATTGCTGATCAACTAGTAGATGCACCCATGTTTGATGATACACCCATGCAAATGGAATTTCTTGATTCCTCTATCATGCACCTCTCTTCTAGAGCATGGCGGTTATTCTTTGATGGCTCCTACACACAGAATGGATCTGGAGCAGGCATATTGTTCATCACTCCTCAAGGATACTTGATACCCAAAGCATTTAGACTAAAGTTTCCTTGCACAAACAATATTGTTGAATATGAGGCACTTCTCAATGGTATGAAAATGGCAATATAATGGACAGTTACAGAGATGCACATCCATGGAGGCTCACAACTGGTTATCCACCAAGTCAATGATGTGTACCAAACCAAAGATGAAAAGCTCATTCCTTACAAGAGAATGGTAGATGATTTAAAGAAATGCTTCATCTCTATCACATTTGAGCAAATACCCAGAACGGAGAATAAGGTTGCCGATGCAATGACGACATTATCTACTCTCTTACAGCAGCTCGAACATGAACTATGCTACGAGTTCCTAGTGGAAGCCCTATCCTATCCTGCATATGACTCCCCTGAAACCCGCATGATCTGCACTATTGTAGGTTATGACTCATCTCACTACAAAAATCTGTTCTCCTATCTCCATGACCAAATCATCCCTAAGTCCTTTAACCGTTTTGAGAAACGAAACCTTATCCGATCCGCATCCTGATACATCATCATTGGTAATGATCTGTACAAACGAGGTCTAGATGGTACACTGCTTAGATGTTTAGAATGGGAAGAGTCTCAACGTGCATTAGAGGAAGTCCACGAGGGTATATGTGGGTCACACTTGAACGGTTTAACGTTAGCTTGAAAACTTATTAGGGTTGGGTACTATTGGCCTGAAATGGAGAAAGAGGCTATTAAATTTGCTAAAAATTGTCAATAGTGTCAAGTACATGGCAACTTGATTCATGCTCCAGGGAGAGATCTGATTCCCTTTACTACATAATGGCCTTTTCAACAATGGGCATTTGATCTCATAAGTGCTATCCATCCGCACTCTTCTAATGGACATACCCATATAATCACAGCTACAGATTATTTTACAAAATGGGTAGAAGCAGTTCCTCTAACACAAGCAACGGGGAAACAGATCTCTATGTTCATCCTGAACTACATCATTTGCAGATATGGGATCCCTCATTCCATAATCACAGATAACGGGGGACAATTCAAAAACAAGGATCTAGATGACTTATGTGCTAAATTCAAGATTACACAACATTGGTCTTCTATTTACTATCCTCAAGGGAATGGACAAGCTGAGGATTCAAACAAAAATCTCTTGAAAATCTTGCACAGAACAGTGAATAAAATAAGAAGAGACTGGCATCTCATGATCAATCCAGCTCTCTGGGCATATAGAACTAGTATCAGAATGCCTACAGGGGCTACACCTTTCGCTTTAGTTTATGGGTCTAAAGCGGTACTGCCTATTGAGGTTGAAATCCCATCACTTAGAATCAGAATGCATGGTCTAGTAACTGATGAAGACTACAGAGTGTCTAGGTTACAAGAACTTGAATTACTAGATGAGCGCAGGCAAGCAGCGTATGATCATCTCAGAGTATATCAGAAAAGAATGTCTAGAGGCTACAACAAGAAAGTCAGACACAGAGAATTTCAGGTTGGCGATCTAGTGTTGAGAGAAAATCCTAAAAATCAATCACATCAAGAACGCAAGGGGAAGTTCAAACCCAATTGGCTGGGTCCCTTTGTTATCACTACTACTTTTGGCTCTGGTGCCTATCAACTCTCAACGACTGAAGGAGAACAGCTCCGAGAACCAATCAACGTTCTCCATCTTAAGAAATTCTACGCCTAAGGCATTCAGTGCTTGGTAAATATCCTAAAAAAAATCTTAAAAATCAAAAAAAGTCCTGAAAAAATAAACATCTTGGTGAAAACCTAGCAATAGGTGCCTTGATGGTTCACAAAAAAATCAAAAAATATAAAAAATTCAAAAAAATTGAAAAATGAAAAATACAAAAAAATGAAAAAAAGAAAAAGTGCCTTGGTGAAAACCTGGAAACAGGCGCCTTGGTAGCAAAAATAGAATCTCTGCCAAGATGGTGAAAACCTGGCAAACGGGTGCCACTTGTTCAAAACGCTCCATCTATCAGCACAATCTTGGTCTTTCCCAGCTTTCAGTCTTGCTTTAGTTTGTACATATCTCCCGGTTTGTTTTTGCATTTCCAGTTTTCAATAAGTCGGTCTGTACACCAATCTGCTCAAGCGTCTGTATCCTATCAATGTTTAACACTTGGGGGCAATCAATGTCATATCCTATGGTCTCCAATGTATCTTAGACGTATCCTATCCGGTCAGAGTCCTTTGAAGCTTCAAGTTGAGTCAGTTAGTCTGCCTTGTCTCCAGAAAGGATTTTGCATCTACAACAACGCAATCAAACATCAAAACTAAACTGAAAATAATCTGTGCTTCATGCTTTTATCTCCTTGTATGCTTATTGATTCGCATTGAGATTTTTGCATATTGTGTCCCTTCGAGCTCTTCGATGATGTCCTTTATAGAATTTAGAGAGTGATGACTAGGGGCATAATCTTTTCTTTGTCTTCTGCTTGTATGTGAAAATCTAACAACTTTGGAAATTCTAGATTGAAATGGTGTCCGACTATAAGAGCCTCTATCTCGAATTGGATGGCCATGCGTACCTCGACCATTGATACCCAAAAAATTCTAGGACGTTTGATCTAACTATTATCTTTTTGAAGTAAATTCTTTCTCCTACTGTGAAACGCGATCTTGCCTAAGGAGGTAAATGATAAAGGGTCACTACGGGTAATTCACACTGGACTTAGAATGATCTTTTGATTGTTTGATGTGTATGTTAAACACAAGGCGTACTCAAGTCATCATGACATTTATGTTTTGATGCTTGTACAAATTGCTATATCAAAATGGACATGATATTCAGGTCATCCTGGCGTTTGTGCCTTGATGCTTATATCTAATCCGACATTCTGAAAATAAAGTCAATATTCATATATCCATGGTTGTTGTCCAGTGGGTGTTGTATTGATTCTTGTGCATACAAATCGATATTCATATGTCCATGGTTTCATAGCTAGTGGGCATTGTATTGATTTATCCGGTTACCTAAAAGTTCAATGATGATAACAAATCGACATATGATCAGTGACTAGGTCCTAGGTCTTAGGTTGCATTTTCATCTTGCATGTCTCTTTGCATTTTGCATGTTTGCATGATCTCACAATGATTAAATGAACTTCAATGCTTAAACAATTCTTCAAATCACATCTTCAAATCTAACAAGAGCTGAACCTAACTCGAAGGTCTCTTCACAGAATCGCAAGCAATGATCCTCCTGGGTTAACCATCTTTTTGACATAAGACCGAGTACTTGTCTTCATCAACCTGCAAAACATATCATGTATATCGTTGCATTTACATATCATATCATAAACATTTATTGCATTACATTTACATCCATTGCATAAACATACATATTTCCATAATCATTACATCTGCACAACATTCATACATATGAAAAAAATCATTGCATTGCATTGATCCATGCATACATTCTACACTACTCATAGCATTAACATCACATGATATCATCATACATAACAAAAATGACAAGTACACATGATGTTGCAACCAAAAATATTGATCTCATATATATATCAAAAATCTCAAATAGCCAGGGGTGCACTACTGGCACAGGGTACAAACGAATGAGCTCCGTAGAGCTATCAGACACAATAATGTATCAATGAGAAAGTAACAGATGAGAAAAGAAATCAACTGTCAGCATGCTCCTCTGCATCTGGTGGAGGAGGAGGTGGTGCACCTAGTATCGCCTCCACTCTCGGTGCCCTAGCTCCCTCTGATGCTGCCATGTACTGAGAATAGGTGGGCACTCTCTGTGCAGCAGGGACTACTGCATAGTAAGCAGATACATAATATGAGGCTCTCACAGTCTGATGAATCACCTCTGCCTGTAATCTCTGCATCTTTGCACGCTGCTCTGTACGCTGTCTATCTACCTCTCGATGCCTCTCCTCTAATCTGACATTCTCTATATCCAGGTCCCGGACCTAGACTGTAAGCCGTCTGATAATCTCGGTCGAAGTAAGAGGAACTGCAGGCTCTGCATCAGCTGCTGGCATATCTGTGTCCTGTGCTGGCTGATCTGTATGTGAAGGAATGCTAACCCTGTGTGCCTTACGGCGTCTAACCTCAGCACCCAAATCAAATGTGTCATCCACACCTGTACCACCTGGAAACTACTCAACTCCTAGAACATCATCTGCAGATCCTACTCCGCCCAGTGTACCACTCTCACCTCTGCTCCACCTCTGTGTCCCAGAAGATGTACCCGCTGTAGATGTAAAAGGACGTGGAGGCCTCGCATGTCCTGGTGCTCTTTGTGAAGGAGCCATGGCTCTCTATCTCAGAGGAGTAGGGTGTACCACCTGTGGTCTCGGTCCTGCTCTCATAGGAGCCCCTGTAACATCCATAGCCTCCTCCATGGAGGGTATCAGCTCTGTTGGATCAGAAAATTGGTGAATCCGGTGATTAGCAAGCCATGCCACATATGCATCTGTCACACCTGCATCAACCACCTGTGGAAGGTAGTCCCAATCCCTACCAATAATCTGGCTATACTCATCTGAACCCAATGCATACGTCAGCCGAGTGGTCCATCCTAGCCCAAGCTCCCGTACTATTTGAGCATATGCTGTATACCCCTGTGGAGCATCCTGAATGCGTCCATACTGATGCCAAACTCTCGTAATCAAAAATCTCTCCAAAATGGTGGAAGTCCGCCCTATCAATATCCGACTCTGGAAAAAGAAGGAGAACTGCTCCCTCGCAGTAGGCCAGGCCTCTATCTGTAAATATGGCCTCCATATGACAAATGTCATGTCATCCAAGCATCGGCGAAAATACTTGGTGTGACCCATGCGAACCTGAGTAACGTAACCAGCATACGTATATATGATCGGCTCCTGTGGCTGTCGCTGACTCTGAAACACTGGTCTCAAAACTGGGATATGCTCCCAAGCCCATATCTGCAGTACCAACACTCCTGAAGAAAATGTCTTGCAGTCCTGATACACGACCTCGTGCATCTCGGAATACAAGTGAGCCAGCAGACACTGACCCCAAGCAAGCTCGGTAGGAGAGCCATCAACAATGCTACCATCGATGACCATCCCATCAAAAAGTCATTCTGCTGACGACCAGGCATAATCAACTCTCCGATCATCCCCGTAATGATACACTCTAGACGATGTGTCTGACCGTATCGCTGAATAAGTGTCTCCCAGGATATCGACCTAGTCAACTGGGTATCATCACCGAACAGTCGTCTGAAAACATGCAGACCAGTGGATCCTCCGCTGACATACTCGGGACGCCGTGGAGCATGAAAAGGAATGCGAAGAATCCTATACACATCCTCAGGGGTCACAGTGATCTCCCCAGTCGGAAGGTGAAAAGTTTGGGTCTCATAATGAAACCTCTCAATCAGTGTAGTCAATAAACCATGATTTACCCTAATATCGGGTAAATGAATCAGGTGCTCAAATCCACAGGCAGCCAGATGAACCCTCATAGGGTCTGGCAAGGCGACACACAATCTTTGGGTGGCCGGATACGAATGGCGAACATGTACATCAGGATATGTGACCTAAATCATAAGAAACAGGGTGTTTTATCAGAAATTCAGTTCAAAATCAGGCCAAAAGTATCAGAATGACACAGTTTTTAAGTTTCAGAAGGTGGGGCAAAGTGTCCGCAATCAGGCAAAAGGATTAGAAAAGTTAGATTTTTGACCTAAAAATGAGTTTTTAACACTCTGTTTTTCAAACGACATTCCAGACTGGCATCAAATGTCGTACGACATTCCACAAAAGACCAAATGACAATTCATATCATACGACACTGCGCCCGGATTCATACGAGTTTCGAGGGACCCGACAAAATGTCGTACGACACAAGGGTCCCTCTCATACGACAATTGGGCGTGGATGAAATGACAATCTAAATTCAAATGAAATGTCGTACAAGTCTGGACAAGGACTCGTACGAGTTTCTACACATGCGAAATTCAAAAGCTAAAAATGCGTATGGAAAAATTTAAAAATGCTATTGGAAAAATTTAAAAATGCTATAAATCATCAAAAACATGCATTTTCAGGGGGGCACAGAGGTCCACCTACCGGATGTCCATACTATCGAGGTCTGTCATGTCTCCGGCTGCGCTCAAAACGGTGCGAACTCACAGGTACCTTCAGTTCTCGCTGGTCTATCATTTTTCTCGTTCAGAGGGCTCCACAGAATCTCTAAAGTCAAAGGGTTGAAATGAGTTGAAAATGACCCTTCCGACCTTTATATAGCTTTCGACCTAATTTTTAAAAGTGCTCCGTTTTTCATGAAAATTGCACCCCTGGCTAATTTCGACGTTCTGAATCCATTTTCGGGATCAAAATTGAAATCTGAGATCATTTATTATGTCAAAATCGTGATTTAAAATTTTTGGAACCAGGACGGTCTACTGCTTGCATAATCGACCTTCAATCTTCACAGAAATCCAGTATTCAACTTAATTGATTAGCTTACATCAAACTATCGAAATTTCAAGTTGGTCAACTATGGTCAACTCATGGTCAAACCTAGTCAAACTTGGTCTTTTGGGACTTCTAAACGATGCAGAATGCATTCTCGGACGTGTTTAACCACTTCTCAAATCAATTAACATGCTTCTGAACTATCAACACTGACTTTTCTTGTCAGATTTCAATTTTATCCCGAAGGGGGCATGGTATTACACATCATTCAAAGTCTGTAATCAAATTTGAAATCATATCTTTTTTTATTTATCAATATATTTCATCAGTAATCAAGACAAACAATCACGTCTAGTTACTGATTCATCAAAAGTCCTCATCGCTCGGGGCAAATCTATCATCACTTGGGGCATATCAGATTCATCAAGATCCATATCAATTTGGTATTCTCCTAATCTTGTAAATTGTATTAGTTTTTGCAACCATCAGATCATAGTGTTCTTTCCTTGGTTCTTTGGCAACTGAAGGATTTGGATGTGATACTTGCTAGTTCTGCTAAGACAATCGAGTCTAGAACGGGTCACTCACTTCTTATCAATCCTAAGGTTCAGAATCAGGTATTTTGACACTTTTTCGCAATCATCGGTTCATTGCTGCTATAGTAAACATTATCTCTGGTCATTCAGGACCTCCTATCTCAATATCTCTCAATCGGTTTCTATCTTGAGATCGGTTTATCTTTTGAATCAGTTTCATATCTTTATCAAACACAGACTATCTTTGAACCACTGCGCTTCACACAGTAATTCAAAGAGGGGCAAAATGTAATACCCCAAAAATGGGCTATAAGTTCATTAACCTCTTATATCATCAAATCAAATGAAATCGACATCAAAGTCCTAACCTAAGGCACATCTGAATATCATCAAATCTAATTGATTATCTTGAATTCTGCATCGGAGAATATTCCTAGCAATATTCCTAATCATCATAATTATCTTTAATTTTATAATTATTTGGCAATAAATCACATTTATCCTAAGTTTGATTAATTGAATATTTTCATATTTAATTAATTAGATTTAATATTTGCCACTTAATTGTTTAATTAAATTTAATTCTATCTATTATTAATTGTATTATTTAATTTTGACAATAAATCAAAATTCCTATCTTTAATTGATTAAATTCTTATTTAATTAATTAAAGCATGTTGTCATTATTTAATAATATAATTTTTAATAAAAGTTTGATAAAATAGTTAATTAACCCATAAATTAATTATTTTATTTCAAAAATCAGTTAAGTTGGAAATAAATCACTTTATTATTAAATTAATTCATAAATAAAACATGCACAATCATAAAAGCAAACAACTGTCAATTATCAATTAAAGCTAAACTCTATTTTGAGTTAAAGCTTAGCTTTTGCATGTTTTTGTGACTTAATTATCTGTTATTATCAGATAACTCAAAAATCAAGCTGAGTTATTTGAGTGATTTATGGCTTTTATCCATGCACCTCCAAAGCCCTGGATTTCTATAAATTAAGGCTTCAGCTCTTCATAATTAATCTCATATTTTTGCACAATCACGCTGGAGAATTGGAGGCTGAGGAATCAACTTGCGAATTCAAAGCTTTGTGAGATCAATTTCAATTGCATAGTTTTTATATCTTAGCATAGAATTTCATAGTTTTCATATCATTGTTAGAATCTTCATTGTTAGATCATTTAACATCCATAGCATATCAGTTTATCATTCTTATTGCATAGAAAATATCAAAAATATAGATTAATTGCATTCAATTTCATATCCATCTTTTGCATTCAAATCCTTCATTTAGGTGTCGTCTAGGTCACTGATCTCGATTACAATCTGAGAACATCAATCTCGCACCTACTAGAAGGCAGTAAATCGCTTGGTTAGATAGTTTTCAATTTTGCACGATTTTGATTATAGCTAACCTCTAATGTTTTACTAAAGTGTTGTGTCTACAGATCAGGTACAATTTTCACACACACACACACCGAGCACCAGAGAGATAGCCGATCAACACCGATAAATAAAGGAAACCGAGCAACACCGAACCAACTCAGTCAAAGAAGGAATCAAACAACATAGGAAAACACAAATATGTTTTTTTTGGTGATACAGGATTACCAAGGACCCGAGATGCTCCCGCATCAGACACCTGGGGTTATTTGAAAATGATTCTCTGAATCATGAAATAGGTACGATCTGAGCTGAATCCAACTCATATTGTGAAATCCAAGAATTATCTTCAATTGGTCTATTCTTCCACTTTACCAGATATTCCATATACTATTTTCCTCTTGTACTTCTGCCAATTCTTTCCTCCAAAATTTGCTCAACTTCTTTTATTGGTTTCTTAGGATAATCGTTCGGTACTGTCATTTCTTCATCCGACTCATGATACTCATACAAATCGACAATGTTGAAAATAGGTGATATATCCATGTCATTAGGTAACTCAATCTCATAAGCATTTCCACTATCAAATCTCTTCAAAATCTTGCAAGGTCCAAACTTTTTCATTTTTAGCTTCCCATATGTTCCAACAGGAAATTTGCCTTTCTTCAAATGAACCATTACTTCATCATCATCTACAAAAGTCTTATGTCTTCTTGATCTATTAGCTTTGTCTTTGTATTTCTGATTACTTTTCTCCAACTCATATTTCACATCTTCATGCAATGTCTTCATGTACTCAACAAACTTTACTCCTTCAACACTTCTCTTTCTTTCATCAATAATGTCTCTCAAATCTGATATACCTCTCAGTTGTATGCCATTTACAATCTCAAAAGGTGTTCTTTCAGTACTCCTATTCACTAAATTATTGTATACAAACTCTGCTTGTGCCAACACAGAATCCCAATTACTTGGTGTGTCTCCAACTAAACATCTCAAAAGATTTCCCAAGCTTCTATTCACAACTTCTGTCTATCTATTGGTCTATGGGTGAAATGTAGAACTATATTTCAACTTACTGCCAAACTTTCTCCAAAGGGTCTTCCAAAAGTATCCAACAAATTTACTATCTCAGTCAAAGATAATACTCATCGGTAATCCATGCATTTTAAAAATTTCCTTAAAGAAAAGATCTGCTATATGTACCGCATCTGATGTCTTTCTACAAGGTATAAAATGTGCCATTTTAGAAAATCTATCCACAACAACAAATATAGAATCATTACCTCTTACTATCTTTGATAAGCCAAGAACAAAATCCATATTGGTATCAATCTAAGGTTTCTCAGGAATAGAAATCGGTGTATACAATCCAGTATTTTGACTTACTCCTTTTGCAACTTGACAAATTCCACAACTTTTCACAAATTTCTAAACGTCTTTATACAACTACGGCCAAAAGTATTTCTCCTTAAGAAAATTCAATGTCTTATCAACACCAAAGTTTCCAGCCAAACCACTACTATGTTTCTCCTTTATCAAATTAGTTCTCATTGGTCCTCTCGGTATACACAACTGAATACCTTTTAAACAACATACCTTCTTGAATAAAATATTCTTCCCATTTAGTACTCGGTTGATCTTGAATAGGTGCTCTGCTCTTTCTCCATGGCTTAGAAAAATTAGGATCAAATTCATAAGAATCTCTCATGTCATCAAATCTAAGAACTTCAATTTTCATCTTGGTCATCAAAGATCTCCTTCTACTCAATGCATCAACAACTCGGTTAGTGACTCCACTCTTATGCTTTATCACAAATGTAAAACTCTACAAATACTCAACCCATTTCATATGTCTCTGATTCAACTTATTTTGACTACCCAAATATTGTAAAGCTTTATGATCGATATACAACACAAATTCACTTGGTATCAAATAATGTCTCCATTTTTTTAGTGCTTGAACAATAACATAGAATTTTTGATCATACACAAAGTATTTCCTTTTTGCATCATTCAACTTTTCACTAAAAAAAGCAATAGGTTTACCTTCTTGAATCAACACAGATCCTATTGCATTTCCAATTGCATCACATTCCACTTGAAATACCTTATTGAAATCAGGCAATGCCAAAATAGGCAATTCAGTAACCTTCTGCTTCAGAGTCTCAAAACTTTTATGAGCTCCATGTGTCCACTTGAATTCTCTTTTATCTCCTCTCATAGTCTTAGTCATAACATTACAAATTGAACTAAAATTCCTAATTAACTTTCAGTAAAACTTGCCAAACCATGAAATGATCTTACCTCACTAGCATTCCCAAGTGTAGGCCAATTCAAAATAGCTTCAACCTTTTCAGGATCCATCTTCAAACCATTAACTGAAATTACAAATCCCAAATACACAATCTCCTCTTTCACGAGTGAACACTTTTTCAGATTAACAACAACTTTTCTTCTTTCAACCTCTGCAATACTTGTTTAACATGTAATAAATGTTCTTCTTTGGTCTTACTAAATATCATAATATCATCTAGGTATACAATCACAAATTTACCCAAGAATATCTTCAAAACTTCATTCATCAACCTCATAAAAGTGCTCGGTGCATTAGTTAAACCAAAAGGCATACCCAACCACTCATACAAACCTTCTTTTGTCTTAAAAGTAGTCTTCCATTCATCACCTTCTATGATTCTGATATGGTGATACCCACTTTTCAAATCAATTTTGGTAAAATACTTTGCTCTAGTCAAACTATCCATTATATCATCCATTCTCGATATAAGAAACCTATATTTCACTGTTATCTTGTTGATTGCTCTGGAATAAATACACATTCGCCATTCTCCATTCTTCTTAGGTGCCAATACAATAGCTACTGGACAAGGACTTAAACTTTCTTAGATCAAACCTTTCTCCAAAAATTCTTGAATCTGTCGGTTCAATTCCTGATTCTCGATAGGTGTCAACCGATGTGGTGCCTTATTCGGTAAACTAGCTCCATGGATTAGATCCTTGCAATGATCAATGCTTCTCTTCAATGGCAAACCATTAAGTATATTATCAAAAATGATTTCATTGTACTTGGTAAGTAACTTATCAATCTCCTTGGGGATGCTATCCTCTATTTTCTTACTCGGTTTGTTAGGAATCACAACAAAACATACATCATTCTTCTTCAAATCCTTAACAAACTTTCTTCCTTCCATCAAGAAAACTTTCACAGATGTGCAAACATTACTAACAGGTTCTTCAATCAAAGTGAACAAGATTTATCTTCTTGCATCAACCCAAATAGTATATTTATGCAATCTCCCATCATATATAGCATGTCTATCATATTGCCAAGGTCTACCCAACAAAATATGAAAACAATCCATAGGCATGATATCACATAACACCTTATTATAGTACTTTCCAATATTCAAATTCACATAACATTGTTCACTTACCAAGAGTGTATGCTCATCTTTGATCCATGAAATCTGATAGGGCTTCGGATGTTCCAACCTTTTCAACTACAACTTTGTAATCATTTCTGTTAGAGTAATTATATTTTACACTTATTAATTAAATCACTTCGGTTTAATTAATTAAGTTATTTATTACTCTGCTTACTTAAGCTATCTCTTAGGTGCATTATAATTAATATCTTTATTAATTATAATGTGCAACCTAACTTTTTCCTTTTAGGGTTTTCGTTCACCTTATAGGTTGAACTCTTGTAATTATTTTTCATTATCTTGGAATACAACTTGCTCTCACTCCGTTGAGATTTTTCAAGCCTTTATTTTTTGTCTCTTTGGTTTCCTTTCAGCAACAGGTTATTTGCATGCAGGTGTTCTTGGCGATCTGTAAAGTTGGATTTCTCATCTTCTACATGGTATCAGAGCTTCCCTGCTGCTACCTGGTCTGAGCTTTTGGAGTCGTGATTCAAAGATGAAAGCCATAACTTTTCTAGGTTTTTTTCTTCTTTTTGGAGGAGGCACTATTTTTTGGAGCACTTTGAGCCAAAATGGACTCCACCATTGCGCTCAGAAGGCCCAGGAGAGTCATAAAACATATAAAATTTGTTATTTTTGGCCACTGTGACCTATGGGAGAATTTTTCTCTCTCCTAGGTCGTAAGGCACACAAATAAATAAAAAATAAAAAATTTCAAAAATAGCACCGTTTTAGGGCTTCGGGAGGTGCAGCCGGAGCGGCCACCGCCACACCACCCCGACGCTACCCTCGCTCGGCCCCTGCCGGCGCGACGCCCGCCTGGCCCCCACCGACGTTGCTGCCCGGTAACCGCCCAACCGCCACCTCCACTGGCGTTGCCGCTTGGGAACCGCCCAGCCACCACCGTTTGCTTCCGTACACACATTGGTGACGTCATTGTTGACATCACTTGCTGGAACTTTTTATTGGCAATTTTTTTAAAAAAATTTTGGCAATTTTTGAAATTTTCTGGCGACTTCTATTTTTTCAGCGATCGGAAATTTTTTCTGGCAAGATGAGCTTGTGACGTGCAGACGACTGTCAAATTATTTTCCGTGACTGGTTTTTTCTAGGGAGCTTGCATTTTGGGGGTACCTGCACTTTTTTGGTCCTACAAGGCTCATTCAAACTCGAAATTTGACATATGATATATCGTCAGAAAGGCCTTTTCGAGCCCGTCGCTCTTGTATAGGTTTTATTTCCTATTTTTTCCATTTGATTAACTATTTTTGGTGTCAAAGTGGAGGCTTCCTTTTTTTCTCTCTACATCTAGAAATCAAATTTTTTCTTATTTTTTTTGTGCTTACATACTTATTTGAAGTGTACGGGAGATAGTATAATATTTTGTAGGGGGGTTCAAATTCTCTTTCTATCATTTATTTCAAAGAGACCCTTCTACTTCTGTCTACTTTCTCTTAATGGCGGATTCTTCTATCGCCCGCCTTACACCTCACAACTATCACACTTGGAAAGGACAAATGACCAGATTGCTTATGGCAAAAGGGTTATGGTCATGCCTCGATGAGGCTCAACCAATTCTACAGCAGCCTTGTGAGGCTCTTATGCAAAGAAATAGGATGGATGAGGCAATGGGCCTCATTACATTGAATATTTTAGATGGGTTGTTGTTCCACCTGGATGGTTTGACCACACCCAGAGCTATGTGGAACAAGTTTTCCACCTTGTTTGGCACAATGAATGAGTTTAGGGTTCTCCAGATAGATGCAGAGTTCACCTCCTTAGTACCTGAATCATTCACCAACATTGAGGACTTCTTGATGAAGTTCAAGTCTCTACGTTTTATTTTATAGGTTGCTGGAAAGACAAAGTCAAATGATGAGTGTATCTTTATGATACTCTCAAAGCTTCATGACCCTTATCAAATTTTCACTTCTACCTTCTACTCCACTATGGATGCACTGGGTGCACGACATGTTATGCCCTCTTTTGAGACTTTCTGTGACAGGTTGACTCGTGAGCAGTCCAAGCTCAATCAAATGGATTCACTTACAGGTTCACAGTCATAGGCATTGCTTGCCAAGACACCTCAGGATACATAGAAGCAGAAGCTAAAGCAGATATCTGATTCCTCTTCTCAGTACTCTACTGGCCCACCATCTTCTTCTAAGAAGGAGAAACAGAAGACTGAGAGCCCTACATGTTCCTATTGTCAGAAGGGACCTCATGATGAGTCACATTGCTTTTAGAAGAGATTTGATGGCTATGAGAAACATATGGCAAATTTGAAAGCTCTTCTTCAGAAGAGCATTATTTCCTCTCCATCCTCTTCTACCTCATAGGGGTCTACTTTTCAGTCTTCTGCCACATCTTCGACATCTAGACAAGATTTTGGACAAGGTCATGCATTCCAGGCATCCGTTGCATCCCCTTCACAGGTCCCTTGGATACTGGATTCAGGTGCTGCTCACCATATGGCATCTTCTCCAAAGATCTTCTCTTCTTTTGAGGCTTCTCTTATTCCTCACATTCTCATGGGGAATAACACTATTATGACAGTCTGCGGGAAAGGTTCTGTAGGCATTCAAGATGGCACATTCAATGATGTATTATATGTCCCCTCTCTATCTACAAACCTTCTCTCGATTTATCAGATTACACTCAGTGGGTCAGGGAAGACAGTTGAGTTCATGACAGATTCAATCTTCATCTAGGATAGTGCGACATGAGGCATTATTGCTACAAGGACAATTGATCATTCCACCCATCTCTACACCTTCTCACACTTTGGTCCACCATCTCCATTATCGGAGCACTGCTCTGCTTTTACACGAGAGCATCATGTGGGGAAGGCAGGTCACTTGAACCTCTATGTTGCTCTTGAGACCACTTCTGTGACTGCCTCACCACATCTTGTTGAGGTCTCCTCTCTTTAGTAGGACTCTATTTTAGCACTACCAAACCCTCTAGCTCCATTCATCAAGCCACTAGGTGTAGTTGTTGAAGATTCTATAGAGGAAATTCATCTCCTCTCTCCTAACAGTGTCTGCACACTTGTCATACCACCTACATTGGGGATTTCCTTTCAGGATCCTCGTGTCTACTCCTTTGAGCATCAGCTCGACCTTCCAATGACACCTCATCTTTCAAGGTTACCTCTTCAATGTTCACTACCTTTCACTCCTTTGTATTGGAGTCATGGTGGTTTGCTCATTGATCTAGGGGTTCTTTCATTCTGGGGGGAATTTGGAGCCTTGATCCTCTCTCACAGAGGGAGTTGGCAACACACATTGTACTTATGGCCTTGAGAGAGTCTCGTGAAGTCATTTTTTTGTCTTTTGCTTGCTTTTATATCTCTTTTTGGAGAGGAGTTTTTTCCACCGGGTTTTCTCATTTGTCTCTGGTTTACAGAGATTTCCTTGTATTGGGTACCTGATCAGGCCTTTTTGCCAAGACCCATTTCCTGCTTTCATAGCTATGCTACGTTAGCTTTCTTCCTGAGCTTCGCTTAAGGGGGGGTGTTAGAGTAATTATATTTTACACTTATTAATTAAATCACTTCGGTTTAATTAATTAAGTTATTTATTACTCTGTTTACTTAAGCTATCTCTTAGGTGCATTATAATTAATATCTTTATTAATTATAATGTGCAACCTAGCTTTTTCCTTTTAGGGTTTTCGTTCACCTTATAGGTTGAACTCTTGTAATTATTTTTCATTATCTTGGAATAAAATTTGCTCTCACTCCACTGAGATTTTCCAAGCCTTTGCTTTTTATCTCTTTGGTTTCCTTTCAGCAACAGGTTATTTGCATGCAGGTGTTCTTGGCGATCTGTGAAGTTGGATTTCTCAACTTCTACAATTTCCTCAGATCTGCCAGATTCTCCGAGCTACTACTGTTAATGATTACCTTCCAAACTTCATCAGAAACTCTACATCTAGTCTTGAACAAACTTTTCCTTACCAGATCTTCCGTATTACTTTCACTCCAAAGTGCTCTCCTTACCATCAAGTTATTTTCCATCTCAGGTTCATTTAGTGACTCTTCTTGCACCAAATCATTTCTACTGTTACCGACCTTCTTACTTGCATGTGTACACTCAAATGATCTATGTCCTTCTTCTCCACAATTGCAACAAGTTCCTGAGAAACCACCTCTATTATAACCACCTCAGTAGTTACTACCTCTGCCTTTAGATGAACTTTCACCTTTCCACTCGGTCTTGCCTTTATCCAAATTTGTCTTTTCAGGTTTAGATCTACTATTTTCACCATAAGATCTACCTCTTCCTCTAGGGAATCTACCACCTCTACCTCTTTGTTTTTTCTCATGTCTCTTGTTCAATTTCTCCTCAGCTTTCAAAGCAAATTGATAAGCCTCTTAAATGTTCTCCAATTTGACCAAATTGATTTCTTCTTGGATGGAAACTCTCAATCCATTTAGGTACCTAGCAATTATTTCCACATCATCTTCATCATGTTTAGATTTGATAGCTAATCTATAGAATTCCTCAGTATATTCTTTTACCAAGCTATCTTTCTGCCTCAAAATTTACATTCGCCTAACTAGGTTAATCTGATAATCACAAGGTAAAAAATTTCCTTTCAATTTATTCACCATTTTATTCCATACCTTGATTTTGTCTTTGCCTTTTCTCTTTCTATCCAACTGCAGATGTTCCCACCACAAGGATGCATGACTTTTAACTTTGTGCTTGCAATTTTTACCTTCTTTTCCTCAGGTACATTTTCATATTCAAAATACTTTTCCATCTTGTCGATCTAGTCTACCAATTCATCAGAATCCAATTTTCCACTATACTTAGGAGGATTAAAGTGTGGTGTAGACTTCAGATTTGTCAAAGCCTTCAACAATCTTTCCTCACCTTGATCCATCACCGGTGCAGGTTCTACATTACCTTGTTCTTCCTTCATTTCATCATCACTATCATCTTCAAGATGTCTTTCTCTTCTCTGGGCTGTTTCAACAACTTCTAATCTAGCAACAAGTTATCTCAACATGTCTGCCAATCTTGGATCCACATCTCGCCTCCCACAAACCATCTTGAAACCCTTTGCAATTGCAAGCCAAATCACAATTTGGTTCCCCACAACCAATCAACTAGGGTTTGACAAGAAGGAACCCTCAAACTTAGATTCACAAACCTAGATCCAGATCTCACCTCGCTCTGCTACCACTTGATGCAAGGGTAGATAGGGAGAGGGGCCAAAGACACACCCTAACCAAATCCACCTTGCAGAGATCACATGTGGAAGCAACAAACACATAAGTGAGAGAGAGAATGCATACATCTTTCATATATTAACTTCAATTGATTCATACATGTCAGGCTATAAGGCCTTCTCGGTTTAGGCTAGATATTACAATCAAGTACAAAAGTCCTCCAACATGCAAGGATTTGACACAATCTTCTATCTCCTAGCTTCTATCTTTGATGTCCTAATTGATGTCCTAAAACTACAAACAAAGACTACATTATATACAAGAGGCTACTGAACAAGTTGGCCTTTAGATCCACCATCAATAGAAGGAATGACCAGATCTAGGTCCACATGATTCCCAATGATAGATACCATCATTAAATCTGCAACCAAAATTAATTGCAAGAGTCAGCCTCAACAGGAAACTAAAACAAACAACTCAGTAAGCAAGATAACTGAGCACCAGACAAGCATCACCGAGTGCCAGGGAAAATCACTGAGCACTAGAGAGATAACCGACCAACACCGGTAAAGAAAGGAAACCGTGCAACACTGAACCAACTCGGTGAAATAAGGAACCAAACACCATAGGAAAACACACACATGCTTTTTTTGGTGATACATGATTGCCAAGGACCCGAGATGCTCCCACATCATTTGTCCATTTATATGTATTCTTCCTTCATAGCAGGTGTTCAAATCAAGCATACCAACATTGACGATCTAAGGTTGGCATTCATAGGTCCATGCATTTGTGAAGGGATCCTTGATTTTTTTCTACATCCTAAGGTCAACAATTACAATATTCATGAATATGTGCGCTCTCAATATCCATTCATGAAGGTATTTACAAGGCACATTTAATATTTACTTTTATAGTTACTTTCTTTTATGCTATTTCATTTCATTTTCAAGGTTGATTCATAAATAGGGGTTTGACCAAGGAAAATTTATTTCTACAACATTTTCACCCATTTTCTGTGTGCAAGAATAGGTAGCACAACTGTTGAGACTTGATCCAAAAAGTTCAGGATCTGCAGGATTACCTGTCAAAGTTTCAAGCAAAACCCCTTGCTATAGAATGCCCTAGGCTTCTTATTCCCAAGAAAAAATGCCAAGGGAATTTTGTAACTGGCAAATCACATTCATATTCAGATCATAGGTTAGTACCATTTTTAGGTTCCTGTTTCAGGTCGCTACAACTTCCTATCTATTTTTTGCCAGCTGCCTATTTTTGCTCATTTAGTCTTTTATCTTGCATTATTAGGTAATTTTATCCATTTCATTTTTAATGTACAAATCTGAAGAAAGATACCCCACTAGGAGAAACCCATTGTCCCACTTAGCACTTGAAACTAACTTTGAGCCTAGTGGGGCATCTTCCTTCTGATTTGTACATTATGAAAAACCAGACAATCCCTTACACCCTCCTAACTATCTTTTCTTTATGCACATGAATAATTCATTTTTTAGAGGAATGTATTTGGATAGTGATAATGAGGAATAAAAATAAAGATTTTGCATATTGTAAGTGTGAAAGATTTGACAACAGAGATATTGATGGCAAATCCTTGTTTTGGTCTATGTAATAACAATTTAGGGAAAGTTTTGGGTCTTTAAACTATAAGTAACTAAGATCATTTCTATTAAACTTGTACTATTATCTTCATTGTAAAGCCAAAAATTAAGTAATTGATTGTAGGTAGGTTTTCATAAATCTATATTTTATTAATTTTATCAATTAAAATTAGAATTTCTATATTTTGTTAATTTTCTAAATTTAATCTATCTTTCTTAAACACATGTATAATATCTTTAAATTTCATTTCTCTAAACAATTAAATAGTTAATTAAACTTTTCCACCATTCCATAAGCTAAACATAAACAATTAAATAGTAAATTACATTTTTCTAAACACACTTACCATTAAAATTACTCTAATTTATTATCCCATAAATTTGTCTTCCATCTCTTAAAACTCCTATTGTATAGAGATACTTATTTTTAATTATCCCATAAACTGTCTTCCATCTCTTAAAACTCCTATTGTATAGGGACGTTCAGTTCTTTATAGACTTGGCAAGTTTATATTCACCACAGCCATCATAAACATGAGAGCCCACGTACCAGCGGTAGGGTAACTTTGATGTAGAAATTGGGAAACAATTCCTTCGGGAGTGGTATAGACTCACGATACATGTATACCGTCGATCAATACCGGTTGAGAAAGTTTGAAAGAAAATCCTGGAGGACTGAGAAGAAAATGTTAAAACAATCGAACTCTTCTTTATATTGAACTACTCAAATTGAAGCATTTAACTCGCTTACAAGGTCACAAACATGTCAGGAAAGTTGATAAGTAGAATGGGTCTTCATTCTTCTATCCATCATATCTTTGCGGCTCGCAGCATTCTCACTGCCCAGGTATTTGCTATTATTCATTTCCTTCTTAAATTAAGGCAATCGAGCAATGTCTGACTAATTTATTTTAAAAACTAGTGTCTGCTCATTGACAGAGAACTTGAATTTTCGTGGTGTATCAATCAAGTGTAAGTCTGTGAGTCAGTTTCTTGATTAAGGAATGCTGTAGCGGAGGCAGAATGTCTTCTGGTTGTTATCAAACCCTTTACTTGCTAGGAAGACAGTTCAATTTCCTTACTGTCCCTTTCTTTGGTCATGCCTAGTCAGGTTTGAAGTACCAAAACTTTCCAGAATAGCGAGTGCAATGCTGCATTTCCTACAGTGTCATTATTTAAAAAATGTTTTGATCACGTAAATTAGTCTAAATCACGGATGTAATCCTGCACAATATGGTTTGCTGACATTTTATTTGGAAGCGTTTCCGAGAATCATAAAGACGTTTAACACTACACAGAATATCGTAAAGAAGTTAACTTGCAAAATGAAGCAAACAATGTCTTCTTGGATTTCTTCTCACGAAATTACCTCCGATAAGAATAGGTAGAAGGAAATGGTCCAACCTTTGAGCATTGATTTTGCTTCTGTGACCCGTTACGAACACTTTCTTTTTGTCAATCACACCAATGGTTATGCCTATCAGCAAAATCTATTTCCCTGAGCTCAGAATATTCGCTGGAGTTGGGTTCCGCATTCTCAGGCATATTTTGTTTGATACCTTCAGATGTTTTTTCCCCAATTTCAACGGAGCAAATCCAGTTTACAACCCATGTTGCCCATTTGCGTAATGCTTTAAAATGAATGAGTACTCCAGAAAGCATATCTCGAGGGCCCTCAAGCAAATTGAGCTCCTCTTTCATTCTGAAACCAAGCCCCCAAACCTTCTTCCCTGCATGGTGCCACCCTAAGGCCCGGTTTGTTTGCAGAATTGGAATTTGAGTCAAAACCTGATTATCTCAAAATCAGGTTTTGAAATTCCAGTTTTGTGTATTCGGAAGATAGTTTGGACCGTTTGGTTGACCCGGAAGATGGCTGAGACAATCCATCTTCTGTGTTTGGTTGTCATTTTCAAAATTAGAATTGGAACTGAGATAATTTGTGTCTGTTTGGTAGACTTTACAGGCGGAGGTCTGTTTCATTTGCTCAACGATGATGGTAATCGTATGCTGTGCGGTGTCTCCACCACAATGAAACAACAGTTCAACAAACTTGATTGCTATCATTTCGTTTTTAGACTGTAATCTCCTCCTCTCCAAATCAAATTGGAATTTTTGTTTGTATCAATCATCCTTTCATATCTAGTACTTTCACAGGTTTTCTTAGTCATTTAAATTCCCTCGCCGTTCATTTTCTCCATTTTCATACCATCTCTTTGAACGACTTCAAATTTCTGAAATTATTTGCAGCGATTTTTAATTCTCAACTTAAGCTGTTCACCATCGATTTCTTGGGAATTGGAAGTCATCAGAATGAAATCCCCCATTTAAATTCCGCCACGGACTGTCACCAGCAGCGGCGATGTAAGTTGATCTGTTCCGTCTTACCATTTCAATTTCTTTGACTTAACTACTCAAGAATTCTGAAGTAAAATCTCAACGAATTCAGCAACACAGTCATGCCTGGGGAGTGTTTTCGCAAGAATGTTTCAGCAATTCAGGGGTTTCTCATGTGGAGATTCACAATGACAGTCATCTCAAGAAGACTCCGGACCCAACGGCCAATTAAATGGGATTCATAAAAATCCAAATCCAGAAGATGATTTCGAATTCCACCTATTGAGTGGGAAGATAGTGCTGCCCGTTTTTTGGTCTAAACCGGATTTTGATCCCAAAACCCGAATTGCAACATAGAGTCCCAAACGGCGGATTTGAGGAAAAAGCGGAAGTCCCGCACCCAATTCCGGTCAAATTCCTGCAAACAAACGGGGCCTAACGGACCTTAAAGAACACCCAAATCTTGTTCAAAGAACAGAATTTCTTCAAGTGTAAAATCAAAGAAGCCATTGAAATTGGTAACCACCCCTCAAACCTCAATTGTGATGAAGGGTGGAACCTTAGTCATTCTTGGCAACACCTGTTATCTTTCCTGAGAAATCGATCCTCTCATTCCTAAACCTCCCCCCCCCTCTCTCTCTCTCTCCTTTTGGTTCCTTCTTTTTTCTTGCCCCCTTCCTCTCTTGCCTTAGTTTTGTTCTTTGTTCTCCTTCTATGGTGTTGAAGATCTCTGTCTTTTTTTGTTTCTTTGTTTGGGCTCATTTTTGGCCTTCAGTCTTTTTCTTAGCTCTTTTTTTTGTTGTTGTTTATGTATGTGTGGGTTTGTATATATGTATTTGTTTGTATGTATATTTGTATATGTATGTAGGCATGTGTGTGTGTGTGTATATATATGTATGTATACATTTTATTAATAATAAAAAGTATACATTGAACCTAGTTCAGGAGAGCATATCGACAGGAAAGAACCAGGAAGAAAACCTCCAGTTGTAGCTCTTGATGCAAACCTAAGACCTAAGACACTTTTACAATAGTATGGAAAACAACTATATTGCAGTATAATTACATATGTTTTACCCAAAACAAACCCTATATATATATTTATTTATATATGTGGGATTGTATGTGTATATATTTTTATTACGTTTTTATATATATGTATGCATGCTATAATTGTATAGACATATATGCATTTATATTTGCATGTATAATATATGCTTAAAGAGTATAACATGCAAATACATTTTTATATATGCATAATAAGTATAATAGGAACCACATATATGCATATATTATTAATATAATAATACTTAATAATATATGCATGTATTATGTGTTCATTTTCTTTTTATAGGCTTTTTACTTTCTTTGTCTTCATCATTCTCTTGCTTTTTTATTCTTTCCTTTCTCGTTTTGAGAATTTATATATTGTCCTATATTTAATCATTCGTTTTTTGCTTGGTTTTGGTTTTTAATGCGTAGTCCCCCCTTTTTTGGGGTTGCTATTTGTTAGCTTGTTTTTTAGTTTTTATTTTATTCTTTTTTGGTCTCTGTTTTTATTAGTTTAGTTTCTTGTTTTGAGTTTTGTTCTATATATATATATACGTTTGTAAATACGTATATGTATGTGTATGTAGTTATATTTTTTGTAGATATGTATATGTATATATGTGTGTGTATATATGTATATGGATCTATTTAGACATGTATGTATATATATGTATATGTATAGGTGTATATATTTATTTATATACTTGTATTTATATATATATATATATATATATTTTTGCATTTCCTATTCTTATTCTTGTTAGTTTTAGTTTTATTGTTTGACTTTGTCTTTGGCGTTGGTTTGTTTCTTTATTTTTTTCCTTTCTCTTTTCTTTCTTGTCTCGATCCTCGGGCCTCTTTCTCCTCAAACCCCCCTTTTTATTCCACCCCTGGTCTGCAATCTTTCTATTTCTCCTTCAGCTCTTTTCTCATCCTAATGATGGATCATAGTGTGTGATCCGAAACATTGATGCAAAAAAAGAAAGCATAGTCAATTCCAGAAACAATAGCTTACTATAATCAATATCCTAGTTTTCTTGATCTGTTTTGGAAGAAAGATGAAGAGATCACTTTTGTTATCCAGAATAATGGGAATCGAAGAACAATATTGCAATGTCCCTTATTGGAACTTTACTCAATTTTTCCTAAATTTCCCTAATTAGGGTTTGGATGATGTTTGGAAATGTATATGATCGGATCAGTATCTTAATTTTTGAATATCACAAAATAAATAAACATAAAATTCAATAATGTACATATAGAGTTACAATTTTCAAGTTATTCAATAGATGCCTTTGAAGTTCCATCCAAACCATTCATTGCCATTATGGACCACCCATGGGAGACCATACAAGGTGCCTTTGAGCTTATCTAACACGTTCAAGGGCCTAGAAGTACAACCACCCTATTGCCTCCTGCTTAACTCTTTAGAGTTTAGGGGCACAGAAGCACATCCGTCATTCAACCTCTTGCTTAACCCAAATGGATCTTCGTCTACTTGCCCTCCTTATATGTACCATATCTCCCCTCCACAATGGAATGTACATGAGGGATTCCTTTAAAGTTCTACCCAAACAACCCATCTTCATTATGGAGCACTAGTTGGGAGATCTGTCATGTCCCCATTTTGGCTGACATCGTTTGGCATGACGGATTTGCCTATCATCGACTCTCGTAGGCAAATGGTTTGGAGAGAGGGTCATTATGTTGATCATTTGATTGCATATTGCTGACAAAGCCTACATTCGGTAGAGCCTACGTCCAGTTTGGGCCTACATGCTGTTGTAGTGGGGCCTACATCTAGAGTGAGCCTACATCCAGTTTGAGCCTACATCCAGTTGTAGTAGAGCCTACGTTCAGTCGTAGTTGGGCCTACATTCAGTTATGAGACATTTGGGCTTACATTGGTATAATTTTGAGTTGAGAAATGTACTTTATTATTATAATGTTATTTTATTATAAAGTACATTATAATTGGATGTTTCTAGAAGTTCTAGCAACTTCTCAAGGAAAAGAATAAATAGAGGGCTTGGCCTCTCATTTGGACATGCTTGGATTTGGGATTTTTTCTACTTCTTCATTGTGAAACAATTTGTAGCCTTGTGGTCTGCAAATATTATTCGATCTTTGGGAATGAATCACTCCCCTAGATTGGCATAATTGAGGTAGTGAAATATCTACTGAAGGGTTGCAAGTTTGGATTTGGTACTCAGCCATCTCATTGGTACTTCATTGAGAATTTGATGTAAGGGTTTGTTTGTGATTGAAACAGCATTTCAGGAGGCATTTTTAGTAGGGCCGAAATTATAGGAGGCAATTTTTAGCAGGTCGGAAATTATAGGCGGCCGTTTTTAGCAGGTCCGAAAAAGCAGTCCGAAAAAGCAGACCTGGAAAATTGATATTGAGGGTGTGTAACTGGTTGAATAAGGGTTTGAAATTTATCACTTAATTGGTGAATCATTTTGGTGATAGATTGAAGACATTTTGGCACATTTTCAGTCACTTCATACCAGGGCCTGGATTCAAAATTTTGCTCATATCTCTTAAATCCCTTGGAGATAAATTTAATGCTTTGGAGTGAAGACTAGTACTGTATAGGCGGTCCTATTGATATCAGATTGGGGTGTCAAAACCCTCCCCTTTATTTTATATAGGTGCCATACATGTACGGCCTGGTACGGCCTGTACTTGCAGGCAGTTTGGCAGAGATTGGAGGTGAAGTTTGGGACTGTTCCAGTCCAGATTACATCAGCAGTCATCACCAGGCATTGGGAAGTGATTAACAGGTTCCATCCATGAGTCTAGTATGCATTTGAATTCAAGGAAGTTGTGATAATTGCTTGGTCTCAGTCATAGTTACAGCAGATATTGGTTAGTCACTGTCATAATTAAATTGGCATAGTAATTGGATGCATTGTATTGGAATCAGTCACTGTTATAGTCTTGGAGTCATTGTATTAGAAGTTGCATTATTAGACTTAGTTGTTACCAAGTTCCTTGCTATGTAACAGTCCCCTATATATGTTTATGAAACAGTCATTGTATTCAGACTTTGCATTGTAATGTGGTGCATTGATGGGACTATGTCATGTAAGATGATTCATACGTTTCATATCCTAGTTCATGTATTGTAGACAGTCCATAAACAGTGCTCATATGTGATAGATGTAATAGACATATAAATTCTGGAAAGTGAAATCAGAATTAGAGAAGTTTGATATATATGTAGTGAGTCTTTACATTGCTTTGAGATTCATTGTTGCACATTGTAATACATTTCTACATTGGTATTGTTATCTCAATTGGAATTTGGTGCCAAAACAATAAACACCTTGAAACACATCATTGCAAGCAAAACATACCAGTGCATGCCAACTGTTTGACGAAATTCCATAGGCACAAAATCAGAGATTTTAGTGATCCTACTAGTGAGGGTCATTACAAGATCATACAAGATGCCTTGAGCCGCTCCACCCATCCTAGGAGCATGGAAAGACAACTGCCATCCGGCCTCCCAGCCCCACTTGGGGCGTCTCCACCAGAATGGCTTCCTAGCTACTTGCATTCCTTGTATGTACCATATCTCCCCTCCATAATGGGACAGCATATCGGTTGCAAGTTTTAAAGGAATCTTTATCATTATTAATTATGCATATATTCCTACATCCTATCAAATGGAAGACAAGAAATCAATCGGCCAGATCAGAGTGCACTATGCACCATGCCAATGTCTTGAACTGTATATAAACTGCTGTCTAATTTATTAACTGAAACTGCAAATCTTGCTGAGTCAAAGGCTTATTCCTTCTTCGATGTCTTCTTACTTCTTCCTATTGTGGCTTTATATCCTATTGTTTCCCTCAAGAGATGTAATCTTTGGAGGTATTTGCCCTTCCATAAGTATATGCAGCCATACTTTCTTGAAGATTTTGGCTTTAGGATTTGACTTGGAGAAATAAGTATATGCAGCCATTCGTACTCTTGCTCAAATGATTATTCACAGTTTTTAGTCATTAGAAACAAGACCTACAATTTGAAACATTGAATTGGATTAGTTTCCATTGAGTGGTTCAGATTTTTGTTGCCAAAGTAATCTGGTAAAGTCTCATGGTGGTTTTGAAGATTTTTATGAGATTTGCCAATTTTAGGACAAGGAATAAAATGCATTAGAATCTTAGAGGACGCTTATTAGAAAATTGCTATTTTTAGTGATAGCTACATCTAGTAGTAGCTATTTCTGGTTTCAATTTTTGGGTGGAGCTGAGAGGTTGTTTTAGGTTGTTCAATTTATATTAGTTGTTTAGATAAGATTTGCTTAAAGTATCTTTGTAGCTTTTGGAATATTTTCTTGAAAACATTTCTTGTTAGGATAATTAAATATTATTGTCAAATCCCAAGAAAGATATCCTTTGTAATCTTATAAATAAGATCCCAACACATAGGTGTTAGTTAATGATAATGGACATAGTGCTTATGTTGCAAAGCTTGTCATTTGAGTACTGATTTGAGTTTCATGCATGTTTTGTGTATAACATTTGATTAAGTGAATTAAAGTGAAGAACAATGTTGAGCTTTATATGCTTTTGAGTGTTCACTTTCTTGAAATATCGCATTGTGGATGTTTGTTAGAAGTAGTTTTTCTATCTAGTCTTGTGTATATGGTTCTACTAATCTTAGTTTTCAGCCATTTAGGAAGCGTTTGATGATCTAGTTTACTATGTTTTAGTTGAGAGTGTTAAGCATAAAAACACCTTGTTTGTGATAGAAGCTTTTAGATCTTGTGATTGAAGAACCTTTTAGATCTGTGCTCATCCTTTGAGAACCGAAATGGTAGGGTAGAGTTTTTCTTTTGTTATTTCATTTATGCAACTGTCTTTTAATAATATTGTTGAGTGTACATATCTATGAATTTTGTTTATAGCTTAGGGTTTAGGATAGTGTTTATTTTTTATAGGGCCTCCCTTGTGCATTTGAAGAGTATTTTTTCCTTATGTGCCATTTTGTTTTGTGTTGTCTTGTAAAAGACAAAGTTACACTCCAACAAATAGTAAATGGACATAAAAAATTCTTAATAAATTAATTATGCATTTTAGACTATCTCAAAGCTGAAACATTCATGAGAATATAAGGAATGCTTTTTTATCTCACTTGGGAATCTATTGCCATATTTGTACATGAAGTATCGATTTTCAGCAATAACAAGAGCAGTTGAAAAACCTTGAAATGATAAACAACTTAGGTAACATCAATTATACATTACCTTCCAAAGAGAAGTAGAATATAGATGGTATAAGACAAGTTCAAAATAACCAATTCTAAGAAGATGCAAGCTGTTACACATTGACAGACTTCCATTTCTATAATCAAATTCAAATAATTCAAGGCTTTAAGTATTATATCGATTGTTCTGGGGTTGTAAATGAATTATATCTATCTTCTCAATCTTGCAAGAATGACCAAAGAAATTGTTGGTAAACAGATTTGTCACTGCAATTGCTTCTTCAAAACTGACCCTTTGCCCTGTGAGCAGTGACAATTGTGCCAATAGTTTGAGAGATTGCAATCAGATCAAAATCTTCCTTTGCATTTGAGAGGGAAGCTCCCTCGTATAATGGGGGTATTTGGCATTTCTGAGTACTGTTTACTTGAAGGTACAAAAAGGAGATAAGACAAAACTAAAGGAAATGGATAACAAAAACCCCAACTGTAGACATATGAATACCATTTGAAATTCATGATAGATAATGATTACAAAGGGGGTTTAAGCATAGTATGCAATGATGACGAAAGAAGGATAACAAAGCTTGACAAATGAAAAGATAGGCTATGCCAACACATTCAAATCAAGATACCAAGAAATGAGTGCTTTTCTTCACTTCAATTACATAAATTAGAGAGAAACCATTGGATTCCACCAATACATAAAGAGATTACCAATTTAACATACGAAAAATTAGTAATAACAACTCATGAATGCATTCAAGGCATCTGACTCAATGCATTCTTCATCATCTCCTTGAAAATATACAAGTTCAAAAACCCTTTTGTACATAATGTAAAGCCAAAAGTTTCTTTGGAAATTTCTCCATAGTTTCCCTTCTGTAAGAGTCCCTCCTTACATTACAAATTGCCTTGTATTTATAGGCTCACAAAATAACCTCCTTGTAACTACCTTCTTTTCTAGGTTAGTAACTAACTATTTTTTACTCAAATTGAATAAGGTTATTACAAAAATAGCAAGTTAAAAACCTATTACATCATGAACAACTTCGTCTTCGAGGAAGTCCATTCTAATTGTGTTGAATGACCAATCTTTTCTTCTATTTGGCACTATATCTTCACATCTTACATGTATGTGTAATATTAGAGGACTTTCAACTACATATGTTGAGTGTCTCATTCTTTCAAAGCAATTTTCAAAATAGCTTTAGAATAAGTACGCTTGCATGAAACAATTTTCACTTTTCAAATTTGAAACAATATATATTTCAAGCTATCTTACACATAAATTATTCCCCCTTTTCAATCATACCAATTTCATAACCTAATCAAGAACCTCATTGAAGTTTGTAAATCCACCATAATCTTCATTATCGTGATGCACCACCATTTGACCTCATCATTAATGAGGTTTGCAGTAGACAAAGTGTCTCTTAGTTGTGTAAGATTCCACACCCCAACTGGTTTGAAAAACAAGTCTATTGTATTTGGAGTACAATTGGGATCAAATACATTTAAAAATCCATACAGACCATATTCAATAGTGAGACTAGGAATGGTCATAAGGTCAGTGTTTTTTACACCATGCTTGAATTCAACACCTTGCCTGTGAAGAACCTAGGTTGGCTCTTCCTGGATTTTGAAAATAACTGCAACTATATTGAATAATATTCATGCAAACAAATCCTAAAGATACTTTCACCAATTTTAATTATCAAATTCAGTCAAATAGCAAATCTGAATGAACATTTACTAATTTGAAATTTTCACTTCAACAATTTCTATAATAATCAAATGTCACCAAATTCGAATGCACCTGTACATACACCAATTCTATCTTTCCTTATCACGACCTGCACCTGCGAAAACTCTACCTTATGCTGGTGACGTCTTTGTATTGATGCAGCTGCCACCTTATTAATGATCCACGGCACTGGAACTGATAATGCGCTCACACTAATACTCCTGTTGCATAATTGAAACTGCCTCCCTGAAGGAATTGCACGTGATTGCAAGTTAGCAATGCATATAGGAACCAACGCTGAATGCCATGCTCATGAACTATGCGGCTGACTGTAATTCCCAACGCCAAAGCACTCCAGCCAATGATGCAGATCCAGAATTTGATATTCTGCCCAGACTTCACTCACGTGAACAGAAATGAACAATCTCTGCTCGGTTCTTAACCTTCTCGTGCCTGGGAAAAAGTTGACATTGACAGATTGCAAGGAGAATTTGCTGTCAAATAGAAACGCCACTATATATATATGAATCGCAGCTCCCAGTTGATATGGATCGCAGCCAATGAATACACCACCAAACAAGTAATTTGATGATCTTTTTTCACCACCGTTTTAATAATCAGAAAAAATATAAGCAGCATCCAAGGAATTATTTTAGAATTCGATTGTTGAATTCACAGGCACAATTGAACAACAAACTTCAAACTCCAGATTCAGAATTTCTCACACAATCGATATACAACAGCATCGAATTGCGAACTCAGTAATAATCAGCTATGAAATTCACCTTATCAGACAATGGCTCAAATCACGAAATGAGGAATCAGTCCTCGAAACCCTAGCTAGGTTTTGTCCTTCTCACGAATTCCAATAAAAATAATGATTGCATAAAAGATAATGAAAAGTGCTTTTTCGAGTTGGTTATATAGCTTTTTCGAAAAAAGCACTTTTTAATATTTTCACTTAATTGGCTTTTAAAAATAATCTCACTTTATAACATTAAGTTATAAAGTCATAAATTATTAAATTAAATCAAAATAATTTAATTTAATAACACATTTAAAATATAAGCCGCTGAACTGTTTGATTGCAATCAATGAACTTCTGACAAAGCACCAAGTCCAACTGCCCAGCTAGGAATAGGCACTGCCTTGCTAGAAATAGCCACTGCTAAAAATAGACTTACTATAAATAGTAAGTCTCTCAAACTAGAGATTTTTTGAAACTCGATCCTGAGATATTTGACGCTCCGTGCAGACACCCTGCTAATCTTGGCCATACCCAAAATACCACTTACTAAAAATAGTAAGTTGACCAAAATGATCCGAACGAAGAGTAGACCTGATAAGTCGAACCTCTAGAATGGAATCCCAATGCTGGCTCCACCATTTGACCCCCTCTGATCGCCTGACTAGCCTGTGAGGGTCGCCAAACCAAGCTAATCCCATAAGTCTAACAAACAGGGACATTACATTGCCCCTTTCCAATTAATAACTATTGTACGTTCAGTTATCAAATGTTGACTCAATTTCATAGATTTGAAAGATTCCTCAAAGTATGTTTTTGAGCTCCAATAGGCCATATTTGTATTCTTGTGAAACAAATTATTTATGCCATACTCACAATATGTATTCTTCCACATTTCAAATGGCAGGAAACTTAAACATTCAATGAAACCAAATCTCTTGTAAGCTTTTTGTCAGACACTTGGTCTGTAACAATCATGCGTGCATTTGCGGCATAGATGCTCAATCCATTTGATGCTCAATTTGCAAATAATGCATGATTTTGTGATTTGTATGCATGTTTACCAATGCATTTTCCGACTATTATATTCGACCGAAAGTTCTCCCAGCAATATGTTGTTGGAGAGATTGTAGAATTTTGGCTTTTACACCTCCTAATCACATATACTTGGAGGAAGTTTCAACAATTGCATTTGCTGCATTCCTGCAATCATTGCGTCCCTGAGATAGCACTTCCTTCGAAGCATTCTGTCAAACAGTTCACTGCCTGTCTATATTTCCACATCTTGCATGCTTATCCGCTGTAGCATTTCCAACTAATTTGCCCACCAAAGTCCACGTGCTATTTCAGCACTCTCATTATTTGTAAAATGGTGGAAATTGACTCTACGGCTGCCAATTGCATTTGCATCTCCATAAGAACATTCTGCACGCTAAACTAACCAAACACACTTGATAGTTTTCTTTCCCCAGATATATTAAATCTATAGATATAATCTTGCTACCACAAGTAAGATGTCCACACAACCACCACAGGTTTGATTGTCATCTTATGAACAAAGATTATGAATTGCATTTTCTGTAAAGTTTCTAAAGCCTTTTCAACAAACCATTTGAGTATATATCTGCAGTCATTGCATACCATAAGTTTGTATCTCTCCGAGGTATTCCGTAAAACAGTTCATGTGATTTGTTTTTTAATGCTCCTATAGGTGGCGACTTCAATATTTTGATAGGGTTCTGTAAACAATTTAGGAGCCGTATTTCCTGCAAGAGATATCACTTTAGAATTTTTGTCTAAAACAGTTCATGCCTCTTGTCAATGGTTAACCATATTATGCATGCATCTGCACCATTGCATTCCATGTGATTACATTTCATTGAGTATTTCTGTAAAACAGTTCGCGTGCTCTGCCTAGGGTACCACCTTTGTGTGTATATTTAGAAATGCACTTGCAACTACAACACTGATACCATTCCTCCACGGCATCATGTTTTAATGGATATATTACATTATCACAAAACTCCCATATTGATTTAGCAGGGGGGGAGATTTTTGCAGGGACTGTGGAACTTAGCTTTACACCTGTGTATTGCATTTCACTTGCAAGCTTCTAAAATTTCTTCAATGGCCCGATCATTGCATGCATATTTCTGCAATCATTCTATTCATTCTTTACTATGGTGTTACATTGAGATAATGCTTCTTCGAGGCATTCTGACAAACAGTTCTCGTGCATAGTTCATGCCTCATTTATGATTCCACATTTTTCATTGATTATTACCAGCTCCTAGCATTTCCAACTATAATATCTAACAGAAAGCTTCGCAACAATCTGTCAAACAAATCATGCGCACTGTCTCTGCTTCCATATCACACATTCAAGACTTCAAATAATCCCGTTTTCATGCACATGCTGCATTCATTTCCTTTCAATCTCTGCAATGGTATTCCATCAAACAATTGATATGCGTTGTCTGTGATTCCAAATTTTGCATTGCAAGGTGTCTCTATGACAGAAAACTCTGACTAATTTCTTTTGTGTTTCATGCACGTACACTGCTCAGCAAATCCACATCCTTTGAACTAATAACCATTACACTCGATGGAATGACATCTGAGATATTATGCCACACAGTTCATGTGCTCTATTATGGTTCAACGTTATGCACTGTCCGCATATGAAAGGATGTGATAGCATGAGTTGTAGTGCCCTCTTTGCCCCTGCCAATTGAATTGCTTGAAGGTTACTAAAGGCATTTCAAAAAAATCCATTATGTGCGCACACTACACTCATTTCATTTCATTCTTTGGCATCAAGCATTCAGCATTGCATCACATCAGTTGACATCTTGTTGATGCACTCTATCAAACAATTCACATCCAATGTTTTTGGTTCCACAATTTTTGGCCCTTACAGGCCGCAAGGTTACTGCTAGAGTTTGTAGATTTTGGTCTTATGCCTGGAGATTGCATTTGCTTTGAGTTTCTAAGCCTTGTCTCTGCTGCTACACTTCAATGGATGTAAATTCATCCTGTTTTTAATGTTTCAAGAGTGACACATGCAAAACGAATGCTATCAAATGTTGTGGAATTTGGCCTCACATATGCTAAACTGCATTTAGTTGGAAGTCTCTAGAACATTTTGAACAAAACGACTCTATGTATATCCTGCAACAATGGCAACCATGAGATCAAACTTCTCTGAGACATTGGTGTAGACCATTAGCCTTATTATATGCTCAACCTTCTGCATTTCTTTCTGTCAAAGCATTCCCCAGACAGTTATGAATTCTTGAAACTATTCAGAAACCCCCAAAATGAGAAGTTCATAAGGTAGGAATGCTCAAAATTTGAGCAATCTTAACCTTTTTAGAGGTTGGGATTTGGACTTTTTTGAGCATGGAGGGAGATGGAGGTTGAGTGCTCAATTTTAAGCATTTCTAACCAAAAAGGTTATGAGTGCTCACTTTCTGAGCATTTCTAACCAAATCGTTTATGAGTGCTCAATTTTTGAGAATTATTAACCAAATAGGTTAGAAATTTAGAATTTTAGAGCATTGTGAGCATGACAATTTAGCGAGAGGGGACATTTGAATGAATTTTTAATTACTTTCCTCCCAAATTATTATAATGAGAAATAAATAAAATTAATTTAAGAATATTAAAATTGATTTTGAAAAATAATTTTAAATATATCCCATTAAAAACCAGTAGCCCGGTTAGGGGAATAATCATAATTGTTGCCTGATAAATGATTTGGCTTTTGAATTTTAACCTGAAATATCCCCTTATAGATATTTCTCCAAATTTTACCAAATGTCCAAGAATTTAAATAAACTATTTGTATGCAATTGATTTCTTATTCATCCAACATATTATATTGAAAATCATATAATATCAAACTGAAATAGAGATTTGAAGTATGAAGATAAATCATTACAACGCTATTTTCCAAACAGATATGAAATACCTTTATTGCTGCAAGTTTGTCTTTAGATGAAGACTTCACAAATTTGCTGAGTTGTGAACTCTGTCCTGAAACCACCACATAAATGAATTGGGTTTTCATCCTGTAAAGAGCCAATCTTGGCTCACAATCTCACAATTAGAATTTTCATATAATTGGAGTTCCTTGTTTATTTAAATTTCACAAATATATAAATTGACATATTTTCAATTGTAAATTGCAAATTAATAACAATGATTCCAACGTGCCAATTTGAAGTTTGAATATTTTAATAAACAAATCTTTATTGCAAACGTGTATCAAATCCAGGCACCTTATGAATTGCGGCTGCTGCAGGAGGAAACACAGCTTTCATGAACACGTGCCAACCTCCACATTAAATGAAACCTGTTGCTGGCGTCAAGTCTGCAACCCGCAACACTGTGGTCTTCCAACGCTGGCCAATACTGAACCGTAGATCCCACAATCCAGACATGACTGGCTGCAACCCGCAAATGCTACAGGCACGTGTGGTTTTGGAGTGTGAAAACAACGTGCAGCCCTGGTGTTATTGCGTACAGCCCAGATGTAATTCCGAACAGCTCCTGGACGTGATTCTTAGGTGTCTCAAACCGAACCAATCCTTATGCACAATTCATTGGTATCATGACCAATTCAAAGTGCCAATCTCCAAGAGAAATGTCTCGTTTCTCTGAGATGAAATTCTCAAACCCTCATTCGAACCATTTCTTAATAATCATAAGCATGAAGGAAAATGCAAATCCTTGGCCTATTTATTAAAACCACCAAATCTTCTTCAACACACCACAATTCATCTTCAAAGACACACTTTTCACTTAAGTGTCGTCAATCGTCAAGCTCACACTTTTAAATTAAAACAACTTAAAAGTATCATATTATAATTAAGCCAAGCTTAATTCCATAAAATATGAGAAAGGTGGTAAGTCAAGAACAAACACCGAAGAAGATTGTAGACCAAATCTAGAGCCCAACTGCCTTACTCGAAATAGAAACCGGGTCCAACCGACTTACCTAAAATAGTAAGTGTGACACAGAGATCCCCTAAACATATCGTCAACTCACAAGGACCGCATTGATGAACTGACAACAACAGGTACAGGCATCTGCTAAATTGGGGACATTACACATCCAATCCACCAAGAAATCCTGAAGATTTCCGTCCTTCGGTTTCAAAACTAAAAGCTAGAAGCTTCCAAAATCTCCAAGAGAAAATAATTAACCAAGCATATACCAAGCATGCTAAGAATGAGCCTCAATGTTTTGTAATAGCTCGTGGTTCAAACTCGCATTTTTTTTTGCCATTGGTTCTACGGCTAGGGTTTTTACAAAATCCTTTGATTTTTTGGTCGAATTTTTTTTAACCTACATATTCTTTGTGGGTTTTTTGAGGAGATTTCTGGGTCTTCACCAAAATTTTTTAGGTGTCAAAAATTTGCACCTTGGAATTTGTTCCATATGTACTTCATCTTTCTTGAAGTTTATACTTGAATTTGCCTTTGTTTGTGCATTGAGATATGTGCCTCAGGTTCCACACTCTATTTTGTTGCCTTTTTAGATTTTCTCATTTTCTGTATCTTGGAAAATGTGCAAATGGTGTTTTTGATTAACATAATGTTTGAGGGCAATCACCGATTCAACGACAAAAATTACAACACATGGAAGCAGAGGATGATGATGATCTTTGAATATCGTCGTCTTGAAGAGCTCGTTTTGGGTAAAGAGCCTCGTCCTACCGGTCCTAGACAAGATCAAAATAAGTTTGACGAGCGCAACTGAGAAATGGTCATTCTTTTCAAACTATTAGTTACTGATGGTTAGTTGCCACAAGGGCTATTTGACAAGATAGTTGCAGAGATCTGGATTCTGCTAAGAAGTCGATGCATCCACAAGCATGCTCGATACGGAAGCAAATGCCTTGTGGGTGCCGCTTGGAAGCCACCATAGGCATCTAGATGCGAGTGGATGCCTGTGGTGGCTTCTGGGCGGCACCCACAAGGCATCCAAGCACTTTTGGATGCCTCCGTGGGCATACGCCTAGAAAAACACCCTTTTTCACTTTTTTGCCACTTAACTTTTAAAAAAGACATGTACTAATAACCATTTTTTAATCTATTTTTTGTTCCTAAACCCTAAAATGACCCTAAAAGAGGCCATTCAACCATTCTTCATCTCATTTTGTTTGTAGCTAGACTCTCTTCTCATTTGGTCTCCATTTTGGCCTTTTGAAGGCAAGATGATTATGTTCGAAGAGGATTGTTCGTAGGGCAAGAGATAGCTTCCACAAAGGAGTTTTAAGCATCTAAGGTAAGCATTTGATCCCATTCTTGAGTCCTTCAATGATTTTTTTTTGAGATTTGATAAATTTTTTCAAGTTTGTGAAGAAATTTTTTGAAGTTTTTTCATTAAAAAGAAAAGAAATAAAGAAACAAGTTTAGCTATCTATTTTAGTAGTTTTGTATCATCTTTTTGCTATGTTTATAGTTTTTTTCTAATTTAAATTTATTTAATTCTTATTATAGCAAGAAACTAGATTGTATTGTGCAAGAATGACCACCACTGGTAGTCAAAGTTCAGTGGGAGGGCAAGGAGCCGATAATTTCAAAATTGATGTAGAATCTCCTTTATGGAGACATACCACAAGAGTATCACAGGTTTCAAGAGGTGGATCATATCTTTGTAAGTTAATTATTGTCAAAGTAACAAAGGCAAACCATTCAATAACTCATATTCCCGTGTCAAACTTCATTTTATGGGCCTTGTTGGTAAAGGATTTGCAATGTGCAAAGGCACATGTTAGAAGGGCACAAATAACTTCATTTGTAAAATAACAAGAAGCTGCTGATAATTTTGTTAAAAGATTAAAAAAAGTTTTTATCAACCTCCATCCGGAAAGAACACAATGCAATTACCCACTGAACCAATTGTATCCTCCAAACGTCCATTTTTGCAAGTACCTGTGCCGGGAGAGGAAGAAGTAGAAATTACTGTCTACAAAAGAGGCTCATTGGACACCGCATTTAAATGGAGGCAAGAGAGATTGTTGATGAAGCCATTGCACATTGCCTCTATGCCAATGGTCTTCCTTTCAACTTGGTAAGATCACCATATTGGAAGGAAATGGTGCAAGCCATCAATAAAGCACCAACTAATTACGTAAGTCCCGGGTATGAAAAGGTGCGTACCACTTTATTGCAAAAAAAGAGGACTTATATAGAGAAAACTTTTCAACCAATTAAAAATTCTTGGAAAACTTCGGGTATAACTCGTGTTTGATGGATGGAAAGATACAAAAAACCGACCATTGATTAATGTGATTGCAATGTCCCCCAAAGGGGCAATGTTTTTTAGGGTTGTTGATTGTGAAGGGCAGGTGAAGGATTCACAGTTCATTTCTAGAATTCTCATTGAGGCCGTAGAGATGGTGGGTAGTGAGAATGTGGTCCAGGTGGTTACAGACAATGCCAAAAATTGTAGGGGTGTAGGTGCTTTTATTGAGGTTTGGTATGGCCATATTGTTTGGACACCATGCACTGTACACTCCCTTAACTTGGTCATGCAACAAATTGGCACTCAAATAGATTGGGTGAAGCAAATTTACCTAGAGGGGGAGGAGATACAAATGTTTGTGATGAACCACCACATGTCACAATCCATATTTAGATCATTCTCCAAATTGGAGCTGCTGAAGGTAAATTGTAATTAGTAAATTTCATTTAATTATTTAATTTGAATAAATTTTATGTTCATGTTCAATTATCAAATTGTATATAACTTTGTCTTTGCTTAATATTATTGACATATTGTTAACTTGCTTAGGTTGCTGAGACCCGTTTTGCATCTCATACTATTGTATGAGATGACTTTTAAAGGTCCAAGCGACATTAAGCCAAATGGTTATTTCTAACCAGTGGGGTATATGTAGTATCCCAGATGGATATTTTCCCAAAATTTCTCACAGACGTTTCAAAAATATAAACAAATAATTGCATGCAATGAAATATCGATTCAACAAACAATAAACCAACAATATACTCCAATAAATCTTCAGGATTTGTTATTGCATTATACAACAACAATACAACAACAATGGAATTACAAAACAATCCAATTTGAAATACAGTGTGCAATAGTGAGATCGGATAACATGAACCTGGAAGTGCAATGGTGAACTCTGCTGTGAATCCACCTTAGAGATGAACTGGGTTTCCGTCCAATCCACCGAGAAGCTTGAAGGTTTCCGTCCTCAGGTTTCAGAATCGAAAGCTGAAGCTTCCTGGATTCTCCAAGAGAAATAAATTCATAAAATTAAGCATATCTCAAATGAGTCTCCATTCCTTCTTTTAAAGCAACAGCTATGACTCTTCAGTTTCCCTTCTCTGTCTTTTCATATTCCCACTTTAAGTCACTTTAAATTAATGTATCCATTTAATCATAAAGTGGCATAATAATAAAGTATGAAATCTTCTGGCATTAAAACAGAGGAACAAACGAACTCGGAAGATGATGTGTGATAGCTTGCCGGAAATTTCTAGGCGAGATGCTCCAAGTCCAATACTGGAATGCGAAGAAAACTGAACTTTGTCGACTTACTATAAATAGTAAGTATCCTGGAAACCTGGCGGAAACTGCTCCGATCGGCTTGAAACTGGAATTACCTAGGCCAAATATCACATTGATCCATATAAAGCCCCGGTTAGCCCACTGGACCATGATGCAACGGCTAACGACGCAACACGAAATAATTTTCCCAAAAAAGGGGACATTACAATCCTCCCTTCCCAGAGATTGCTTGCCCTCAAGCAATCGGTATCTGCATGCTGTGACCAAAATGCCTGGATCCCATACCAACCTTAAGGAAGCTGCTCCACCAATCTGTTGTGCAAATTTGATACAAACATGTCCAGAATTGTGAAGCCACTCATCACTATCACACAACAACAATGCATTAAACATACTAATACCAGGATCGCAACTCACCCCATGTGCATGCTCAGTCGCATCAACCTGCCATGTGCGGCCATCATCTATGAGAAGATCCTCAATCCAACTGAGAACCTCACTCCAATTGAAATCACAAGCACCACTAAGGTTAGATGAAGGTGGGAACCCAACATCATACCAACAAGCTCCCTGAATTATTACCAACCATGAGAATGTTCCTCCTGGGTCCCACAAACAAAAAGGCCATCCACCTTCCCAGTTGTCTATAATATCTTGTCGATCCATACCCATAATGGATGGAATGTCCAAAATGTCCAACTGCCACAACATTGCCCCTTTGGCTTGTATCCCAAATCGGTGTCTATTCTGAAGAAGCACACTAGCAATGCTGCTGGACATGGCTTCCTCCTTCATGAAGGGAAGTGTATGAAATCAATCCCCCATCCCACACATATGCAGTAATCGAAAAAGAAAGTCCTTCGTCGGTGGGCTCAATGATGCATCCCATGTTAGTCCTGACCGGTTACTGAGAAGGGGGGTGAATCAGTAAATACAATTTCTATTCTTTAATTTATTCTTCTAACTAGAATCTTGCAGATTTAAAAGAATAAAACAATTCTTATAAACAAAAATTGAAATGCACAGGTCAACACATCATATATATGTGGAAACCCTTGGTTAGAATGAAAAAACCACGGTGGGATAGAACCCACAACTTCACTATTGTAGTAATAAAGGTGCCCTATTAAAGGCTTACAAAACACTTGTGAGAGTGCTACCCGGTAAAAGGATTTGGTAGAAGACCTATTAGGATCTTGACCCTATTAGGAGTTGCCTGGTAAGAGGACTTTCAACATCAATAAAGATATTACCTGGTAAAAGGATTTTTACAAAGAACCTATTAGGGTTCACCCTGATAAAGGGATTTCAATATGCTTTACAATATAAAGCAATGATCTATGATGACACTTTCTGTCTGATTAGATCATACCTGTTACCCTTTCCTCTGCTTGGCTGTTGAACCTTTCACCTCTCAGAAGATTCTCTTTCTCTTGTTCTGTATGCTCTGAACATACAACAACACTTGTATATTCTTTGACCTGTATTTATAAGAGATTAATCTTATTAAAATACTTCTTACAGTTCCGCCAAACTCTAAACTCACCCATAAGTCATGCATGCAAAATAAAGCTTGCAAAATGATCCTGAGTTTACCTTGAAACACCTGTAGATGAAATAAAGCTAACTTCAGTTAAAAAACTAACTTCAGTTTCAACTGTGAATGCCCCGTATAATCCGGTTTTAATTGAGACCGCTTATTATGCACTCAACTAGTAATAAACTTGTACCCGGTTGGTCATACCTTCCCTATATGTTTCATAAGATCGGTTGAAAACACTTAGACCGGTACAAGCGTGACTAGCAAAGTACACCGCTTACTTGTTTGGTCTACTGGTGCATATACTAAAGAGTACCGGTGCTTGTTTAGTCTACCAGTCTCTGGTGGGATTGATGTTTGCCTTTGACTTTACCAATGACGACTTAAATATGTCAACAATCTTTCCCTTTGGCATTGGTGGCAAAACATCTACTGAACTGTATCATCATATCACCTGTCTTGTAGACTTCCCTTGTAGGTGTTCTCTGATCTTTGCTTATCTTCTCCTTGTTGATCTTCTCCTTTTCTATTCACCATCTCCCGTGTAGGTGTTCTCTGATCTTTGCTTATCTGTTCTCTACTGATCTTCTTTCCTATTCATCATCTGATCTTTAGAATCTTCTTCCCTTTTTGTCTCCATAGGTCAAAGGGTTGTTATGTCTGAAAATGTGGCCTTTTATACTTGTAACTTATTGAAAATATCCTTATATATTTTCTTTGCTGAATCGAGGAATGGCTTCCATATGCCTATGACATGCTCCAAATTCTTTCTTGCTGCTTGTATTGAGACAATTATGTTCTCCATGTCTTCAAGTGTTTTGTTGTCTGGTTCCTTGATCAGGTTTTCTGCCTCGGTTGCAGTCATCTGCATTAGATCAAATGTAGGGGCAAGAAATAATTGGAATCCAATGAGATCTTGAATTCTCGTTGTCTTCTCTTCTAAAGCTTTCCTGATAACGAGAGCAAGGCTGGTCCTTTCTCTGCTGTATTTTGTTGCAGAGGAGTTCTTTGCATCAAACTTGGATGAAAGAACTTTAATCTCTTTTGAAGTCTTGGAAGTTTTCTCTATAATATCTTGAACAAAGTCTTCAAAATTTGAAGTCCTAGTCTTCCTGCTTCTTGTACCAGTTGCAACAACTCCCTAGTTCTTGCAGATACAGTGACCTTTAATTCTTCGACCTATTTGTGAAGAATTTCAATTTGCTTCTTCTCATAATGATCAATTGCTAGTGTCTCTGGGTCGGTGACATCTTCTCCTATAGCTTGTGCTAGCAACTCCAATTGATCTATGACCGGTTCGTCCTCATCAATATCTATATCTGGTACAAAATTGTACAAGATGTTTCGTACACTAGAGAGGACCATGTCTTGTTTCCTCTTAGTGAGTTCTTTGAGTTGTCTAGTTGACATCTTGCTTATGTCAACCATAGTTTCACTAACTTTGCTTTTCTTAGCTTCAGATTCAGTTGCAAAAGTTAGTTTCATCTTTGATGAAGATGAGCTTGGAACATCTACCGGACTCTCCTTGTACTCGTTCTTCTGGTAGAACTTGTTCTCTTAGATTTACGTGTTCACTAGATGTGAACTATTCTGTGGGAACTTCTTGCTCACCGGTTGAAGGTTGTTCACGACCAGTGAATTGTACCGGTGGTATCAATATTCTCTCAGGTTCCTCTTGAGAGATTTCCTGAGGACCTGGAGTACTAAGAGTATTGAAATCGTATTGCGGCCAGAACTCTAGTGTATCATTGTACACATCCATTTAATAACCATTGATAATCTTGGCAACTCTGTTCTTTGTGTCCAAGTTCATTGACACAACTTCCATCAGACCTTTTATTGTCTCTTCATTGAGGCTTGGTTTTACCTCTGCCAATGTCTATTTTGCAATTTTGTTGTTGGCTGCTAATCCTGTTCTCCATTTGGCCATTATTCTTTGATTTAATATGGAAGGAAATTTAGCCCTATAATCTCTAGGAGTTCTGTTGAAATCCAAGAAGGTTTCTAACATAGCAACTTCTATTTTCTGTTTATCCTCCTCTCCTAATACACTGAATCATTTGGCTGCCTTTGACACTTCGCCGAAATCCATGACTTCATCAACAATGTTATCTATAGTTAATGTTCGAGCCTTACCTTTAATTGGAGACGCCTGTATCGTTGGTGGAGTTAGGTCACCTGATTTGTCTTCGGTGATGTTAACAATGATTGGTCCAGTTGGAGTCTTTTCCTTAACCGGTGCATCAACTCCTAGTACCCATTTTCCTTTTGCAGTGTCAGTCATCGATGGTACTGATGTTTTATGGCATTCTTCTTCTACTTGATGTTGATGTTGAAGAAGTGTTGTCCATGTAGAAACTCCTTCATCATGCACTTTGTCAACATCTCCAATCAACACCTGACTGATTCTTCTTTTGATCTTGAAACTCAGTTTGTGAAGATCAGTTCGTAGGGTTGCTTCCTCTAGAGTAAGATGATTTTGTACTTCAAGCAGAGCCCTTATTCTTAGCTCTCTTTCTTTATCAGTCGAAGCTTTTCATCTTCCTTCTAGAATCTCTTGGAGATCATTAGGTATGGTCCTATGAAGTTCAGTAGGAGAAAGGTTGAACTTATGAATACAATGGACTAGAGCTTCTTCTATTTTTCTCCTATCTTCTTCGTTAGCCAATTCATACCTCCTTTCAACTAATCCCATTCCTCCTATTTCTTTTAATCCTTTCACTAATTCATCAATTGTAGGTTTCCTTCCTCTCGGTGCATCTTCTTTCACCGGTTTTCCAGTCTTTTTCCTTGGTGTGGGAGTCCTTTTCACATATACCTTCTTCGGTTCCTTAACTGAAGACTTTTTCTTCAAATTCTCCTGAATTTCTTCAAAGGTACCGAACCGGTATGTAGAGAGATCTAGGTCACTCTCTTGCAATGCTTCTGCATATGCCTTTGCCACTTTGGTGGAGATTTCATATCCAAGCTCTGGTGCATACTTAGTTTTGGGCTCCACAGCCTGAATTATACAATGATCAGTGTTGACCAGAAAACACACATCATCCTTGTATAAATCAACAATGGCCAAGGGAATTCTTTCCCTGCCGTGCATTCTCAGCTGGAAGGCCTCAAAGTAATCGGTCATTACTTTATTAAACTGATTTCCCAGTTTGTTAGCCATATCTCCTATTTGAATCATGACCGGTTTGTCTGCTTGCCAAGTTACCTTTCCTATGCCCGGAAAGAAATTTTGATAGTAAAAGAACAAACATACTAGTAGAGTTCCATATTTCAGAAACTTCTTCTTCACAAGACCGAGCTTCTTTAAATTGTCAAAAATTTGCCCTCTTAGCATGGAGCAAATATCATATTGTGTTATCATGCATGATCCGGTGTGCGGCATGTCTAGCTCCTCTTGGTACATTGTTGAGGTTGTTCGACTGATAGATCTTGTACGCTATCACCGCAAATGCAAATCGAATGCCCTCGTCCTCTATGTCGTTAACAGTCATCAATTGACTGTCAGACTTCGACTTGGTTAACCTTGCGACTATAGCATTTGCAATGGTTCTAAGGGTAAGAGCTTCCCCTTTGTCGCTGTAACCAGTAACCCTTCACAGATCCTCCATAGTGATCGGTGTGACTGTACCTTTTGCTAGCCACATCCTTGGTTTGTGCACTTGACTTAGAACCAATCTTATCCAATTCGGTTGAAACACGGTTGGATACCTAACCCCATTGATCAATCCTGAAGTCACAAGCTTCACATACTTATTTTGAAGTTTTCCATCCTGGTAGAGTGAGAGATACTCGCTTTGGATGTAGGTTTCTCTTAATTCTTCTTGCTTGGTGTGGATGAATGCTGTAATGTCTTCAGTCAGCAGAACTCTATTGGGCACTGATCATAGCGCTCCTGTCATATCGTTCTCTTGGTTCTATACTTGCATGATGTCGTAAACTGGTCTGTTGAATTGATTTCCTTTAACTAGGTTGACAATAGATGATGATGATGATGCCATCGTATACGACCGGTTTACACAAAGAGTTCTTGATCGGATTTACAGAGTTCACTTAGCAAAGACCGTAAATCAAAGCAAGAAGAGATTATTCAAGCATAAGAAAGCAAAAAATCACAATTCGCAATGTAAATTGAAATGAGTAATCTTCCTTCCCTTAAATAGACTTAGGGTTTAACAGTAACTACCAAACGGTAACAATTGTTAACGGCTATAGCTTTAATTACCTTACCTAATCTTTTCTTTGACAATCGGTTCTCATGTACTTACCTGTCGATCAAACCTTGGTTGAAATGTCAGCACTTACCTGTCCGGTTCACATGATTGACCGGTAACATCTTTCTGGTTACTCTCCTTGATTGAGTGAGGTCACATCTCACCAGTCATACCGGGAACAGTAGATAGATTTCCTGTTCCCTTTAAGGCCTTAGGCTCAGTTTGCTGAAGAGACATCACCATCAGCAAATGATGACCTTTCATTTGTTTTCTCCTTAACGAAGCTCTTTGATTACTTTTTGAACCAGATTTTCTTGACTTCTTTCTCAGTCTCTTTTCCCTTGTTGCCCTTTTGGTTGGGAGACTAGGTCTTCTTCACCGGTTTGGCTTGTCCTTTTCTTTTGTTCATTGGCTGGTTCCTGCATTCCTTGGCCAGATGCCCGATCTTATAACAGTTGTAACAAGTCATCCCAGTCGCTCTCCGTGGATTTACCCTTCTCTCTTTGTTCATGGATGAGTGACATCGAGAGTTGCTATGGTCAGATGTTCCACAGTTAGCATAGTTGTTTGTGCTCCGGTTTGTGTTCCTTTTGTGGAATACCGGTCTTGGTGGAGATTTGAATGCCATGGTTTTAGATTTGCATTCATCTAAATTGTGTCCAAACTTGTTACATGCATAACAGTAACCTTTGAAGCTTCCCTTGCTTCCACTAGACACACTAATGGAACGTGACCTACACTGAAAGGTCCTATGGCAATACTTGTAACAGTTGCTGCAGTAATTGTTAGAAGTAAATGGTTTCATCGGTGCATTTCTACAGTCATTTGTATTATGACCCGGTTTACCACAATGATTGCTAGATTTTTTGAAGGTCTGCTTACCTTTATCTTCTGCCGGTTTCTTCTTTTCCTTCTTGCCCTTCTTGACTTTAGAGGATTCACCGATTTCATGGTTGGTTTGACCGGTGTACCTAAGTCCTGTGGGATCCTTGTGCTTTCTTTGAGCCTTCAATTGCTTATCAAGCTTTACTGAGCTTTCATTGTATCTTTTGAGTGTATCATTTCTCTCTTCAAGAATTTTCAGCTATTCCTTTAGTTGATACAATTCAATAGCCAGCCTTTTGCATGCATCATCTTTATCATGCCAATTCTTGTGCATGTTTGCATTTTCTTGTGTAATTATCTACATGTCTTCTTGAAGTTGTAAAATAACAAGATCACTTTCCCTTACTGCATCTTCTGCCAAAATTCTTACTCTTTCAGAGTTTGCTAGTGATTTCACAACACTGCTCCTTTCATTTTCAGCTTTTCTCTTTACCTCAATGATTTTAGTCATTCTTAGAGCATTGCCTTCTTGCTCCCTTTTCAGGTTGGAGATCTGATCAGTTAGAATCTGATTCTTTTCCATGAGATCAAAGACCGCCTCCTCTGCTTCATTAGATCCACTTTGCCCAGAGAGTTCTTCAATTGTTTTATTGCTCACTTAGTTGTAGAGCCAACTCTTTTCTCTTAGCAAGAGACCTCCTCAGTCTGTTCTCGAGAAAGACAATTATTTCATTAGCTTCCTCAAGCTGGTTCTGATACCTGTAGCCCTCCATGATCTTTCCTCAAGCAGTGAAGCTTTATATCTTTGAGAACCTAAGGCTCTGATACCAATTGTTAGTCCTGATCGTTTATTGAGAGGGGGGGTGAATCAGTAAATACAATTTCTATTCTTTAACTTATACTTCTAACCAGAATCCTGCAGATTTAAAAGAATAAAACAATACTTATAAACAGAAATTGAAATGCACAGGTCAACACAACATATGTACGTGGAAACCCTCGATTAGAAGGAAAAAACCATAGTGGGACAGAACCCACAACTTCACTACTGCAGTAATAAAGGTGCCTTGTTAAAGGCTTACAAAACACTTGTGAGAGTGCTACCCGGTAAAGGGATTTGGTAGAAGACCTATTAGGATCTTGACCCTGTTAGGAGTCACCTATTAAGAAGACTTTCAACATCAATAAAGATGTTACCTGGTAAAGGGATTTATACAATGAACCTATTAGGGTTCACCCTGATAAAGAGATTTCAATATGATTTACAATATAAAGCAATGATGTATGATGACACTTTCTGTCTGATTAGATCATACTTGTTACCTTTTCCTCTGCTTGGCTGTTGAACCTTTCAACTCTCAGAATATTCTCTTTCTCCTTTTTTGTACACTCTCAACATTCAACAACAGTTCTTGTGTATTATCTGACCTGTATTTGTAAGAGATTAATCTTATAAAAATACTTCTCACGGTTCCGCCAAATTGTAAACTCACCCATAAATCATGCATGCAAAAAAAAACTTGCAAAATGATCTCGAGTTTACCTTGAAACACCCGTAGATGAAATAAAGCTAACTCTAGTTAAAAAGCTAACTTCAGTTTCAACTGTGAATGCTTCGTATAATTTGGTTTTAACTGAGACCACTTATTATGCACTCAACTGGTAATAAACTTGTACCCGGTTGGTCATACCTTCCTTTTATGTCTCATAAGACCGGTTGAAAACACCTAGACCGGTACAAGCGTGACTAGCAAAGTACAATGCTTACTTGTTTGGTCTACCGTTGCATATGCTAAAGAGTACCAGTGCTTGTTTAGTCTACCGGTTCTTCGGTGGGATTGATGTTTGCCTTTGACTTTAGCAATGACAACTTAAATATGCCAACATCCCATACAATGTGGACAGTAAGGTGAAACCACTCATTACTCCCCCAAAACGATAATGCATTAGTCATACTAATATTAGGATCCCAAACGATCAGATTGACAAGATCACCAGAAATGAGTGAATCGAAATGTCTCAAGATGCAATCAATACTAGACATCTCCCCATCAATAAGAGATAACGCAAGGAAAAACATATCACCCCTCATGCAATAAGACACAACTGCCCATCTTGAACCGCTGATGTAGATACCAAACAACTCAACAACTGAACTCACCTCGTTACTCCAATCTGGTGACCAAGACTCATCTATAGTAACCGGACCTGGGTCCCAAATCCTGCAATCAATCTCATCCTCGTCATGGGGATATAGGAAATATCTTCCTCATCTAGCTCAAAAAGGGGGTTATCAAAAGTGAAATCTGCATCCATCTCAAACTAGGAATTGTCAACCGCTTGAAAGTTATCCAACTCTTAAAGAAGTTCTGGATGATCCAAAGATTCGTTACTTGATCTTTTGGGACAGCTATCCAAGTCATAAGTTTGTTGTATGCTATGAAGTTCCTGAATCACCTCTTGAAAGAATTCAGACCTTCCTTTGTCGTCCTGTTCCCTGTACTCACTAGTGACAACAATCTGATTTATTGCTTCCTGAAGAGCAATACGGGTGTGCTCCAATGTTTCCTGAGCAACATTAAGCTTTCTATTGAGCTTATTGACCTCATCCTCCTTTTCCCTCAACCGCTCAGCATATTTTACAGCAACTTGTAACAGATAGTCGCGATCTAAAAGTAAACATAGATATTCTGATTTCCAAACCTCAAAAGCTGTTTTGACCCCCTGTAAATTTGCTACATAAGATCCACTCCTTATACCACTTTGCCTTTTTTCCATCTGAGCCTTTCTGTAAAGATCCTCAATAATCATGTGAGTGCTATCATGATGTACAAGAGCTGCAACAACGACATCGTCATTAACTTTCAGCTGATTCTTCAAAGCATGCTTCTCATTTTGGAATGCATTATTTGATTGATCATCCAAATCAACATTATGCATAAGTGAGGTGCTGCTAAAGAAATCACATGATTCCTTATTACATGAATCACTGAAGGCTTCCAACTGGTTATCACAACCTTTAACCATAATTTTGTCAATCTCAGCTTCTAAGTCACCAAAGTAGAGCTTTGAACACTCTTCACCTGTGATGATTGATTCTTCTTCCACATTAACCATCTCGGTTGATTGGAAACTCTTTTCTTTTGGATTTGTTGGTTCCCAAAACCTCAGATTGAAAATCCAAGAGCCTGTCAATTCTCCAATAGGATTCCAAATCATTTCTGGCCAATGAACGGGAATAATCCAAATTCCCCTGCACTTTAGGCTTCGCTACACCTAGGTGGGTAAACGTTGACCTCAAGTCTGATCACCTTATTCAAGGCTTTTCTATAGCGAATTTAAGCTTGTGAGTTCTCCGGTTGGCAAAGTCCTCAAAACTCGATCAATATAAAGTATTGTGAATGTTTGAAATGATTGAATGTTTTATATAATGTTTATTAATAATTGATAAAAATACTTGCAAGAAGGAAGTATGTAGATTTATGACTTCAATTAATAACTCCAATAATTATATTCTAATGATTTTAAATGACCAGTGCCTTTGTTTATCCGAGTGATAGAGTCAACTATAATAAGTATTATTACATACAACTTTATGAGACAATATTTATAAAAATATCATCAATTACTCCTAAGCTCTGCAAAAGACAAATCTTATATGCAATTCTTCGTTAGTCCAAAAGGAATTTAACTTCTCCGGTTGGAAGTCCGATTAGATAGAGATAAGGAAACACATATATTTCACAGTATCCTGATTGTCGAACAAAGAATGCAGGAAAATATCCAATGCAAAAATAAAACTCTGTCAGAATAATTCAATAATCTATTTATTGATCACAAAGGACGAATCCACATTTTAATTGCAATCTCTTTGCCTTGAAAAAAGGACTTTTTATTTATTATTAAAATATAATATTGAAATTTATATTAAAGTCATGCTTTAATATTTACATCTTCCCTTACAAATATTCTTCTTCTAATTGCTTATTTGAATCTGTCCTCTCTACATTTTACATTATGTATATATATGTGTTTAAGTGGCTTTCACACCTCTTTAGGGTGAAAAGACACAACCCTTATTACAAATTATTTTGAAAAACAATAAACTAACTAAAAAATAACAACCTAACTTTCGGATTTGGGTCTGGTTGAAAAACTAAAACACCTCGTAGAAAGCTAAGATTTTTATTGGAGATAGGAAATTTGATTTCCCGAACTGGGTCATTTTTAGATTTTTAAAATGCGACCATCTTCAGGCTCTGTCAGCATCATCTTTGTAGTAGGTCAAAATTCCAGCATTTTCTGAAGGTTTGGATTAGTTAGTTCTATTTATTTGTGTCATAAAGTTTCCTTTGATTTTTTTAGTATGGAGAAACTTGCTTATTGATAATGGATTTGGACTCTCAAAATTTAGGGTACCACCAGGATCTTCACCATGTCCTGAAAGAGATGTATTCAAAGCTATATTATCATTACTACTTGGCTGCAATATATCTTCTCCCTGATTAATGCTGCAAACATGTTCATGTGACCAGTCCTCTTGGCATATAAAAGAAATCTGCCTTGTTTTCATTTGGTTCTTGCTCATTTCCGGAGATGCTGCAACCTGTATGCCTATTGACATTCGCTCATTTTCAGTCAATAAATCCTTGAATCTTTCAACCTGATGCTTAATCAATTCAGCTGAGAGTTCATATGCCATGGGTGAGATCTTTTGTTCTCCTCTCCAGATTGCCAACAAATCTAATTGCAATTGTTTGCATATGACATTATCCTCATCTAAGATCATGGATATGATAGTTTTTATGCAAGCCTTCACATTGTTGGATGATGCTTCCTGAAATTACTTAGGAGGCACCGAAGTAACTGTTGAATCATCTTCTCACAACCGAGATTCAACATGTGAATGAAAATTCTAGTTCTTGTCATTAATTCCAAGATTTTTGCCTTCTTACCAAAGGTAGGACTTTTATCATTGTTTAGGCCACCTAAACTGTCCACAATCAACTGTAATACTTGCTTCCAAATGTAATTGGTATAAGGTGTAATAGGGGTTGTAATCCGTGTGATCTCACTGAGACATGAGGCGACTGCAAGCCTAACGTCTTTATGTGGATGTTCCATAAACCTGTGTTGGACCAAAGCAACCATTGAGGGCTGCAAAACCCATTGAATAGCCTACGATTAGATTGGTCTATCCTAGATAGATATGAATCTATCTCATCTAATTTGGCAAGCATGTCTCCCATAACTTTCTTATTCTCCAACTGCCATCCAAGGCAACATAATTCATTTTCTATTTCAATTTCTTTGTGTATGTCTCTTAGTTGTTCACCATAAAATGTGTCATTGAATTCTTTTGAGAACACAAGGCTTTCCAGGTTTTCCATTAAATGCACACTTACCTATACAACTGAGGGGCAAAATGGTGACCAATTTGTTATCAGAAGATATAATCTTTGCAAGTTAAGCCCTTGTAGTAATCTTCAAGTGGCTGCCCAGAATTCTGATAACGATGCACAAAGACACAATCTGTAGGATGAAAAGGATGGCCAAGTATCTTTGCTCTTAGGAATCTATATCCCAACAGCATGTCAATAATCCACAAAACTGGTACACTGAAAAGCTACTCCCTATTCTACTATAGTGATCCTTGCTAGGCTTCTTAACACTCAGAAATTAACCACCCAGTATTTTTGCAATAACTAGCTTTAGAATATACTGATGAACATTTGCCCGTGATACTGACAATGGAAACTATTCTGATAATGATTGTGCAAAAGTCTGACTTTCAGCAAATGATATTTCTTCTAGCTTGGTACAAATAAATGTGTCTTTGTCACCAATTTGGTAGTAGCAGTCTGAAAGTCAATTCCCAAAATGTGCTTAGAAAACTCCTCCAATTGCTCAAACACAGAACAAATCCAATGCCCTGTTTGACCCCAGGAATGCATGAAGCTATAGTTAACCCTGAATGATTGTCTTCAGAACATAAGGAATCTACAATAATATTCAGAGAGGGCCGCAACTATGGAAATCCTGTGGACAATAGTATTCACAAAGATGCAGTGGCTCGTGTTCAAGGAGTTCGTGCCAATAAACAACCCTCTGTTCAATATGCAACCGTTGCAGAGAAACCTGTTGCACTAGGTTGAATGTTCACGACCTTTGGGAAAGTGATGTCAAGCACCAGAATCATTTAAGGAATATCAAACTCAAAACTTAAATTGCTGAAACATATATTCTTGGTAGAGCCTTAACCATCCATACAAATAAGTATTTCTGGCTATTGGAAGTAGACACCCAAATACTTAACCCGATAATCTGAACCACAATGCGGGATGTATGTTGTTTATGAAAGCCCACGATAAAGAGTATAAATGCCAGACATATCAATTGCTAACGCGGGTTTCGTAGTGTAGTTTGGACGTGCGGGAAGATCCCTGCAGAGGTAGCTAAAACGCATCGTGGCTCGTCACCCGGTTCGAACAGGATTGGTCACGTCTCCAATCTGAGGCTGTTGCACTTGAGTGTGTGTGGCGTCATTGACTAGTATCGAGGTCTAACAAGTCCGCATTCCTTTTTATTGCTGCGAAAGCCAGAAGGAATGTTTGTGTGCCTTCTTGGAGGCACTCACGATGCCAGCAACACAATCTCTGCCAACTATGGTGGCCGCCTACAATAGCATAAGGTCTGCCGGCTTCCACTTGATATGGCTACAAGTGGCTGTCTCCAGCACTGAGAGTTAAACCAGCTGCGAGTGCAAACTGGGTGTGTAACCAAGTCGTGCAACCCAACACAACCTATCACTGCTTCCCTGCTAACTCACGACAATGCTACCTGAAGACTCCAGTATGTTGTTCTTCCCGTGCGGCTGGGTATTCCTGTCAGGTATTGGGCATTAACATGTGTAGATTTACTCACGCTGCTATTACTGTTTGGATGTCCCCCGGCCAACACATGCAAAACTAGTCAGCACCAGTATTAACACTGGTCCCGTCAAGCATCCTGGGCGTGCATACGAGTCCTAGCAATGGTGGCGAGTCTCAACTTGGCTTGCTACCACCCGCATATCCACTCAGCACCAACCCAATCACCGCAAATGGCGTAAGTTTGTATTTTCGCCCACAAGGAGCGCGCTGTTGTAAATACCAGTGGATGCCTTTCCACCCACGTGCATGGTATGCTAGTGACTACAACCAGCGCGTGATCAAGCCCCACGCCTCCTAGCTCAGTATCTTGATAGGTATCACAACCAGTAGAGAGATGAGGTCGCGTGAGGTAGGAAAGCACCCAGTCACGCCTCGAAGTGTGGTAGTATCTAACCACTGTTCACCCGTGAGCACTGCTGCCAGTTTCAGCACGTAAGCAGAATGTGAAGGAAAGTTGGAACCTGGTCTACTAATTCCAACCGTTTGCCATTTTTCTTTACTGTCGTAGCCCAATAGCAGATTTGGTACGAATCCCAATAGCCACTGCTGTTAACAGTGAATATATATCTGAGCATAAAGTCTTCTTCCTACCACTGTGACACAGACTGAACTTCACAAACAACTAATTTCTTCTCTGTAAAAATGCTAGAAGTGAAAAGCTTCTTACCAGCGTAGAATGAAAAACCATATAAAATACAGCTTAATCAATTTAATCTTTATTTTCTGCAATATTTGCCTCTGGATTCAATTTTAAAAAATTTAACCCTTCAGGCTGGTAGGATACACGGCTCTGATACCACTGTAGTATCCCAAATGGATATTTTCCGAAAATTTTTCACAGACGTTTCAAAAATATAAACAAATAATTGCATGCAATGAGATATCGATTCAACAAACAATAAACCAGCAATATGCTCCAATAAATTTTCAGAATTTGTTATTGCATTATACAACAACAATACAACGACAATGGAATTACAAAACAATCCAATCTGAAATATAGTGTGCAACAGTGAGATCGAATAACATGAACCTAGAAGTGCAATGGTGAACTTTGTTGTGAATCCACCTCAAAGATGAACTGGGTTTCCGTCCAATTGTAATGTCCCCATTTTTTTGTAGGTCATTAATCTGATGGTGCCAGGTCATTATTGTGATCCTCGTGGTCTAGCGAGGTGTTTAGAGGGTCTTTGCTGTGAACTTACTATTTATAGTAAGTCAATGGATAGTTTTGATGAGCTCAATGAGTTAGAGGAGTTGAATGATGCTCTCGGTTTTCATTTTTGACTTTTGGTTTGGGCTCCAAGAATCTTGGAGAGAGCGTCTATTTTTAGTAAGTCACTCCGTCAAGTTCATTCATCATCTTTCATCATCTGGATCAATTCTGTGCAGACAGATTTCGATTCGGATGCTTCTTCAGTTTTTTTCGCAAGACGGGTGGTTTATTATTATTATTTAATTAAATTTGCCAAGGTTGCCATTTTTGTTGGTATTATATGCTGGATACCTTAGTGTTATAGCTCGTTGGAACCAGGATGAAAAATTTTAAATCTTGGGCACAAGAAACAGGGACCTTGCGTGTCATAATTTCATGATATTGGTGAAAAGGCCTTTTTTGGAGCCAAATGAATTAATAAACTATATTATTCAATATTTGCCTAAGTATAAAAAGTGTTTTAAGTGAAAAGTGTTTGAGAAGACACTTTTGAATTATAAAAGCAATGCTTTGTGAAAGGAAAACGATCCGTTGTTGAATTATGATTTTATTGAAGTTGCGAGAGAGACTACCTGGCTAGGGTTTTGAGGACTGATTCCTCTTCTGGCAATTTGAGCCATTACAGATTGATGGTGAATTTTGTAGTTTTATCTCAGATCATTGTCTAGTACTGAGGTATACTGGATTTCTGAGAAGTGTTTATTTGCAGACAGATGATTACTTTCATAGGGTTTGTTTTCGATTCATGCTGAGGTTGTGGAATTTCGAACTTGGTGAATGTTGAATCTTCTTGTTCATTTTGAGAGTTAACGATTGGATAAGTATTTAATTCAGAATTCATTAAGACACTACAAGCTGCGTTTTCATTTGGGAAGTGCTGCGTTTGGAATCTTGGCAGTCACAGTCCACACGAGAGTGCCATTTTTGGAGCTGCTGCAGATTTGCGTGAGGCTTGGAAGCTATAGCAGCCTATCAACAGCTCATGTGACCGCCTTAGGAAGTCAAATTTCATTGCTGCATAGGTCTGCATCAACCCTAGGACAATCATGTTTTAATTACATGCTGCCATGTGATTGTTGAAAGGTGCCAATATATTTTAAATGTACATTTCTAGAATTTAGATTAGCAATCATTTAAGCATTCAGATTCTTGAGTTTTAATTGTAAATGGATTGTCTGAAATTTATGGCAATATATTTGTGAAGAATGTCTAAGTTACATAATCTCTTGTTAAAAATCTTGTGGAAGTGAAATATTTTAAGAATTTAATACCTTGGAGCCAAGAGCCAGTTAGACTCTTTACAGTGGTATCAGAGCATTTTTCTTGCCATCCTGTGGGGTTTGGAGTCATTTATTTTCTGAAGTATTTTAAAAGTGACCAGCACTTCCATTTTTCCTAGCTATGGATAAATACAGGAGATCCAGTTCCGGAAGTCGTTATAGCAGTAAGGGAAATAGAGCGGAATTAAATGCTTTAGTAGAAAGCATGGAGAGACTTAGATTGCATCAGCAGAGATTGGCAGAGAGTTTGTGGAATCCAGTTACAGTAGATAGGGCAGCGAGATATATGGTCTCTGCCTTTAGAAGGCCAACATCGAGTTTGCAGGGGAGAGGGCTAGAGTTTTCTCCAACAGTTGTTCGTGATGCTGATGTTCCTACATCTAGTTCAGCACATTCTATTCCCATTCGCAGTGCTGATGATGGATTTATTACACCGGAACCAGTGGATGTTTCAGTGCCATTGGATGATAGTAGTGCTGAGCATCACCGGGTTGAGGCTCCCAGAGCAGTCACTACGGATTGTATAGAGGCAGCTGATGTTGCAGTTATCATTGAGAGTTCAGAGTTTCTCATGGAGGGAGTTATTATTGGAGATGTTTATGTCAGCTGTAGTAGTGTTGCTCCAATTCAGGACACAGTTGCTTCCTCAGATAGGACCGAGGCATGTACAGAGTCTCCCAGTGGTGAGGTTGGTGATCTGGGCATTACAGCGGGGTCAGTTGATGACAATTCATGCTCTAGCATTATTGGTGCACAGCTCGACGTTGAGTCATGTGTGCAGAGTTAGGTGTCAGCAGTTGAGATTTCAGCAAGAGATGTCGGAACTAATAGTATAGACACATTTGATGACACTTTTGAGGATCCTGTGAGTTGCATGGGAGATGACAGCCCTTGTGAGATGTTGGGTGATGACTACGAGGAGCATCTGAGCTCTGACAGCTCAGAAATTTATGATAGCAATCGCAGTATGGGATTAGTACAGGAGACAGTGGTTTTTTCCTGTGTTGAGGATGTGAGCATAGAGCTTTCTAGTGATGACACTCAGGATGAGAGTGTTGCAGTTTATTTGGCCGATGTAGTTTCATGCCACAGTTTAGTTAATTCACATGACAACATTGAGTCGTGTTTGCAGCTAGAGTTAGTAGAGGAGATGTAGATAGATGATGCAGACACTAGCATTGCAGATATTTCGGATGCTGAGAGCGAGGACGATGAGTGCTGTAGTGTTTCTGGCTTTCTATATTTGACTTTGGGTGTAGATTCAGCGTTGTCATATGGTGATGGTGGGTTCCAGGATTCTGTGTTACAGGGACTCACAGATGAGGACATGGAAGCTTATGAGTGGTAGGAGTTTGTTATAGCCAGGGCTTCCACTTTTAGAGATGGGGTTACTTCTTCGGTAACGCATGAGAATGTGTCTCAGGATCTGGATTGTCAGATGGTTGCAGAGGACAAGGTAGCTAGAGATTGTGTTGAGTCAGATTCAGTAGGAGCTTCCTCGGGGTTAGATGAGGATGTGTCCGATGCCTGTACTCAGTTTGTTGATGTGTACTAAGATGAAAGTACATAGAGAGACTGTGATCTTGAGAGGAGTTTCTTGGATATAGCTTCTTCTCATAGTGTAGACAATGCGTTTGAGGTTGTTCGTAGGAGGCCTGTTGTGCAGAGTCATCATGTGACTAGCCAGTTGTGAGTTGATGAGAGAGATATTACTTAAACTCTCAAGCATATTGATGCCGCTCGTCAGTTGTTGGGTGTTTATGGTTGGGGTTCTCCTATGACAGATGAGGCATGTGGTGGTTACCTCTCATTGATAGAGATTCATACTTTGCATGAGGCTGTCAAGATTTTGAGACATAACTACTTACAGATGGTAGCCGACCGAGATCACCTGGTGGAGTGGGGGAGTACAGCTTATGAGGCACTGATGGACAGAGAGGAGGTGAGTGAGCTTACCCAGGAGCTCACAGCGACTACTGAGGTTTTAGAGGACACTCAACGGGACCTTTAGGAGTCGCAGATCCAGTTAGAGGAGGTGATCGTGGAGTTGGAGCATTTGTGGTCCACACCAGCCCCAGACCCACTTCGATTGCACATTGAGGTGGTTGGTGGTGAGTTTGCTCTTACGGGTGGTGAAGAGGAACATGATGATGTGGCAGACACATGTTCAGTATATGGGAGCTCTTGGTTTGGATGAGGTAGGAGTACCAGTGGAGTCGAGCTCTCAGGTTGATTTGCTTCCCTTAGTTGGGAGTGAATCTATTTCATCATCTCACATAGTTGATAGCATGGGGCAGTTGGCTGTGCCACATTTTCAGAAGGATCAGCTGTGGATTATAGGGGAGCAAGTTGACGCTTTCACGTATAATTTCTACTGCTCCGAGTCATTTATGGAGTATTTACTTGAGAGTGCAGATGTGCGACAGGATTCTTATAGTGTGTCTGAGGGTACTCTCATGCGAGGCTCTTGTGCTATCCGGAGGTTGGTAGGGAAGATTGTGGAGATTCTATCTACAATGCTTCCCCATAGGGATTTTGAGATTGTGTTTGTTGAGAGAGTTGCTCAGGGGCCTACCCAGCCTACAATTATGGGGAGTCAGAGATTGGAGCCATCTCATGACCCCCAGTTTGGTAATGATGAGCTATTGACAGAGATTGGGGTTTTCGACCGGCTGTATACGGTGGGGCATGTTCATCATTTTTTTTTTGACCCACAAGTAGAAGATTTCATCTCTTGCAAGGGTAGTTTGGCTCCTAGTCCTTATCATCCATTATGGGATGGGTTCTTGCCATCAGTAGTTGATGGGAGTTTTGGCTGCAAGTCAGTAGCAGGTGACTTGCAGAGTTATGGTGACTGTAGAGATTATGCAGTGTGTGGATATCCGGGTTCTGGTACAGCTTTGTTTAGGGGTATTCCTCACTGTTTTGCAAATGGTCTACAGACTTAGTACAGGTCAATTGGGAGCACAGGGGGAGTTTAGTGTGTATGGGATCAGTCTCCCATATATCTTGGTTTTTGATGATCCTGAAGTTCACTTCTTTCGGGATCCGTGCAGAGATAGATTCAGTATAGGAGTTTGGGTGAGTGGTTGTTTTGGGTCTCTTTACAGAGTTATCCGATTTGTATTTTGGGTGATGTTACAGGAGCCTAAAATTGATGTTAGTGGCATGGTATATTCTTTTCTTTGGGATCTAGGTGGATTGTGATGTTTCTTGTTCCCGTGATTGCTTGGGGACAAGCAATCTTGGGGATGGAGGACTGTAATGTCCCCATTTTTTTGCAGGTCATTGACTTGATGGTGCCAGGTCATTATTGTGATCCTTGTGGTCTGGCGAGGTGTTTAGAGGGTCTTTGGTGTGAACTTACTATTTATAGTAAGTCAATGGATAGTTCCGCTTAGTTGAAATGAGTTAGAGTTGAATGATGCTCTTTGTTTTCATTTCTGGCTTCCAGTTTGGGCTCCAAGAATCTTGGAGAGAGCGTCTATTTTTAGTCACCCCGTCAAGTTCATTCATCATCTTTCATCATCTGGATCAATCCTTTGCAGACAGATTTCGATTCGGACGCTTCTTTAGTTGTTTTTGCAAGACAGGTGGTTTATTATTATTTAATTAAATTTGCTAAGGTTGCCATTTTTGTTGGTATTATATGCTGGATACCTTATTGTTATAGCTTTTTGGAACCAGGATGAAAAGTTTTAAATCTTGGGCACAAGAAACAGAGACCTTGCATGTCATAATTTCATGATATTGGTGAAAAGGCCTTTTTTGGAGCCAAATGAATTAATAAATTATATTATTCAATATTTGCCTAAGTATAAAAGGTGTTTTAAGTGAAAAGTGTTTGAGAAGACACTTTTGAATTATAAAAGCAATGCTTTGTGAAAGGAAAACGATCTATTGTTGAATTATGATTTTATTGAAGTTGTGAGAGAGACTACCTGGCTAGGGTGTTGAGGACTGATTCCTCTTCTGACAATTTGAGCCATTACAGATTGATGGTGAATTTTGCAGCTTTATTTGAGATCATTGTCCAATGCTGAGGTATACTGGATTTCTGAGAAGTGTTTATCTGCAGGCAGATGGTTACTTTCATAGGGTTTGTTTTCGATTCATGCTGAGGTTGTGCAATTTCGAATTTGGTGAATGTTGAATCTTCTTGTTCATTTTGAGACTTAACGACTTGATAAGTATTTAATTCACAATTCATTAAGACACTACAAGCGGCATTTTCATTTGGGAAGTGCTGCGTTTGGATTCTTGGCAGTCACAGTCCACATGTGAGTGCCATTTTTGGAGCTGTTGCAGACTTGGGTGAGGCTTGGAAGCTACAACAACCTATCAACAGCTTATGTGACCGCCTTAGGAAGTCAAATTTCATTGCTGCATAGGTCTGCGTCAACCCCAGGACAGTCACGTTTTAATTACATGCTGCCACGTGATTGCTGAAAGGTGCCAATATATTTTAAATGTACATTTCCAGAATTTAGATTAGCAATCATTTAAGCATTCAGATTCTTGAGTTTTAATTGTAAATGGATTGTCTGAAATTTATGGCAATATATTTGTGAAGAATGTCTAAGTTACATAATCTCTTGTTAAAAATCCTGTGGAAGTGTAAAATATTTTAAGAATTTAATTCCTTGGAGCCAAGAGCCAGTTAGGCTCTTTACAGGCTGGCAAGATCTTATACAACAACAATACAACGACAATGGAATTAGAAAACAAATATAGTGGCTCTGATAAAGAGATGTAAGGGTATGCAAATAAATAATGACCATCAGAGCTAACTGCTAAAAATAGACTTACTAAAAGTCTATCCTGTAATTGTTGATTAAAAATTTGCTTTCAGTTTTAAACGCAGCTTCCTTGACTGAAAATGTAGCTCTTATGTAGTCCACAATCCACTCCAATAATGTAGAACAGCCTTCTAGAAAGATTAAAATTGTTTGTGTTCTTTGCAACACACAATCTCAATTCATTAGACACTTCCAGCGCAAGTAGAATCAAGAGTTCTCTCCAGGAATTGAAGACCAAACTCAAGAAATTGCAAAACTCTCTCCAATTAATGAAGACCAAGCTCAAAACCCTAGCTTCTCTAAGCTAGGTCGAATTCTCTCACAAAACAGAATTTTATCAAATCGTCAATGGTATCAGAGCATTTTTCCTGCCATCTTATGGGGTTTGGATTCATTTATTTTCTGAAGTATTCTTAAAGTGACCAGCACTTCCTTTTTCCCTAGCTATGGATAAATACATGAGGCCCAGTTCCGGAAGTCGTCGTAGTAGTAAGGGAAATAGAGATGAATTAAATGCTTTAGTAGAAAGCATGGAGAGACTTAGACTGCATCAATAGAGATTGGCAAAGAGTTTGTCGGATCCAGTTATAGTAGAAAGGGCAGCGAGATATATGGTCTCTGCCTTTAGAAGGCCGACATCGAGTTTGCAAGGGAGAAGGTTGGAGTTTTCTCCTACAGTAGTCCATGATGCTGATGTTCCTACATCTAGTTCAGCACCGGCTATTCCCATCCGCAGTGGTGGTGATGGACTTATCGCACAGGAACAAGTGGATGTTTCAGTACCATTAGATGACAGCAGTGCTGAGAATCACTGGGTTGAGGCTCCTAGAGTAGTCACTACAGATTATACAGAGAGAGCTGATGTTGCAGTTATCACTAGGAGTTCAGACTCTTTCATGGAGGGAGTTATTATTGTAGATGTTTATGTCAGTTGTAGTAGTGTTGCTCCAGTTTAGGAGGCAGTTGCTTCCTCAGATAGGACCAAGACATGTATGGAGTCTCCCAGTGGTGAGGTTGGTGATCTGGGTATTACAGCGGGGTCAGTTGCTGACAGTTCATGCTCTAGCATTATTGGTGCACAGCTCGACGTTGAGTCATGTGTGCAGAGACACGTGTCCGCAGATGAGATTTCAGGAGGAGATGTGGGAGCTGATGGTATAGACACATCTGATGACACTTTTGAGGATGTTGTGAGTTGCATTGCAGATGACACTACTTGTGAGATGTTGGGTGATGAATGTGAGGAGCGTATGAGCTTTGACAGCTCAGAGATTTATGATAGCAGTCGCAATGTGGGATCAGTACAGGAGACAATGGTTTCTTCCTGTGTTGAGGATGTGTGCATGGAGCTTTCTGGTGATGACACTCAGGATGAGAGTGTTGTAGTTGATTTGGGCGACGTAGTTTCATGGCACTGTATAACTGATTCACATGACGACATTGAGTCGTGTTTGCAGCCACAGTTAGTAGAAGAGATGCGGATAGATGATGTGGACACTAGCATTGCAGATATCTCCGATGCTGATAGCGGGGACGATGAGTGCTGTAGTGTTTCTGGCTTTCTATATTTGACTTTGGGTGTAGATTCAGCGTTGTCATATGGTGATGGCGGGTTCCAGGATTCTGTGTTACAGGGACTCACAGATGAGGACAGGGAAGCTTATTAGTGGCAGGAGTTTGTTACAGCCAGGGCTTCCACTTTTAGAGACGGGGTTACTTCTTCGGTAACTCATGAGGATGTGTCTCAGGATCTGGACTGTCAGATGGTTGCAGAGGACGAGGTAGCTGGAGATTGTGTTGAGTCAGATTCAGTAGGAGCTTCCTCGGGGTTAGATGAGGACGTGTCCGATGCCTGTACTTAGTTTGTTGATGTGTAATCAGATGAAAGTACATAGAGAGACGGTGATCTTGAGGGGAGTTTGTTGGATATAGCTTCCTCTCATAGTGTAGACAGTGCGTTTGAGGTTGTTTGTAGGAGGCCTGTTGTGCTGCGTCATCATGTGACTAGCCAGTTGCGAGTTGATGAGAGAGATATTACTTCTACTCTCGAGCTTTTTGATGCCGCTCGTCAGTTGTTGGTTGTTTATGCTAGGGGTGCTCCTATGACAGATGAGGATAGTGGTGGTTACCTCTCATTGACAGAGATTCATACTTTGCGCAAGGCTGTCAAGATTTTGAGACTACTTATAGATGGTAGCCTACCGAGATCACTTGGTGGAGTGGGGGAGTAGAGCTTATGAGGCACTGATGGACAGAGAGGAGGTGAGTGAGCTTACCCAGGAGCTCACAGCAACTACTGAGGTTTTAGAGGACACTCAGCGGGCCCTTCTAGAGTCGCAGATCCAGTTAGAGGAGGTGACCGTGGAGTTGGAGCATTTTTGGTCCACACCAGCCCCAGACCCAGTTTGATTGCACATTGAGGTGGTTGGTTGTGAGTTTGCTCTTACGGGTGATGATGAGGAACATGATGATGTGGCAGACACACATGTTTAGGATATGGGATCTCTTGGTTTGGATGAGGTAGGAGTACCAGTGGAGTCGAGCTCTCAGGTTGATTTGCTTCCCTTAGCTGGGAGTGAATCTATTTCATCATCTCACATAGCTGATAGCATGGGACAGTTGGCTGTGCCACATTTTCAGAGTGATTAGCTGTGGATTGCAGAGGAGCAAGTTGACACTTCCACGTATAATTTCTGTTGCACCGAGTCATTTATGGAGTATTTACTTGAGAGTGCAGATGTGCGACATGATTCTTTTAGAGTGTCTGAGGGTACTCTCATCCGAGGCTCTTGTGCTATCCGAAGGTTGGTAGGGAGGATTGTGGAGACTCTATCTACAATGCTTCCCCACATGGATTTCGAGGTTGGGTTTGTTGAGAGAGTTGCTCAGGGGCCTACCCAGCCTACAGTTATGTGGAGTTAGAGATTGAAGCCATTTTATGACCCCCAATTTGGTAATGATGAGCTATTGACAGAGATTGGGGTTTCCGACTGGCTGTATACGGTGGGGCATGTTCATCATTTGTTTTTTGACCCACAGGTAGAAGATTTCATCTCTCGCAAGGGTAGTTTGGCTCCTAGTCCTTATCATCCATTATGGGATGGGTTCTCGCCATCAGTAGTTGATGGGAGTTTTGGCTGCAAGTCAGTAGTAGGTGACTTGCAGAGTTATGGTGACTGCAGAGATTATGCCGTGTGTGGATAGTCGGGTCTTGGTACAGTTTTGTTCAGGGGTATTCATCACTGTTGTGGAAATGGTTTACACACTCAGTACAGGTCAGTTGAGAGCACATGGGGAGTTCAGTGTGTATGGGATCTGAGTCTCCCATACAGCTTGGTTTTTGATGATCCTGAAGTTCACTTCTTTCGGGATCTAGGCAGAGACAGATTCAGTACAGGAGTTTGGGTGAGTGGTTGTTTTGGGTCTCTTACAGAGTTATCCGATTTGTATTTTGGGTGATGTTAGAGGAGCTTATAGTTGATGTCAGTGGCACAGTATATTCTTTTCTGTGGGATCCAGGTGGATTGTGATGTTTCTTGTTCCAGTGATTGCTTTGGGACAAACAATCTTGGGGAGGGAGGAGTATAATGTCCCCATTTTTTGCAGGTCATTGATCTGATGGTGTCAGGTCATTATTGTGATCCTTGTGGTTTGGCGAGGTGTTTAGAGGGTCTTTGGTGTGAACTTACTATTTATAGTAAGTCAATGGATAGTTCCGATGAGCTCAGATGAGTTAGAGGAGTTGAATGATACTCTCGGTTTTCATTTCTGGCTTCTGGTTTGGGCTCCAAGAATCTTGGAGAGAGCATCTATTTTTAGTAAGTCACCCCGTCAAGTTCATTCATCATCTTTCATTATCTGGATCAATCCTTTGCAGACAGATTTCGATTCAGACGCTTCTTCGGTTGTTTTCGCAAGACGGGTGGTTTATTATTATTATTTATTTAAATTGGCTAAGGTTGCCATTTTTGTTGGTATTATATGCTGGATACCTTAGTGTTATAGCTTGTTGGAACCAGGATGAAAATTTTTAAATCTTGGGCACAAGAAACAGGGACCTTGCATGCCATAATTTCATGATATTGGTGAAAAGACCTTTTTTCGAGCCAAATGAATTAATAAATTATATTATTCAATATGTGCCTAAGTATAAAAAGTGTTTTAAGTGAAAAGTGTGTGAGAGAAGACACTTTTGAATTATAAAAGAAAATCATCCATTGTTGAATTATGATTTAATTGAAGTTGTGAGAGAGACTACTCGGCTAGGGTTTTGACGACTGATTCCTCTTCTGGCAATTTGAGCCATTACAGGTTGATGGTGAATTTTGCAGTTGTAGTTTTGATTCTGAATTTTAATCTAGTGCTGATGTATACTGAAATTGTGTGGAGTTTTTCATCTATAGGCAAATCGATTTGCACTCAAGTTTTCGATTTTGTCTTCATGCTGAGGTTCTGAAATTAATTGGGAGTTTGCTGTGATTTTTAATTTGGTTAATGGTTATGAATTTTTTGGAGGTTTACTAATTGTTAAGGGAGATTGAAGTATCTCCAAGCTGCGTATGAATGGAGTGATCCAAATTTAGTGTGAAATCAAGTATCAATCATGCAAGGGCTGCGTGACTGTTCTGGCACGTTACGACAACCTTCCCACATGTTCACGGGCCTGCATTAAGGGGCCGTTTTGGTGCTGCAAGGGCTTGCGTTTCAATACAGCCTAGTCACGTGCCAATTCAAGTTGTAACGTGACTGTTCCAGGGGTGACGTTAATTAAATCAGGGCTGTGTCACGACATTGTTGGAGGACATAGCATTTATAAAAGGTTGCAGCATTGCTAGGTGCCAATTTTAATGAGTGTTCATTTCCAGATTTTCCAAGGGCTCTTTACAAAATTATATGGCTCTTTACAGTGGCATGAGTTTGTTATAGCCAGGGCTTCCATTTCTAGAGAGGGGGTTACTTCGTCAGTAACTCGTGTGGACGTATTCCAGGATCTTTACTGTCAGATGGTCGCAGAGGACATGGGAGCTAGAGATTGTGTTGAGTCGGATTCAACAGCAGCTTCCCCGGGGTTAGATGGGGACATGTCTGATGCCTGTATTCAGTTTGTAGATGTGTACTCAGATGAAAGTACACAGAGAGACGGTGATCTTGAGGGGAGTTCGTTGGGTACAACTTCCTCTCATAGTGTAGACAGTGCGTTTGAGGTTGTTCATAGGAGGCCCGTTGTGCAGAGTCATGATGTGACTAGCCAGTTGCGAGTTGATGAGAGAGATATTACTTCTACTCTCGAGCATTTTGATGCTGCTCGTTAGTTGTTGACTGTTTATGGTTGGGGTGCTCCTATGACAGATGAGCCTAGTGGTGGTTACCTTTCATTGATAGAGATTCATTCTTTGCGTGAGGCTGTCAAGAATTTGAGACAGAACTACTTACAGATGGTAGCCGACCGAGATCACCTAGTTGAGTGGGGGAGTACAGCTTATGAGGCACTGATGGACAAAGAGGAGGTGAGTGAGCTTACCCAGGAGCTCACAGCGATTACTGAGGTTTTAGAGGACACTCAGCGGGCTCTTCAAGAGTTGCAAATCCTGTTAGAGGAGGTGACCGTGGAGTTGGAGCATTTACGGTCCACACCAGCCCCAGACCCAGTTTGATTGCACATTGAGGTGGTTGATCTGATTGTGAAGAGCCTGTTTGGCTCTTAATATTGCAACATTGATTTTCTAGAGAAATTTGATAAATTGAATACTTGTCTTCCTTTGTAAATATAAAATTCCTCTAAACTTCGAATTTTATTATTGATCAACAAATTAAGATAAATTGAATTGAATTGAATTCAGACTCAAAGTAAAACATTTACACATTCAGATTTCATCATTATTACGCTCGCTGCAAATTGTATCACTTCAGAATTAATTAATATGAAATAAATGGCACCTGACAATTTATTGTTTACTTGCAAACTATTATAGTCTCCAACCAAGCTTGGTGCAACACCAAGACTGAGATAGCTGCCACCTGAAGGAGTCACGTGGCAGCTTGGAACTATACGCAGGCCCTTTGCTGTGTAAAAACGACCCTCAAAGGAAAACGTGAGAGCTGCAGATGAAGCGTTTCAGCTTCCCAAAACCCCACACACTTAGCTTGTTGGTTGACGCAACATGTAGATGAATTACCCATGCCGTAGAACACCCTTCCTTTCCTCTATTTGAAACGCAGCCTGTATAGAATCAATGAGACTTGAATAATTACGAACTTCTCCAGCCAATTGCTCACAACCGTAATTTCTCAAACAAATTCAGAACTTCAGCAGGAAGACAAATCAAACCCCAGGAGAATTAATTGATTTGCCTGTAGAATAAAACTTCTCATAAATCCAGTATACTTCAGCACTGGTTTATGACCTCAAATTCAACTACAAGATTCACGATCAATCTGTAATGGCTCAAATTGCCAGAAGAGGAATCAGTCCTTAAAACCCTAGCCGGGTAGTCTCTCTCACAACCTCAATAAAATCATGTTATTCAATCTTGAACTTGCAGCAGTTGGAGATGATGAGAATGTGAATTTTGTTGAGAATCCTTATAATTTTGAATCTGATTAGTGAATCTTGAGTCTTGAGTCTTGAGTCTTGATTGATGAACATTGAATCATGAACTAAGTTTTGATTTTGTAGTTCAAATTGCATTGGAATCTTGAACATGAGTAATTAGTTATTGAACTTCTTTCAATTTGAATATTTGTGTCTATGAAGTTTTGAGTTAAACTATCAAATATGAAATATCTTGAGTCTTGATCAATGGTGAAGTATCATTATTCATACTATCAAATGATTTATTTTTGTATATTTCTTGCCTTTCTTTGTATATATAATACATATAATTATATATATATTTAAGAAAATATAAATATACACATCCAAATGCATCCACATTCCCCAAATTTTTTTTTCATGCATCTGGGCACCCGATTCTCACATCCGCATCTGAATCCGCACCCGAATCGGCAACTTAGGGATTTTGTTGAAGGATCTCCATGAGACATCAGATAAGAGCTATGCATTCTGCCTAAGGAACCAACTATTTTCTATAATGATGGATGAACGTATGTCCTTATAGGAGCATCTTACAAAAATTAAGGACATTCAAGAACATCTTGAGGCCATTGGTAAAAAAATGGAGGAAGAGGATATGGTAGTCATAACTCTGAAAAGTCTACCTAAATCCTATGAGCCCTTCATATAAACGCTCAACATTATTGTAACTAATGTTGACTTAAAGTTTTTTGACTTAGGCACCTAACTTCTGTAGCAAGATCGGTGGAAACAACAATTTGGTTGCAGTGCCACTTCATACTCCTCAGAACAAGCATTTGCAGCCAAGTCCTTTCACAAGGATAAAGGCAAAGCTCAATCCTCTTAGTAGAAAGGCTCCAGTTAGCCTCAGGATAGTGCGAAGAAGAAAGTTCAGTGTAAATACTACCACAAATTTGGTCACTTGATAATAGATTGTCAGAGTCGTTTTTCTTCTGAATAGTGGAAGTAGGGAGGGTCTTAGCCTAAGGCCAATGTCGCAGAGCACTCTGAGTAGAAAGAATCTGCATTTTATGCTTTCATGGCAAAGAGACCTGCAGATCATGTGAAGTCTTCTGCTTGGTACATAGACTCTAATGCTTCTTGACACTTAACTTATCAATGTGATTAGTTCATAGACTTCTCACCTTTCACCGGTTTAGTAATTTTTGGTGGAGAAGAGTATACAGTTGTCGGCAAGGGTAACGTACAAATACAGTTTGGTGGGAGGAATCTCATTTTCCTCAATGTATACTATGTTCCTGGTATGGAACTCAATCTTCTCTTAGTGAGCCAAATCATGCGGCATTCTCCTTAACTTGATGTGGTTTTCACTTCACACAAGTGTTCGATTGTTGATTGTGCGACTCGCACTACTGTGGCTGTTGGCATCGAGGATCATATTCTGTACAGACTCGTGGATGCGGGTGATTCTCTTGAGCATGCCTTTGCAGCTAAATCTTCTTACATCAACAATCTCTAGCATCCATGGTATGGTCACCTAAATATTCACTATCTTTCTCAACTTGTTTGAGAGGATCTTGTTCTTGGTTTACCTAATATCTGGACTTAGAATCACCGTGTGTGTGGAGCTTGTCAAGCTGGGAAGCAACGTAGGACGCCATTCAATGATGGTGACTCATGGCGAGCCTTAAAGGTATTGCAATTGGTTCACATTGATGTATGTGGTCCAATGAATACTTCTTATGTTACTGGTGCCAGGTATTTCTTGCTTTTTGTTGATGATTTTAGTCATAAAATGTGGGTGTACTTTCTTAGATAGAAATTAGATGTATTTATTGTATTTTAGAAATCTAAGGCCTTAGTAGAAAAAGAGTCTGGTTGTCCTATTCACTCTTAGGTTAAATAATGGGGGAGGGGGAGTTTTGTTTTATTGCTTTCTCCACCTTCTGTGATACACACGACATCAAACGCCAGTTAACCACACCTTACACTCCATAACACAACAACGTTGTTGAACATCGAAACCACACTATCATTGAAATGGCTAGGTCAATGATGGAACATAGGAGTGTTCCTAAGAAATTTTTGTGCAGAAGTAGTTTTCACTACGATCTATCTTCTTAATTAGTCTCCCACACAGGCTGTTAAGGGGAAGACTCCTGAGGAAGCCTAGATTGGTCGCAAGCCTAGGATTAGTCATTTGAAAGTCTTTGGCTCTTTAGGATATGTATGGATTCCAAATGCCTGGCACTCCAAATTGGATTCCAAGAGTCAAAAACTTGTGTTCATAGGGCATAATGACAACCACAAGGCTTATTGGCTGATTGATCGTCTTATCTTCGGTCGTGATGTTGTCTTTAATGAAGAACAATGACCTTTTCAACTCTCTTCATTCGTGCAAAATTTTGAGGATCGAACTTTGTAGGCTGCTAATTTGGGTGTCTAACTTCCATTTGGTTCATCTGATGGGAGGGATGATGCAGATTCTAACTTTGATGTAGCACTACCTGAATTTCCTCAGGATGATGCTCCTCCTATTGAACCAGTTCCAAATCCTGTTCGAGTTATTCCTCCTACATCTAATGTTGGTTCTTCTACTCTTCGGCCTAAATGGTGGGCTAAGACTATTAGTGATCTATGTCTCGATGAGCTCATCGAGGATACATCTACTAGAAACAAGAGCAAGCAGCACGATACAATCAACTTTTCTCTCATGGCCAACATTCATAGTATTTTTGAGCCTCAAACATATACTGAGGCTAAAGGGATTCTTGAGTGGGAAACGACTATGGGAGATGAACACCAGAGTCTTCTGAAGAATAACACTTGGGTCCTTTTGATCGTCCTCTAGCAGAGAAGCCCATTAGCTGCAAAGGGGTCTAAAAAGTTAAGTACAAAGCTAAGGGAACCCTTGAAAAGTTCAAAGTTCATCTTGTTGCTAGGTGGTTCTCATAGAAAGAAGGCATTGATTAGGAGACTTTTTCTCCTATAGCCAAAATGAGTACCATACGACTCGTCCTTGCCTTAGTAGCTCAATTTGGATGGAAAGTCCATCAGATGGATGTTAATAGTGCCTTCCTCAACGGTGAGTTGTAGGAAGAAGTCAACATGACGTAGCCTCTCGGTTTCAAGGTTGCTGGAAAAGAACATCAGGTGTGCAGACTAGTGAAAGCACTCTATGGCCTGAAACAGGCTCCTCGGGCTTGGTACATAAAAATTGACAATTACCTTTCAAATAATGCGTTTTAGAGGAGTCCATTTGATTCTAATCTATATGTCAAGAACACTGGTGATGATATTCTTCTTGTTGTCTATGTTGGTGACCTCATTATCATTGGTAGTTCGATACTTTTGATTGATTAGATCAAACAAAGTTTGTGTCAATCTTTTGACATGACAAACTTGGGCCTTTTGCAATATTGTTTAAGTGTTGAAGTTTGGTAGACTGAAGGTAGTATCTTGTTATCTAGTCTAAGTATGCCTGCAGTCTGCTGGACAAGTTTCAGATGCAAGATTACAAACCTGCATCCACGCCTATGGAGAAAGGGCTAAAGCTGATAGTCAAATCAGATTCACCTTTGGTGAACAAATCAGCATTCAAAAAATTGGTGGGCAGTCTCATCTACCTTACTGCTGCTAGGCTTGATCTCAGTTTTGCAGTGAGCTACATTTCACGATTCATGACAGCCCCCAAGTCTGATCATTGGGTAGAAACGAAGTGTGTGCTACGTTATGTGAAGGGCACTCTTGATTTTGGTCTTCTGTACAACATAATTCATGATCCTAAACTTATTGGTTTTACAGATTCAGATTGGGGAGATTCCATTGATGACAAAAAATCAGCATCCGGGTATATTTTTAGTCTGGGATCTGGTGCAATCACATGGACTAGCAAGAAGCAGTAGACAATGTCTCTTTCCTCGACAAAAGATGAGTATCGAGGAATAGTTAAGGCAGCTTGTGAGGCAGTCTGGTTTTGAAAGATGCTTTTAGACATGCAAATGTCTCAAGAAAGTGTTACTCTTTACTATGACAATCAAGGGGTGCTCAAACTGGCCAAGAATCCGGTTTTCCATGAGAGAACCAAGCATCTTGACCTTCATTGTCATTTCATCCGGCAGCTAGTTGAAGATGAATCAGTTCAGTTGCTGCATGTTATGACTGTAGATCAGACAATAGATATTCTCACCTAGTCTCTGAGCCTGGACAAGTTTGTAAAATTCAAGGGGCAACTTGGTGTAGTTGATAGATTGACCATTAAGGGAGGGTATTAGAATAATATCTTATAATATCTTTATTATTCCTTATTTAATGGTCAATATTGTAGATTTTGTAAATATTAGATAGTTTCTAATTCTACAATAGTTTCATAATAGAAACATTGTCTTTGTACAACTATAAATGAATGTTTGTTCATTCCATTAATTCATTCAATATTTACCAGTTACTTTCATAATAAATATATTGAGCAAACTGTTGTAAGATCTCAAATTTATATGATAGAATAACATGAATAACAGCAATTGTTTATTAAACTTCTGCTACCAAAGTACAGAAAATCTGAATGTTTTCTTGACTTGTTTCCGAAGCTACAACAGATAGCAGGAATGAACTCCCTTGATTTACTAGTTAGGAGCCCTTAGGAAAAACCAAGAACCACTCTCAATTATTAACAAGGTATTTTTGCAAGTCTTAGAAAATAGAAGGAATCTGTTGTTTTCACTTTAACTCTCTAGGTAATTCAGAATGAAATGTGATGGCCTGGAAAGGAATGTCTAGATCTTCAGACACCACTCTTTCAATACACAGTTTTCCTTGAATTAATGAAATCTCGCCAGAGTTAGAGGAGATCAAAGAGTCTAACTTCTAAACTTCCAATTGATCTCTGATTTTTGACATTAGGGGATTCAACTCAATGCTTGAGTTAGCCTAAAAACCGCGATCTTATTGCACTTCATAAAATAATGAGCGAAACTAATATCGTGATATTGCTATCAAGATTCAATTGTGTAGTTTTTGAATCAAACTCATTGACCCATGTTTCATGAGTAGTGGTTCACAAGAACCCATCTCTCATGAGAATGAATGGAACACTTAGTGCTCATTGCATCTAGGTGATGTGCACAAAGGTGAAGCATCGGTACTTCCTGGGAGGTCACCCATCCTAATGCCACTCCAGCTTAAGCGCACTTAACCATAGAGTTACCTCCAAGGTTAAGCCCACTTTTCTTGCAACCCCATTTGCAAAACCTTTAGCAAGTGTTGTGTCTTATGAAGCACTCATTATAAAGCCCCTTAAGCTCATCAATTGATAAGTAGGAGATATTTTCCACAACAAGTCAAACTGTGATATTTTTATCAGGATTCAACTGTGTAGTTTTTGAGTCGAACTCATTGACCCATGTTTCATGAGTAGTGGTTCACAAGAACCCATCTCTCATGAGAATGAATGGAACACTTAGCACTCATTGCATCTAGGTGATGCTCACAGAGGTGAAGCACCAAGACATCCCAGGAGGTCATCTATCCCAATACTACAACTCAAGCATGCTTAACCATGGAGTTACCTCCAAGGTTAAGCCCACTTTGCTTGCAACCCATTTGCAAAACCTTCATCAAGTGTTGTGCCTTATGAACCACTCATTAGTAAGCCCGTTAAGCTCATCAATTGATGATTAGGAGATATTTTCCACAGCAAGTCAAATTGTGATATTGCTATTAGGATTCAACTGTGTATTGCATCTAGGTGATGCTCACAAAGGTGAAGCACTGGGACTTCTTGGGAGTTCACCCATCCCAGTATCATCAAAATGCTTACAGATCTCCAACTCCTCGTCCAATAAAATTTTAAAATTCCTACACTGGACAAACATCTTAGAAAAACCAGAGATCACCACCGTAGAATCACCTTCCACTATCAACTTTTTTCAACTTACAGAGTGCCAAATTGATGTCATCCACCATTGCCATCCGCTCAACTTCATTATTAGTCTCGTTAAATAAAAAGTAGCCTCCCTTCACAAATTGATCCTCTCCGATCCTAAACATATATATAGCCCTTGCTGACCTCTGGTTACCTCTAGAAGTGCCATCAAAATTTGGATTTTTAAGAATCTCTTGGGATGCCTATTACATAATTGATTAATCATTACCATGTATTGCAACTTTATCAGTTACCCCATGGACATGGGCACCCTGTTGTAAATTGAAGACATGGAATTCAATCTTGTAGCACCTTTCTTCTTAAAAGCCACGTCCAAGGTGTTCATATTCCTTGGGAGCATCCAATATTGTCTAGGTGTGGCCTATGCTAATCCCTTTTCTTTAAAAGTGGGAGCATGCCCAAAAAGGATTGAAATTCAATCCAGGTCATCATCAAGGCAATGGCCCTAAATTGCCACTAAACATGACACACTATATGGTTCAGTTATGTGTTGGTAGATTACTGATTCTCTTTTTGAATGTAGTATTGTTTCTCTTAGACTTTGCTATGTTTTAAATAGCGGAAATTTTGGCTTGATGTTTCACCATTTGGCTGTTAAATTTCAAACCTTAATGCTTGCCACATGCTGTATAATTTTTGTTGATTTATACAATGATGAACGATGGGTAGATCAATTAGTTTGATGAATATGTTGCTAGTCATGTGAGTTGAGGGCTTCCTTTGTTACATGGATTGCAAACTCTCCAATTACTCTCCGAGTTGCCGAGTACTCTATTATTTTTGCTAGGCGAGTTTTTATAAGTTTAACTCTCGCATTTTTATAGGCACAAAAAATGTGGGTAAAAATGTTTACGCAGGTAAAACACTAGTTAAAATGTGTTTTCCACATTTTGCTTTTGCTATAAAACCATGTGTTTTCTCTTTTGAGATGTTAATTTTCAATTTAATACAGTTTGTAATTGAAGATTACAAAAAAATACTTTTCTTTAGGAGGTTTTAACTTTTAGTACTTTTTAAGTTGCTGAGTTTTTGCCGAGTTTTTGTCAAGTATTTGCCTAGTTGAAAATTTTGGGCTTGTGAAGTACTCTCTGATTCTGAGTCTGTGAACTATGCTTTGTTATACAAAAATTGAATACTAACAATACTGCCATGAGGTTATATTTGATTCCTTTCTTATAATGCATATGAAAGATAGCATATTTGATTCCTTTCTTATAAAGCATATGAAATATGCAGGATGCCCTGTGTAAAACAGAGTTGGAATTAATGGAGCTGTTAGACGTGTCGCTAGATGCAGTATCTGCAGCAGTAACTCAAATTAGCGAAATTGCATGCCCACCTTGCCGTACTGTAAGTATTCAATATAAATTATTTGTCTGATCAAGGGATTTAACTGTTGTTGATAACTTGATACAGAACCAGAGGTATCTGCTAACGTGTTGGATGCCATATATAGCATCACATTGCATTTTTGCACTAAAGTATCAGTAAACATAATGATATTTGCACAGTACTGTTTTCATAGTCTAATTTTACTCTTAACCATGCATGATGGAACAGAAGAATTTTGAAGGGTTGTTTTATTCATTTTAGGGTCAGAAGTATGTTTGATATTCTGCAATGCACACAAGACATAAGATGTATGGGCAGACATTAGGGCAATTCTTTTACATATAAGTAAATAAGATTTGCTGGTATTTGATTTCCAGGTTCTTTCAGTCATGAAGGATCACATCCTGAATGAGCCACTACACGGCCATTTTCAAACACATTTAAGTGGTCTAGATAATGCTTTATGTGGAGGTATTCCTTTTGGTGCAGTGACAGAAGTGGTTGCTCCAGCTGGAAGTGGTAAAACACAAGTATGTGAGTGCTGAAAATATATGTAGAAACTAGGCGGATTTTCTTTAATTAATATGTTTGCTGGCTACAAATTATAAGCTAGCAATGCTTCATTCATTTTATCTCTTTGCAGATCATTATGTTTCAACTTTTATAAAAGCACTGCATTATTCAATACAGTAATACTGCAAAAGGTCGTTGATTGGGATTTGGGATTTGGCCTTCAGGATCTCAAAAAACATTAAATTGCATTCAGCCCTCAACTAACAGATTTCTTATATTCATTTACCTCTTTCTTTTTTATTTGTATGGCAACGTTTTTGTTAAACTTAGAGATTCAATAATTCACAATTTAGAAAGTAACATGTATTGAAGAGATATATGATAGAGAAATTGTTCTTTCTTTGTACTATTTTTTGTCACCAACTGATTAATATTCATCTCTTGATCCGTTTGAGATAAATAACTTGGGTGGATTCATTGAGACGCAGTCATAAATTGATCAACCAAGTTACTAACTGAAAACCAGTCAACAAATAAACATCAAAGTCTGAAAACATTCATTAATGCTTATGTGGGGCTAGTGATGGCATTGACAATGAATAGTTACCAGCTTGGTCCCCACGTATCAATGATTAGTAGACATGATTTGAGGTATGGTCACTATCTTGAGATGAATCATTCTCAAGTCTGTTGAATGACACAAATCATCCACAGTGATTCCATATATACATAAAGCCAAAGGCTAGGGGAGGAAATACCAATTTATTGACTAGTCATACTAACAAAATGTCTATCAACTTGACAACAAATGGTTCCTAAAAAATCCAAACTAAACTAGGGTCATATCTGGCAAGAAGTTGATCTCTTTGTAAATGCAAACAATTAACAAACATTGATCAAAATGGAATAACTCTGAATAGAATGCCATTTTTTTCCATCCCCTATAGTGACTCACATTTGTTTCCGCCACTCTTATACACAATATATGATATTCTCCTTAGTGCCTTGCAACCCTTTTAACAACAAAGAGATTATAAATCAATTTTATTCCTTATCAGGGCTGGCTTGATGCATGGAGACGGGTTGTCTTAAACTATGTGTGCACAAGTCACCCATGTATTCCCTCATGTCTCGTGTCATTTCCCCCTTTTGGGAAATAGACTAAAAGACAAAGCAAGGAAAACAATTAATAATAATATCATTAAGTTGCCCCTTAAATTAGAAATTTAAGGGGCAATTTAATGATATATTGTCAAAATAAAAAATGTTTTAAAAACTAATATTAAAATAAAAATATTTTCAAGTGCTTAAGGAAATTGGACTCATTGAGCCATTTTGAAGTGGTACATAAAGGATGTATTTGGATTCATTTGAACATCTTAGCTTTATTTTACAAAATTAACTTTTCTAGAATTTGATCATCATGTTCAATTTCACAACAAAATACAAAAACCCTTGGCTGGTTGCATATCTTGAAGGATGAAACCCATCTTTGATTTCTACTCACAGACTTGAGGATGAAACCTTCTTCTCTGTCATTGGCAATCCCATTTAGGGGTTACATGTTGATTTGGGCAATTTTCAGATTTTGAGTGACAGGATTTGCAAACAAATTTGGTTTTTGTGAGTTTAGAGTGTTCCATGTGCTGATTTGGTGAAGCACCAGCTTTATAAGGTATTGTACAACATTAATTGACATTTTTTCTGCCTTTCTACACCCTTATTTGCTACGTGCTATAACATTGGGAAATCTATACCATTGGAGGGAAAAATGAGGAGCATGTATTGCTGCATGCTGCATAATCAGACATTTGCCAGCCATATTTAGACCTACTACAGCTGTACCATCCTAGCTTCAAGTTGTACCAGCAACTTTAGGAACATTTTTCAGTCAAATGTTCAATTAGTAATTCGGATCTGCATAATCAGACATTACTTTGAGGTGCACCAGCAAATGAAGAACTTATTCATCATCATTTATTATTGATTCCAGGGTTTATGCATATCATTAATTGCCAATTTCAGGGTTACTGCTGATTATCCATTATTTAGTGCTTGTATCACTTAATTTAGGAGATTCCTACCCACCTTTTGGGCAAACATGGGAGTATTTTAGAGGGTTTGCAGTCTAATTTACCATTGCCTCGGTCTTTCATCTGTACAGCATTTTATGTGTTGATTCATGTTATTTAATGACTGAAAATTGGCTTTTATGTTGCCATTTTGATATACAAGCAAATGTAATTTCTTCAACAGCTAGAATTGAAATAGAATCAAATGGGGTTTTATTTGTAACCATTAAATATTGTGATTGCTGTCATCAATATTTCTGTTTAGATTTTCATATAATTGTTTTCCAAGTGTTTCATATTTACAGTTTTTAACACATCTGTCATAAATCAACAAGTATGTTTGTGGTAATTAGATATTTACTAGTTGGATCTGCTGTATTTAACGAATTCGGAGTTGCATATGAACAATAGGAGGGTTTGAATTTGTTGTTTGAAGTTTTTTGTTTGATAGACAAGGGCTCATAAGATTGCGTTATTGTTGATAAACTTGGTTTTGACATCTACATTGGTCATTAGTTTATTATTTCAGCCTATACATGTTTGATAAATCACCCATTTCCTAGAGTTGATCAATTGGTTCTATTATAGTGGTAGCAAAGGTTAGATCTTGCTTGCTGGGTGGAAAACTCACATTTGAGTGAAGATATACAATGGACATGAGTGAAAGAGAACTTAGCTACTATCAAATAAGAGAGAATATGTATTGGAAAAAGCAACCTATGTTTTTTCAAGTAGATTTCTTGTGAAGGGAAGAAGATATTGATCTTTTAATAATGGGTTTACAGAAATACAAAAAGATAAGCAAAATGCTGGATATCATCTTAAAACAATCAACACAAAAGAAAGACAAGAAGTATAAAGGAAGAGCTAATATTTTAAAGACCAATTATTGGATTAGTTTATTATCAATTTCAAAGATCTAAATTTGTTTAGAAGCTCATGAAAGGAGCATCCTACTCAAGAGGTATGGGTAGAGGCTTGGTGCTGTAGAAATGAGGTCAAAATTTTTCATTTTGACAAAAATGAAGTAAAGCATATCTTATAGCACGTTCAAAGAATTCTTGAAGTCATTCAAAAAAAAGCATAAGAGAGAAAAAAGGAATTGAAGAGAGAGGAAAAGTTCATGTTGATGGTCCTTACGAGAAGTGCAGCTCAACTAGACTGAAGATTAGTCTACTTTTGAAAATCATAATATCCCAAAGGAATCGTGCACAAATTCTTACTCTATCCTCCTTAGGAATTTCATCAAATTGTTTCCTGGCATGCACAATTCCACATTTGCAGACATAATATTGCTCATTTGGAATGTTTGAGGTTGTATACTTGATTAGTTATAACAATATCAATATAGATGATTTAAAAAGAAATCTGATTGTAACAAGTTGATTCTTTACTTTGCAGTATTCGTGCATTTACAATGTATTTCTGGTTGATAATAGAATATGGAACTTCAAATATGGTTCTACAGAGTGCATTAACTTAGTTTCTATCTTAATGAACAATTTGAAATACTTTTTACAAGAACCAGTTGGACATTATTGGTAAAGACTGCCACTTTAACAAAGAAATGAATTACAGTTTACTCAGTTAAAGATTATGCACTTGTTTTGCTGAAAAGCTTGAATCTTCGACCCCAGATGTGAAGTTAACATCTCTGACCAGTCACGGACAAACTCAGCAATACAAGGTAAGTCGGTAGCAAGCTTAGTCTCCAACCACAACAACAAGTTCTTGCACTTATTGAATTCTACTACAGACTGAATGGCACACTTGTCTTATGCCATAACAAGAACAAGTGATTCCTGTTCAACTAGAAACATTCCATATTGATGAACAGAGTGATTTCTGATACTTAAGAATTCAAATAATCTCTCATGAGATTTTGTGTATATTTAAATTGGCATTGAAGTATCTGTATAGAGCATGCGCAAGAGAACACTCTTAATAATGTCCCGTATAGAACAATAAACTGTTTTAATACAAAAGTATTAAACACATTTTACACTGGAAATGAATCTGCAAAAGGACATTTGTCCAACACCTTACTTCCGGTGTGAGGAATGCTTTGAACTCAATGGACATGCTTGGTAAGAAATTAGGCACCCAGCATTAACAAGACTCATGCCAATTCCTTGATACCCACTAACTGTTGTATTTCTGTCATATGACGCTTCTTGTTTCTCCACCTGTTTGTGATCGGATGTGTGCACTGTTGGCATTGTTACCAGTTCCTTTTGTGAGCTGTCAAAAGGATTCGAAGACGTTACTGTTTTAGTTGTCTTATATCGTGTCCTTCATACAGTAGGTGAAAACCAACACATGCCATTTACGGCAGACCGTTACAAAGTAAGGGAATGCAGATGTTAAAGCCACGTAACAGAATCAAGGCAACCAATGCGTAAGGATGCGAAACGGAAGTAATGAATTTTGGAGTGTAACTGTTGTTGCAAAAAAATAACAAATATAGATTTTGTGACAGAGAAAGAGTCGGAACAGTCGCTTTGGGTTAGTGTCGTGAAGTGTAGGAGTTTATATAAAAGATAACGTCCACTGGGGATGAGTAGACTACTGCAGTCTTTGACTGTAGACCACCAAGTTTGAGCAATACTGGACGGAGCCAGTAAGGAACAAAATCGCCGTGAAGACCAAAAGTGAACTCTGATTAGTTTTCGAGTGTTTTAAAAAAGACATACGACAACAAGCAGAGTTGTGATTAAACATAAACGGGAGTGAGGAGTTTCGAATAGGTAAACTGCCGGTAAGGGAAGCCGTGTGGTTGTGGTCTAAAAACCACGTGTGGATGAATAGAAGGTGGAGACATTCGAAATGAAATATGTAACCGTCCCAAACCAAAAGGAGTTGTGTGTGAAATCATAACCGTCGGCTGTGTGATAGCAGACGAGAAGAAGAGAGTGGAAGTTTTTCAAAAAACAGTGTGCTTAAATGTTTCCTGTGTGCGTAAGACAAAAAATATATATGTAAAACGGTCTTCAAAAATCGTGTGCAGCCGACAATAAAAAACGATTACATATTCTTTGAGCAATCGACATCTGAGACTGCGGCAGAGAGAACTCTGAGGGGCTGGGTCTGAAGTCTTTAACGTCTTTTCAGATATCAGGTGAAAAATATATGGCCTCTGGTGTGATTCTGGACGAATAGTTAGGTATCGAAAAGGATGAAAAGAGCGGGGTGAATGAAAAATCTGCAGGGGTGTTTCTCCGTAAAAAGAGAAGGCAATGCAAGTATCAGTTTTTTTTGGGACACGTCTGCTGGTGTAATTGTTATGATATGCTCTGTCTAACACAGTGGAGAGGACTGTGTATGAAGAAAAGTGAGTGAATCAGGAAACAACAAGTATATAACAGTGAAAGTCCTGTCTTGAAAAAGTCTCAGAAATATTTATTGGACAGGCAGAGGCATGTATGTGGACTGAAGAATCTGGGGGAGTATAAAACCGTGTGTGATGAGATAAGATTGTAGAGACAAAAATCTGTTGAGAGAAGGCACAACAGCGTTGATGGTTATCGGGAGGCATGTCGAAGCATAGTAGAAGAAACCAAAAATGCATTGAGACTGCAAATGTATTGTGGTATGAAAAATACCAAGTCTTCTGATGTAAAGGAGTTAGTCATTCTTTTGAGAGTCTTTATGCTTCAGTAAAGACAGATATTTCTCTTGTTGTCGTAATCCAAGAATCCATCGTTTGATAAGGTTGTAGCCTTGTGTAAGCTAGTTGAAGCCAGTTTAGGATTGAAGTTCTGAAAGTTGTAGCTCTTTGTAAGAAGGGGTTGTTGTCCAGCTGATTAGCAGAGCCGTGGTTTTTTAACCCATCTTGGGTTTTCCACGTGATAAAAACCTGTGTCTCTTCTCTTTGTGTGCAAGTGTGGCTTTAATTTGTTTTTCTTTGCTCTAAAGTTTAAATTACTGATTCACCCCCTCCCCCTCTCAGCATTTTCCGTTTTTCAATTGGTATCAGAGCCGGTCACTCTCTTCCCGTGCTTAAAAGTTTGAGAGTTCGATCCTTGTGCTTATCATGAGTGCCTTAGAAGGTCTTGCTACGAATCGTGCACCTCTCTTCGATGGGAACAACTTTTCTTTTTGGAGTGTTCGCATGAAGACTTATATCATGTCTCTTGGCTGTGATGTCTATCTCAGTCTTGTAAATGACTATACTATCCCTGCTACTCCTCCTGCAGATGCTGATGGTAAAAAAGAATTTGAAAATAATGCCAAGGCCATAAATGCAATTTTGTGTGGTCTAACTGAAGTTGAATTTGTGAAGGTCATGCACTATGCTACCGCAAAAGATATTTGGGACAAAGTCAGGAAAGCTAAGGTTCAAACTCACAGGGCTGTCTTTCAAGGTCTTCGCATGAAGGACAGTGAGAACATTGCTGCATATTTTCTTCGTGTTGATGAGGTTGTTAACGCTTTAAGAGGTCTAGGTGAAAATGTTGAAGATAAAACTGTTGTTGAGAAAATTCTTCATTCTCTTCCCATGAGGCTTGATGCTAAAGTCTCTGCTGTTGGAGAAATGTCATATTTGGACACTGTAATTGTTGACAAATTACATGGTATCTTGAGTGCCTATGAGATGTGGACTACCGTTGAAGGGCCTTCTAAAACTGAATCTGCATTCAAGGCTTTTAAAAGAAGCAAGGACAAAGAAAATAATCTAAGTGAAGGCTCGAATGAGGATTCCAATGAGGAAATAGCTTACCTCATTAGAAGGTTGAAAAAGGGTTTTAACAAAAATTAAGGCAAGTTTGGTTTGAAATGCTTCAACTACGGAAAGCTTGGTCACTTTGCCTCTAAGTGTCTGTTTGATAAAGAAGAGGACAACAATGATGAAAAAAATTTCAAACACCGGAAATCTAGGAGATTTGCCAAGAAGAGTTGGAAATCTCAAAAGGGCAAGAAGGTGCTGTTTTCTAAAAATAACAGCGATGATTCTTCAAGCAGTGAAAGTGATTTTAGGATAAGTGAAGTCATGTTCATGGCTATTGATGATGTGAGTTTTGAAGAAAATGAAGATGATGAAGTAGACCTCGAACTTGAATTGATCTCAACTCTTTCTGAGATTAAGAAACTGAAAAAGAAAAATCTAAGTCTTGTGGATCTTCTACAAGTTGAGAGTGCTGAAAAGTTGAAGATTGCTACATCTCTTAAAGAGGCTGAAACTTAGCTTGCTGATTCTAAAATTCTGAATGAGGAGGCCAAAAAGATTCGTGAGGATTTGGAAAATCAGATTCAAATAAAGGAAGAAAACATTGCCAAGCTATAAGCTGAAATTGTTTCTCTTAGAAACATTGGTAAAACCTCTATGCTCTCAAGTGAAGAACTGTCTTTCAGCAGTGGTAAAGTTACATTAGATGATGTTCTTAGCTCTCAAAGACCCACCAAAGATAAAAGAGGAGTTGGCATGCAATCTGATCTAAACTCTTCACCACCGGAAAGTAGTCAGCCTACTCCTAACAAGGTAAATAAGCCTTTTTTCTATGGCTACTCTTTTGCATGTAATTACTTTGGACACAGAGCTGCTGATTGTAGAGCTCTTCCGTTCAAGAATTATTTTCAGCATGAAAAGAATGTCTTTAGGAAGTACAACCTGATTTGCTATAGCTGTAATAAGTTTGGCCATACTTCAAGATTTTTCAACAGCTATAGTGCAGATTTGTTCTACAATGTTGAACCTAAAAGAAGAACTAAAGTGACCAAGGTTTGGAGAAGAAACGTTTAAGAGACTCCTCTTAAAGCTCTTGTTGTTCAAACAACTCTTCTACCCAGCAGTGAGAAGGATATATGGTATGTTGACAGTGGTTGCTCTCGACATATGACAGGTGACTTAAGTAAGTTTCATTCTCTCAAGAAAATGAAACGTGGTAAAGTTAGATTTGGTGGTAGCTCTTCTGCAAAGGTTGCTGGTATAGGTATAGTCTTAATTAATAATGATGAAACTATTGTTGAGAATGTTCTCTATGTAGAAGGGTTGAAACACAATCTGTTAAGTGTAAGTCAACTATGTGATCAAGGGTATGATCTTAGTTTTAACTCTAATGCTTGCACTATTAAAAAAGGAATTGATGTCATAGCTAAAACAACTAGAGCAGCAAATAATCTATACATTCTTGATGATTCTAATAATGAGACATGTTGTTTGAGCAAGGTAGAGGATGCTTGGCTTTGGCACAAGTGTTTTGGGCATGTAAATTTTAATAATCTTATCAATATCAGCAAAAAGGAGGCTGTTAGAGATATGCCAATGTTAGAAAAACCAACTGATGTTGTTTGCAAAAATTTTCAAGAGGGCAAACAAACTAGAGCTTCCTTCAAACCAAAAGACCATTTCAACAATAAGCCACTTGAGCTTGTTCACACGGATCTTTGTGGACCAACTAGGACAGCAAGTCTTCAAGGTGAGAAATACTTTATGCTCCTTATTGATGACTTTACTCGCATGACATGGGTTACATTTCTAAAAGAAAAATCAGAGGCTTTAGATAAGCTCAAGATTTTTAAAAATTTGGTTGAAAATGAAATGGATTTGAAAATCAAATGCTTGCGTTCTGATAATGGGGGAGAATTCACTTCTAATGAGTTTGTCAAGTTTTGTGAGCAACATGGTATCAAGAAACAGGTTTTAGCCGCAAGAACACCACAACAAAATGGTGTTGTGGAAAGAAAAAATAGAATCGTTCAAGAAATGGCACGTTGCATGATGAATGAAAGAAAGGTGAAAGATACTTTTTGGAGAGAGGCTGTCCACACAGCAGTTTATATTTAGAATAGAACATTGTTGAGACCCAAGCTCAAAAAGACTCCTTATAAACTTTGGAAAGGTAAACCAGCTACTGTTAAGTACTTTAATTTTTTTGGGAGTCCATGCTACATTAGGAAAGATGAAGATAATTTGGGTAAGTTTGAATCTAGAGCTGATGAGGGAATTTTTCTTGGCTATTCCTCTAAGAGTAAAGCATTAAAATGCTACAATAAAATGCTGCATAAATTGGTAGAGAGTGCAAATGTTAAGATTCATGAAGTTACTAATAAATTTTGTGAGAATGATGATAGCCCTGAAGAAGGTAAAGTTCAAACCAGCACTGTGGTATCAACTAAAACTCAAACCAGCACTGCTGTACCCTCTTCTCCTCCACATATTCGAGTTGTAACAACTAGCAAGAGTGTTGAGAATGACAAAGATAAAATACAATCTGCTCATGAAGAAACAATTCCTACTTCTAATGATGCTGAAAATTTACATGATAATTCTGGAAATGATTCTCAAGATGATCATGATGCTTCTAATTTCAAAACTCCTTCAAAGTTTGTTCAAAAGAATCATCCCATTGATCCGGTTATAACTGAAAGAAAGACTAGAAATGCCAGAAAAAATGTTAATTATTTTGAGGATGAAGACTTCTCACTTATTTCCATGATTGAGCCTAAGTATTTTGAAGAGGCAGCTGTAGATGAACATTGGGTGGCTGCCATGAAAGAGGAGTTAGACCAAATTAAAAAGAGCAATACTTGGGAGCTCATGCCAAGACCCATCAACAAGAATGTGATAGGTACAAAATGGGTATTCCAGAACAAGGTAAATGAAGATGGTAAGATAATTCGTAACAAGGCTCGTTTAGTTTGCAAAGGTTATTCTCAAATTTAAGGTGTGGATTTTAGTGAGACCTTTGCACTGGTTGCTAGATTAGAAACAATCAGAATTTTTCTTGCATTTGCTTCCTTCAAAGGTTTTAAAGTCTTTCAAATGGATGTTAAATCTGCTTTCTTAAATGGAGATTTAGTTGAAGAAATCTATGTGGAACAACCGGAAGGCCTGATTTCTAACAATGTAGACTATGTGTGCAAGCTGAAAAAGGCTCTATACGGACTCAAACAAGCTTCTAGAGCTTGGTATGACAAGCTGGATAACTACTTGCAGCAGCAGGGCTTCAAAAAGGGATATGTAGACAACAACTTGTATGTCAAAGAGGAAGGTAACAACATTCTCATTGTTGTTGTTTATGTTGATGATCTGATTTTTGGTAGTGATAACGTCAAAATGTCCAAGACATTTGCTGCTTGTATGAAAAATGAGTTCGAGATGTCTATGATGGGTGAGTTAACGTACTTTCTTGGGCTGCAAATTAATCAATTTCCTAAAGGTATTTTCATTTCCCAAGCTAAGTATGTTAGAGAGTTACTTAAGAGATTCAAGATGGAAGATTGTAATTCGGTTAGCACTCCTATGGAAACCGGATGTAAGCTAAGGAGGATGTGTCTCCTTCAGTTGATGAGTCTTTTTATAGATCTATGGTAGGGAGTTTGCAGTTTGTTACAACCACTAGACCGGACATTATGCAGGCTGTGGGATATGTAGCTAATTTCAAGCTTCTCCAAAACAAACACATTCAAGCTGTTAAGAGAATTTTTAAATATTTGAAAGGCATAGTGATCTTGGTCTTTGGTTTCCAAAGAGTTCTGATTTTCTTCTTACAGCCTATATAGATGCAGATTGGGGAGGTTTTGTGGATGATAAGAAAAGCACTAGTGGGTGTGCTTTCTTTTTAGGTGGCTGTTTGGTCTCATGGCTTAGCAAGAAACAATCTTGCACTTCATTATCCACTGCTGAAGCTGAATATGTTGCAGCAGTTTCCTGTTGCACCCAGGTAATTTGGATGAAGAATACCTTATGTGATTATAAGCTTGAGTTTACTGATCCTATTTGTATTTTTTGTGACAACACGAGCGCCATTGATATCTTGAAGAATCTAGTGATGCATTCTCGCACCAAGCACATTCCGATTAAATATCACTATCTAAAGGAGCAAGTTGCCAATAATACGGTAAAGCTGAACTATGTGTGTTCCTAGGAGCAAGTTGCTGACGTGTTCACCAAACCTCTACCCCGAGATCGCTTCGAGTATCTTCGAAGCAAGCTTGGTGTTATTCCACCTCAATAAAAGGTCAGTTTTCAGCAGATGCTCTTTAGTGGTATATCTTTAGGACTGCAGTTGAATTTCAGTTTCGTAGTCATTGATGATAAAGGGGGAGCAAATCCTCAGGGGGAGTTGTTTTCAGTCGGTTTAGTTGTGTGGGGGAGTTGGTTCAGATTTGCAAATTGTTCAAATTTGTTTCAGTTGGTTTTGCTTTCACGGGGAGTTGCTTCCGATGTGGTTACTGTTTAGGTTTGTTTCAGGTTTGCCATCAATGACAAAAAGGGGGAGATTGTTGTATTTTTGTCATATGATGCTTCTCATTTCTCCACCTATTTGTGATCGGATGTGTGCACTGTTGGCATTGTTACCAGTTCCTTTTGTGAGCTGTCAAAAGGATTTGAAGATGTTACTGTTTTAGTTGTCTTATGATCGTGTCCTTCATACACTAGATGAAAACCAACACATGCCATTTACGGCAGACCATTACAAAGTAAGGGAACGCAGATGTTAAAGCCACGTAACAGAATCAAGGCAACCAATGCGTAAGGATGCGAAACGGAAGTAATGAATTTCAGTGTAACTGTTGTTGCAGAAAAATAACAGATATAGATTTTGTGACAGAGAAAGAGTCGGAACAGTCGCTTTGGGTTAGTGTCGTGAAGTGCAGGAGTTTATATAAAAGATAACGTCCATTGGCGACGAGTAGACTATTGCAGTCTTTGACTGTAGACCACCAAGTTTGAGCAATACTGGACGGAGCCAGTAAGGAACAAAATTGTTGTGAAGACCAAAAGTGAACTCCGATTAGTTTTCGAGTGTTTTAAAAAAGACATACGACAACAAGCAAAGTCGTGATTAAACATAAACGGGAGTGAGGAGTTTTGAATAGGTAAACGACCGGTAAGGGAAGCCGTGTGATTGTGGTCTAAAAACCACGTGTGGATGAATAGCAAGTGGAGGCATTTGAAATGAAATATGTAACCATCCCAAACCAAAAGGAGTTGTGTGTGAAATCGTAACCGTCGGCTGTGTGATAGCAGACGAGAAGAAGAGAGCGAAAGTTTTTCAAAAAACGGTGTGCTTAAATGTTTTCTGTGTGCGTAAGACAAAAAATATATATGTAAAACGGTCTTAAAAAATCGTGTAGCTGGCAATAAAAAACGATTACATATTCTTTGAGCAATCGACATCTGAGACTGCGGCAAAGAGAACTCTGAGGGGCTGGGTCTGAAGTCTTTAATGTCTTTTCAGATATCAGGTGAAAAATATACGGCCTCCGGTGTGATTCTAGACGGATAGTTAGATATCATAAAGGATGAAAAGAGCGGGGTGAACGAAAAATCTATAGGGGTGTTTCTCTGTAAAAAGAAAAGGCAATGCGAGTATTAGTTTTTTTTTGGGACATGTCTGCTGGTGTAATTGTTATGATACGCTTTGTCTAACACAGTGGAGAGGATTGTGTATGAAGAAAAGTGAGTGAATCAGGAAACAAGTATATAACAGTGAAAGTCCCATCTTGAAAAAGTCTCAGAAATATTTATCGGACAGGTAGAGGCATGTATGTGGAGTGAAGAATTTGGGGGAGTATAAACCGTGTGTGATGAGATAAGGTTTTAGAGACAAAAATTTGTGGAGAGAAGGCACAACAATGTTGATGTTTATCGGGAGGCATGTCGAAGCATAGTAGAAGAAACCAAAAATGCATTGAGACTGCAAATGTATTGTGATATGAAAAATACCAAGTCTTTTGATGTAAAGGAGTCAGTCATTCTTTTGAGAGTCTTTATGCTTCAGTAAAGACATAGATATTTCTCTTTGTGTCGTAATCTAAGAATCCATCGTTTGATAGGGTTGTAGCCTTGTGTAAGTTGGTTGAAGCCAGTTCAGGATTGAAGTTCTGAAAGAGTTGTAGCTCTTTGTAAGAAGGGGTTGTTGCCCAACTGATTAGTAGAGCTGTGGTTTTTTAACCCGTCTTGGGTTTTCCATGTGATAAAAACTTGCGTCTCTTCTCTTTGTGTGCAAGTGTGGCTTTGATTTGTTTTTCTCTGCTCTAAAGTTTAAAATATTGATTCACCCCCTTGCCCTCTCAGCATTTTCCGTTTTTCACTAACATCACATTGTCCACACCAAAGTCTTCAATATGCCTTTATTAATATTCCATGGACCATCAAATAGCTTCCTAACATATATAGAAGAAGAGTCACCATATTCAGGTAGTTCCCCAAATAAGCTCCCAATTTACCTTACTTTTATTCCAGAGGATGAAAGAAAATGATAATTACTCAACTTTAGAATGACCCGATAAATTATAAATCATGCAATATTAAAAAGGAACTCCTTGAGGAATACTTTCTGCATTAATTATTTTGTCAACTTCAGCAAAAAGAGAAAGATCAATCAAATAATCTCAGTGCTGTTAGAGCCATTAATGCATAAACTTTATTCTTTAGGAAGCATCTTCACACGACATCAAGATGGGGCTTTAGGCAGTCAGAAGAGGTTCGCCATGGATATACCCATTACAAATAAGCAATAAGCTACCAACTTGTATACTAGTTCTCACATGCTAGATTCAATAGAACAAGAGAAATGAGATTTGAATGGTCACCACAGATAATATTTTGTTCCCCAAATAACGAATAATTATTTTCCATCCATAGGAGTTTTATTCTTAAAATTATCATTTTTCCATGAAGTAATCCTTTATTATAAGAATAATAAAATATCCAACATATTTATTCTGCAATCTAATTCTAGAATCCAATGAAAAACCTATATGATCCTTTCAAGACTACACAAGATAGCATCGTTGTTGAATGTAGTGCCAGTTGGCATATTTAAGTTGTCATTTGTTAAGAAAGGTGGAAACATCATTCCCACCGGTACACCGGTAAACCACTCATACTCCTCAATAGGCATCGGTAGACTAAACAGAGTATATGCATCGGTAGACTAAACAGAGGAGATGCACTAGTAGATCACATATTATACAAAGAACCGGTCTAATAGTACACAATCGAGTACAAGATTGATACCGGTCGACTGCATAATAATTCGCACCGGATTATACAGAGCTGTCTGAGTTAAAATCGGATAATACAGGGCATCCACCGTTTAGAACTGGAGTTAGCTTTTTAACAGGAGTTAGTTTTATTTCTACGCGGATGTTTCAAGGTAAACTCAAAGATCATCTTGCAAAGTTTTTTTTGCTGCATGATTTATGGGTGAGTTTACAGCTTGGCGGAACTATGAGTTGAGCTTTTATTAAGATTAATTTCTTATAAATACAGGTCATAAGACACAAAAGAAGTTTTGTTGAAAATACAGAGCAGGAGAGAGATACCTTCTGAGAGTAGCTACAGTCACAAGAGATGAAAGGCAGAGAGGTTCAACAGCCAATCAAAGCAGAAAAGTTAACAAGTATGATCTAATCAAACAGAAAGTGTCAATTCAGATCATTGCTTTTATATTGTTAAAGCATATTCAAATCCCTCTATCAGGGTGAACCCTAATAGGTTCTTTGTATAAATCCTTTAACCGAGTAACGTCTTAGTTGGTGTTCAAAGTCCTTTAACAAGGCGACTCCTAACAGACTCAAGATGTTAACTGATCTTCTACCAAATCCCTTTACCGGGTAGCACTCTTACAAGTGCTTTGTAAGCTCTTAATAGGGCACCTTTATTACTGCAGTAGTGAAGTTGTGAGCTTTGTCTCACCGTGGTTTTTTCCTTCTGACCGAGGGTTTCCACGTACATATGCTGTGTTGATCTGAGTATTTTTATTTCTATTTATGAATGGTTAATTACATTCTGTTTATTCTGCAAGAATCTTTATACAAGGTTTAATTGAGATAGAAATAGTATTTACTGATTCACCCCCCCTCTCAGTAACCAGTTAGGAATAACAATTGGTATCAGAGCCTTAGGTTCTCAAAGATACAAAGCTTAACCGCTTGAGAAAAAGATCATGGAGGGTTACAGGTATCAGAAGCAGCTTGAGGAAGCCAATGACATCATTGCCTCTCTTGAGAATACGTTGAGAAGATCCCTTGCTAAAAGAAAGGACTGGCTCTACAGTTGAGTGAGAGCAATGAAACAATTGAGGAACTCTCTGGGCAAAGTGGATCAGATGAAGCTGAGGAGGTAGTCTCTGAGCTTATGGAGAGGAACCAGATCCTAACTGATTAGATCTCCAACCTAAGAAGGGAGCAGGAAGATAATGCTCTAAGAATGACTGAACTGATTGAGAAAAAGAGGAAAGTTGAAGATGAAAGAAACATTGCAGTGAAATCTCTAACAGCCTCTGAGAGAGCAAGAAATCTGGCAGAGGAAGCAGTAAGAGAAAGTGATCTTGTCGTTCTGCAACTTCAAGAAGACATGCAAATAGTCACTCAAGAAAATGCCAACATGCAAAAGAATTGGCATGATAAAGATGATGCATGCAAGAGGTTGGCAATTGAGCTGTATCAACTGAAGGAACAGATGAAAGAACTCGAAGAAAGGAATGAAACCTTCAGAAGATACAACAAAAGCTCAGTAAAGCTTGATGAGCAACTGAGAGCTCAAAGAAAGCTCAAGGATCCCACAGGGCTTGGGGTCACCGGTCAAAACACCAAGGAAATCGGTGAGTCATCTGGAGCCAAGAAAAGCAAGAAAGAAAAGAAGAAACCGGTAGAACAAAAGGGTAAAAAGACCTTCAACACTTCTTGCAATCACTGCGAAAAACCGGGCCATACAACAAGTAACTGCAGAAATGCACTGGTAAAGCCAACTAACAGTTACTGCAAAAACTGTTACAACTATGGCCACAAGACCATTGAATGCTAGTCTCGCCCCACAAGTGTGTCCAGTGGAAGCAGGGGAAGCTTCAAGGGCTATTGCTACGCATGCAACAAGTTTGGACACAAGGCTGATGAATGCAGATCCAAAACAATGGCATTCGGAACCCCACCAAGACCGATATTCCCAAAAAGGAATAAGAATTGGAGCACAATCAATTATGCCGACTGTGGCATGCATAACTATAATGATTCTTGGTGTAATTCACCTAACAAGAAAAGGGTAAATCTATGGAAGGCAACCGGGATAGTCTGCTACACCTGCAACACAGTTGGACACCTGGCCAAAGATTCTAGGAACCGGTCAGTGAACAAAAGGAGAGGATTGGTCAAACCGGTGAAGAAGACCTTATCTCCCAATCAAAAGGACAACAAGGGAAAGAGACCAAGAAAGAAGTCAAGAAGATATGGTTCAAGAAGGAATCAAAGAGTTCCGCTGAGGAGAAGATAGAGGGAAGATCATCGTTTGCTGATGGTGATATCTCTTCAGCAAACTGAGCCTAAAAGGCTTAGAGGGAACCGGTAGCTCGTCTGCTGTTCCCAGTAGGAATGGTGAGTAACAAACTCACTTAGTCAGTAAGTATAACCGGATAGGTGAGTGTTGATCAACCGGGGTTTTGTTCAACAGGTAAAAGCTTGAATACCGGTCGGCTAAAAATGAAAGAAAGTTTAGGTAAGGTAATTAATGCTATAGCCGTTAACAAATAGTTACCATTTGGTAATTACCGTTATGCCCTAAATCTATATAAAGAAAGAAGGATTACTCATTTTCTTTTACTTTGCGATTTGTGATTTACAATTTCTTATGCTTGAGTAATATTCTGTAATATCCCCATATTTGTATTTAATAAATGAATAAATAAATAATTAATTAAATATATTAATCGATGTCATTATAAGTGAATAATTAAATAGTTTATCAATGAACATGTCAATTGCTAAATTTATAAACTAATAGAAAATCATCCGACAATTCCAATTAAGGATTTTTTTAGACTAAGGCAACCGACACAGGTGACAACGTCTATTCATGCCAACCAGCGAAACTATGAAGATAGACGGGAATAGTAAATATATTGTCGGGTGCTATTAACGGAGAAGAAGATATGAACACCATGACAACCTAGCAACAACTTACATGGCCATAAGAGTCGAAAATAATTAATGAGGAATTAATCGACTTAGTTGAACAGGAGCGGTGGTAATTACGGGGATGATTATAGACGCAAGAATTAGTTCGATGGAGACAAATTAATAGAAAGACAAATAGCCACCGATAACTAACGTTGGCTATTAACAAAAGGGAGACGCCTCTTCGAGACACACCTCTTCTCCTCCAAAGTGTACATAAATATATGATGAGCATATGATTCAAGACATGGAAGAAAAGATAAAAGTATTATCTGGTATTATATAAAGACCGCTCTGTATAAGAGCTCTTGCCTATTAACACTATATCTTTGGTACAAACATATAAGATGCAGCTGGGGCCTGAGACTATATGATAGGTTTAAACAACATTTCACCATACTGTGATATACCCACATCCTACATCAGGCACATTGCTCCCAGGTGCTAAATATCAAGTTATGTATGATTAAAATTAATTAATTAATTAATATATATATATATATATATATCCCTGCTCTGGCTTCTTGTCATAGGCCGAATTGGAAGGAAGAGAAAGGTGTATTCAAGGAGAGCTGGTGTAAATCCCGCCAATAGCTTCTGTCCCAAAATAAGGTGGGGGTCAGCGTCCCAATAGTTTGGGCTTGGATTTGTAAACCTTGAGGGAGCCTATTAGGAATGGTCTCTAAGCGCCTTGATCACATCCAAAAATCATCCTAATCAATTCGACCGGTTAATTAGTTAAGATTGGGGATCATCCATCTAGGCCTAAAAATGGGCATAAGATCTATTAATTTGTCTTTTCATTAGAATACTAAATAGATCTATATGAATAGTAAGTAAGCTAGAGAGATCCAAGATTAAAATCTAACAAGGGTCATTACAAATGGTATCGGAGCAACGTTCTTGCCATCCTGTGAAATAGTTAATGCAAACTAGCCAAAGAACTCAAAGGGCTTTAGAAAGAGAAAAGAGGAAAGTAGCCAAAACTAGCTCCGGATTAGACAGGACCATGGAACCCTCCACCGAAGAAATGAGGTCATTTATGGAAATAACAACCAGAACCTTAATGGAACAAATGGAAGCTCTAAAAAGTTCGTCTGCTTCCATCAATGAACTTAGGTCACACTCTAATGGAAGAGGTGCCAACACAAATCACTCAGAACATAACAGTAGAGCATCAACTCCTTTAATTAACAACCCATCTTTCCTACCTCGAAGAAATATGCCAAGAGAGGAAAGAGAGAACAATCAAACTTTTCACAGTGCGGAAGAGTTAGCAGCAATGTACTCAAGACTAGATCCTGAAATAAAAAAAGATGTATCTTTTAAGGAATATTGTGAAGCAAAGAAATCTGAAGTTTCTATTAATAGGGAAAGGGGGCAACCTCATAAGGAATTAAGACATAAAATAAGTAAAGTTGCCATTCCAAATTTTAATGGATCCAATAAAATGACCGCCTAGGGATGGTTATTAAAATTAAACACTTACTTGACCCTCAATCCTATGACGAAAGAAGATGCAATTCAATTTGCTATACTACATTTGGAAGATGCAACACATGATTGGTGGCACCATGGAGTCCGTACCCAAGGATATAACAATATAACATTGTATGAAGAATTCTTACAAAAGTTAATCAAAAGATTTGACTGGAAACACCCACAAAAAGATTTCAAGAAATTAACACAAGTCCAAACAGGAACAGTAGATGAATATATCCAAAGATTTCAAAGAATTTCGACAGGAGTCATAGGGATAGATGAGGACAAATTATCTTACCTATTTGTGGATGGGCTAAAAGAATCAATTAAAGTGTTGGTGTCTGCCTTCAAGCCAGCCACCCTAGACGATGCCATAGAGATAGCCTTAAATGTGGAATCGTCACCCAAGAATGACAAAGGTCCCAATGAACACATAAGGCACTTTTCAAAAAGGGAAAATGACCACAAGTTTCACAAAGACTCGAATGATCTCAAAAAGAAAAAATTATGCTATAAATGCCAAGAACCATGAGGAAGAGGGCATATTTGCCATAAAAATGAATCAGACAAAAATAAGGCATGCTATAGGTGTAATGAAAAGTGGCAACCTGGCCACAAATGCAAAAATTGAATCCATCAATTAGAAGCAACTTTAGATGATGAAGGAGAGGAGGAGGCCAATAAAAAGATTAAATATGATGAGAAAGAACAAGTAACGATAGCCACTATCGGTACTCCAAATCCTAAGCACCGCCCCTTTCGTATCAAAAGCACCCTCAAAGGACAAAAAATTATCTCTTTAGTAGATAGCGGGGCCTCTCATAACTTCATAAGTAAGAAGTTAGTGGATAAAAGGAAACTAAAGACTAAGGAATTTAGAGGATTCTCAACAGCAACAGCAATAGGAGCTTTGGTTCAATGTACAGAATTAGTACCTCAATTAAAATTATTCATAGGATCCCATCGAAGAAAATTTCTATGTGGTACCATTAGATTCCGACATGATTTTGGGCACTCCATGGATATATTCCTTGGGGCGTTTTTGGTTTGATTTACCAAACTTAGCAATCTGTTTCCAACATAAAGGCCAAGAAATAATATTAAAAGGGTTGCCTAATGGTTCACCAAAAGCGGTCTCTTGCAAAAGGATGGAAAGAATCTTTAGGAAAGGGCAAGGGGAATGGGCAGCCCAATGCTTGATACTTGATGAATTGACCCCACAAGGGAAGGCCACTCACAAAGATATTAAGCCCATATTGAGGAAACACAAGAGAGTCTTTGATGAAATCCCTCTAGGGTTACCTCCCAAAAGAGGATTCGAACATATTATAGAATTAGAAAGAGGAGCACAACCAGTAATTACCACTCCTTATTGCCATCCACAAAAATTTAAAGAGGAGATAGAAAAAACCATAAACGAACTGCTAGAGATGGGCCACATACAGCCAAGTTCCAGTCCGTTTGCATCATTAGTTGTACTAGTAAAAAAGAAAGACGGAACAATGAGAATGTGCATTGATTATAGAGCCTTGAATAAGAAAACGATTAAGAATCGATACCCCATTCCTAGAGTGGATGAACTTATTGACGAACTCCATGGAGCCAAATATTTCTCAAAAATTGACCTAAGATCTGGATATCACCAAATAAGGATGAGAGAGGAGGACATTCCAAAGACAGCATTCAGATGCCACTATGGACACTTTGAGTTTTTGGTCTTACCCTTTGGGTTAACCAATGCTCCTGTAACATTTCAATCTTGTATGAATCATACTTTTAGAAAACAACTCAGAATTTTTTTATTGATATTCTTTGATGATATTCTCATATATAGTAAAACTTGGGAGGATCATCTTAAGCACATTGATGAAGTACTAGAGATTCTTGAGAAAAAGTCACTATATGCCAAAGCTTCAAAATGTGAATTTGGTTTGAAAGAAATTTTATCCTTGGGCCACAAGATCAGCGAACAAGGAGTAATTGTTGATGAGGAAAAAATCAAAGCTATTAAGGAATGGCCAAAGCCTAAACATTGACCCAATTAAGGGGCTTTTTAGGACTTTGCAATTACTATAGAAGGTTTGTTAAGGGATTCTCAAAATGAGCTGCACCTCTTACAGATTTGACTAAGAAAGGAGTTTTTGGATGGAATGAACCAGCCCAACAAGCTTTTGAAAGTCTGAAAACAGCCATGAGTTCATGCCCCATCCTAACTATCCCCGACTTCTCTCTACCATTCGAGCTACAGTGTGATGCATCAGGAGAAGGCGTTGGTGCAGTTCTCATGCAAAATAAACACCCAATTGCCTTTGAAAGCAGAAAACTCCATCCCACCGAAAGATCTTATTCTATCTACGACAAAGAAATGTTGGCAATTATGCATGCTTTGGAAAAATTTAGGCAATACTTGGTTTGTGGGAAGTTTTTGGTCAAAACAGATCACAATAGCCTACAATTCTTCCTAAAACAGAAAGGTCTTAACGACCATCAATAGAAATGGGTAAACAAATTACAAGCCTATAACTTTGATGTAGAATATGTTAAAGGAAAAAACAATATTGTGGTCGATGCACTATCTAGAAAGCCGTGCTTGTACACCATAACTAATATCACCACAGAGTGGAAGTACTCCATTATTGTAGAATACGCTAAAGACTCTCACGCAAATAATATTATGGAAGGAAACACACCAATAGAAGATTATAAGATAGTAGAAGGAATTATCTTATATAAGGATAGAATTTATCTTACTCCAAGCTCAAAGATGAAAACAACAATCATCAAAGAATTCCATGACAGCCCCCTATCAGGACACCAAGGATATTGCAAAACATACAAACAAATAAGAGAAAGGTACTCCTGGAAGGGACTAAAAAAAGATGTACTTAAACATGTCCAAGAATGTATGACATGCCAAAAAAATAAGGCAGAACAGACACATCCAGCCGGCTTACTCCAACCATTACCTATACCAGATCAAAAATAGGAAAGTATCTCTATGGATTTTATAGTAGGACTTCCCAAAGTACAAGGGGAAGACTGTATATATGTAGTAGTGGATCGCCTAACCAAATATGCACACTTGATGGCTATATCTACAGAATACAGAGCACCTCAAGTCGCGGAAGTCTTCTTTAAAGAAGTGTTCAGATTACATGGATTATCTAGAAACATTGTTAGTGACAAAGATAGTAGATTTTTGAGTATGTTTTGGCAAGAAAGTTTTCGCTTGGCAGGCATAGAGTTAACACTTAGTACCAGTTACCATCCCCAGACAGACGAACATACAAAAATTGTCAATAAATGGATAGAAGGATACTTAAGAAACTATATTACAGGACAACAAAATGCATGGGTGAAATGGCTACACCTTGGTGAGTATTGTTACAACACTACACATCATATATCTATTGGAATGGGCCCATTCAAGGCATTGTACAATTATGATGCAACTTCCTTTGGGAATTTAATTTTACCCGAAAGTAAAGTACTTGGAGCTAGAGATTTTGTACAACAAAATACAGACATTATGAGAACTCTCAAAGACAACTTACACCACGCACAAAATCAACAAAAGATGCATGCCGACCGAAATCGTATTGAGCGAACATTTGAAGTGGGAGATTTGGTTTTCTTGAGACTACAACCATATAAACAAGGATCTATCAAAACTAGTGGAATAGAAAAATTAAAGCCACGATTCTATGGTCCCTACAAAGTTTTAAGAAAAATTGGAGAGGTGGCCTATGAATTGGAATTACTTGAGCATAGTAGAATCCATAATGTCTTCCATGTATCACGACTAAAGAAGGTCCTCGGACAACAAATTGCTCCATGCGAAGAATTACCCCCACTAGATGATGAAGGCAAACTCATCTTAGAACCAGAAAGGGTCATCAACATGAGAGAAAAGAAACTAAGGAGCAAAACCATTCCGGAATATCTAATCAAATGGAAAGGGTTACCAGAAGAAGACACGACTTGGGAAGGAGCAGAAATTTTTGAGCACCCAAACCTTAAATTGCTTGAGGACAAGAATATTTAGGAGGGGTGGATTGTAATATCCCCATATTTGTATTTAATAAATGAATAAATAAATAAATAATTAAATATATTAATCGATGTCATTATAAGTGAACAATTAAATAGTTTATCAATGAACATGTCAATTGCTAAATTTATAAACTAATAGACAATCATCCGACAATTCCAATTAAGGGTTTTTTAGACTAAGGCAACCGACACAGGTGACAACGTCTATACATGCCAACCAGCGAAACTATGAAGATAGACGGGAATTATAAATATATTGTTGGGTGCTATTAACGGAGAAGATATGAACACTGCGACAACCTTGCAACAGCTTACATGTCCATAAGAGTCGAAAATAATTAATGAGGAATTAATCGACTTAGTTGAACGGGAGCGGTGGTAATTACGGGGATGATTATAGACACAAGAATTAGTTCGGTGGAGACAGATTAATAGAAAGACAAATAACCATTGATAACTAACGTTGGCTATTAACAAAAGGGAGACGCCTCTTCGAGACACACCTCTTCTCCTCCAAAGCGTACATAAATATACGATGAGCATATGATTCAAGACACGGAAGAAAAGATAAAAGTATTATCTGCTATTATATAAAGAATGCTCTGTATAAGAGCTCTTGCCTATTAACACTATATCTTTGGTACAAACATATAAGATGCGTCTGGGGCCTGAGGCTATACGACAGGTTTAAACAGTATTTCACCATATCATGATATACCCACATCCTACATCAGGTACACTGCTCCCAGGTGCTAAATATCAAGTTATGTATGATTAAAATTAATTAATTAATTTATATATATATATATATATCCTTGCTTTGGCTTCTTGTCACTGGCCGAATTGGAAGGAAGAGAAAGGTGTATTCAAGGAGAGCTGGTGTAAATCCCGCCAATAGCTATTGTCCCAAAATAGGGTGGGGGTCAGCGTCCCAATAGTTTGGGCTTGGATTTGTAAACCTTGAGGGAGCCTATTGGGAATAGTCTCTAAGCGCCTTGATCACATCCAAAAATCATCCTAATCAATTCGACCGGGTTATTAGTTAAGACTGGGGATCATCCATCTAGGCCTAAAAATGGGCATAAGTTCTATTAATTTGTCTTTTCATTAGAATACTAAATAGATCTATATGAATAGTAAGTAAGCTAGAGAGATCCAAGATTAAAATCTGACAAGGGTCATTACATATTCTCGTACTCTGATCATCGATAAGATATTTCTGTAAGACTGATCAAGTAAATTTTTGTGTAAACCGGTTGATAACAATGGCATCATCATCATTTGTCGCCAAGTTGATTCAAGCTAATCAATTCGACCGACCTGTCTACGACATCATGGCAGCTCAGGACAGGGAAAATGACATGTTTGGTGTGCTGTCATCTGTGCTTGATGGAGTTCTAATGACTGAAGATGTCACCGCTTTCATTCATGCAAAATAAGAAGAAATGGGTGAAACTTCCTTCCAAAGCGAGTACCTCTCGCTGTGCACAGACGGAAAGCTTCAAGACAAATACGCGAAGCTAGTGGCCTTAGAGTTGATAAATGGAGTCTATTACCCAACCGTTTTCCGACCAAACTAGATATGACTGGTTCTCAATCGTGTGCATGAACCTTGCTTCTGGCTTGCTAAAGGAGTATGCACTCAAATCACCAAGGAGGACCTGCATAGAGTGTTAAGTCCTGATAACTTGATCATATTAATGTTTTGATTCTTTAGATTAGACAGATCTAAAATGCATGTAATTTCCTTTATATATGGCCTCATGATAAATACATCTCCCTAGAACAGATCGATGGTTTGCTACGCATATTTATATGCCTTGTATTTGACTATTGTAGTTAATTAATAATTAACTATTAGTTAATGGACAAGGGCACCGATTTGTAGAGGAATAGGTTGTTTCATGGAGGGCCGACCTAGAAGGGGTGTGTCTTATGAAAAGACAAGACCCTTGGTTAATATATAAGTAGGAGCAAGATTGTGGATAGAGGACACACAATACAATCTTAAGTCTGCTCTTCTAGCAATCTGCTCCTTGGCGATTTAGTGCAGAAATAAAATATAATTTCTAGAATTTATTGCAGACTTCGAGAACAATAACATTCAGCCCAGAATTGTAGTAGATCGATTTGCAGCAAGGTATTAATACTCCATTAGTATTATATCTTCAGAATTTGCAGAAAACTTACATGGTATCAGAGCCAAGTTGTCGAACCTAGGCTCTGCAAATTGACAATCAGATTTGAAAATATCTAAGCAACATCCTTCTACCTTCAATGGCCAACGCAATCAGACCTGAAGACAAGTTTGATGGAAAAGAACACTTCGTTGCATGGAAATTCAGAATTATGATGGCTCTTGAAGGCAATGATGTAATACAGTTTGTTGATAGGGAATCCAAGCAACCTGATGCTGATCCTCATAAAACTAACTGGATTAAAGGAAATAAGAAAGCCATGAAAATCATATTAGATGGAGTTAAAAATGAAATAGTACCTATGCTAATGAAACATCAGATTACATTTAATGTGATGCATATGAGGTTAACAATGCAACTAGAACCCTTGCACTAAAAAGGCAACTAAATCATATAAAAATAAGGAAGGGAGAATCTATGAATTCATACTTCCTAAGGGTGGCTAGTCTAAGAGATGAACTTGCAAGTATAGGGACCATAATTGAAGACAAAGAGCTGTCACTTATGGCTATAGATAGGTTACTAGATTCATGGGAAACATTCTCACAAGGAGTAAGTGCTAGAGACAAACTCCCAGACTTCAACAAACCTAAAGGAGACTGCCTTTCAAGAAGAATCTAGGCAATTTAAGAAAGGACTGAAATCGAAAACTGGAGATGAAGAACTTCATGTTCTCAACACAAATTCCTACAAAGGAAAGAAGAAACACTTTAAGAAGAAGAAGGCCCCTCAAGGCAATAACAAATTCAAGAGGGGCATATCTAAAGTCAAATGCTTCAAATGTGAGAAACTTGGACATTATAAGTCAGTCTGCCCTGAGAATATGAAACAACAAGTAAATTTCACAAAGGTAACTAAGACAAAAGATGACTATGATCCTAAAAATTATGTATTGTATTCAGCACTATCAAATGATGTATCTAGCAAACTCAACTCTTGGGTAATTGATAGTGGATCATCCAGACACATTACAGGGTATAAAGAAGTATTGGATTCAATGACGGCTGAAACCGACGAAGAAGTTACCATAGGTGACGGTTCTGCACATCCTGTCAAAGGAGTTGGACGCTGCACCTTAAAACTAAAATCAGGCATCTCCTTACACCTCAAAAGAGTACTATGTGTACCCGGAATCAAGAGGAACCTAATTTTTGTCACAACACTTGAGGATGATGGATATAAGGTAGCATTTATGGATGGAAAGGTAATGACCTGGCCTAAAACTCTTCTATTTAGAAATCAAAATTGATTGGTCAAAGGAAGGGATACCTATATGAACTATGTTCGGAACCTATTCAAGCCTTAGTTCATGAACCTGCAGATATAAACAAAGTATGGCATAGAAGGTTAGGGCACCTAAACTTCAAAGCCTTATCAACTATGGAGAAGATGGTTATTGGTTTACCTAAGTTGAACAAAGATCATTCAAGCATATGCAAAGGATGTGCACTAGGTAAGAACACCAAAAGTCCATTTCAAAATAGCACTAGAAAAACTAACAATGTTTTAGAATTAGTCCACTCAAATTTATGTGGACCTATGTTTGTTCCTTCTCTCGGAGGATTTTTGTACTATGTAATCTTTATGGATGACTTCTCTAGGAAGACATGGATTTACTTCTTGAAATGTAAAGAATCAGAAGAAATCCTTAAAAGATTTAAAGAATTCAAATCCTTAACTGAAAATCTATCAGGACACAAAATTAAAACTCTTAGGACTGATAATGGAGGGGAATATACTTCAGATTTGTTTAAGGATTTTTGTAAAGAAGCAGGGATTAAGAGGGAGTGTATTGCTCCTTACAATCCTCAGCAAAATGGTATAGCAGAAAGAAAGAATAGGACAATTGTGGAAGCTGCAAGAGCTATGCTACTTGACCAAAATTTAGGATTCTATCTTTGGGCAGAAGCCACATGTACTGCTGTCTATATTCAAAACAAATGCCCTCACTCCCACCTCGGAGATAAAACTCCTGAGGAAGTCTTCTCTAATTCTAAACCAAATATCAGTCATCTTAGAATATTTGGGTGTCTTGTTTACATTCATATTCGTAAAGAGACAAGAACTAAACTTGAACCTTCAGGCAGAAGAGGTATTTTTGTTGGATACAGTGAAACATCCAAAGCATATAGAGTTTACATACCTGGTCAGAAAAACATTGAACTTGGTAGGGATGTAATATTTGAAGAAGATTTAGCATTCAAAAGAGCCCTAAGTTTTGAAGATCCTTCACATATACCTAGTTCTGAAGAAAATCATGAACCTGAGTTTCAAAGGGAGAACATTGAAGAAATTGAAGGTGAAATTCAAAATCTTAATCTTGAGGAAACTCAAAATCCTAAGAAAAGACCACTTTGGGCCTCTAAGACTATAGAAGAAACACGAGACTTCTCTACACCAGAAGGAACCTTTAGAGAAAGCAAAAGACCTAAAAGATTCTCTAGCTATGCTGCAAACATGAGTGATTTATCTAAATCAGAACCAACCAATGTTTCAAATGCTATTAAACATACAACTTGGAAGGATGCTATGACAGAAGAATACAAATCCATTATTAAGAATGATGTTTGGGAAATTGTTCCAAGGCCTGAGGGAAAATTTGTTGTTTCTTCTAAGTGGATATTTAAAATCAAGCATGCTGCTGACGGTAGCATTGAAAAATATAAGGCCAGATTCGTAGCCAGAGGATTCTCTCAGAAGGAGGGAATTGATTATGAAGAAACCTTTGCTCCAATTGCCAGATACACCTCTGTAAGAGTAGTCCTAGCTATTGCAGCATCAAAGGGATGGAAAGTACATTAGATAGATGTGAAGACAGCATTTCTGAATGGAAAGATTACTGAAGAGGTATATTTGGAACAACCTGAAGGATTTGAAACTCATAACCCTAAAGTCTTTGTTTGCAGGCTTAAGAAAGCTCTCTATGGGCTTAAACAGGCTCCAAGGGCATGGTATGAAAGAATCGATAAGTATCTCACCAGTTTAGCATTCTCCAAGAATGAAGCTGATCCAAATATCTATTATAAAAAGGTTAAAGATGATATGATAATTTTGATACTATATGTTGATGATTTACTAATAACAGGTGATGATCATCTTATAGATCAATGGAAGAAAGATCTAATTAGAGAATTTGATATGAAAGATTTAGGACTCCTTCATTACTTCCTAGGATTGGAAGTATGGAAAAACTCTGACAGCATCATACTTAATCAAGGAAAGTATACATTAGACATCTTGAAGAGATTTGGAATGTGGAACTGCAAACCTATGTCTTCTCCAATGGAGACTAACCTACACAAACTTAAGGAAGCAGCAGCAGAATCACCCTCCATAGATTCTACTCTTTATAACTAGATGATTGGGTCTCTCATGTACTTGGTAAATACAAGACCTGATATTTGCTATGCAGTTAATGCCTTAAGTCAGTTTATGTGTGAACCAAAGGAGATTCACCTGGTTGCAGTCAAACACATTATGAGATACTTGCAAGGCACTCTTAACCTTGGGCTCAAGTATGAGAAAGTTGACTTGGACTTACATGGATTCACAGACTCAGATTGGGCTGGAAGTGTTACTGATAGGAAAAGCACTTCAAGATGTTGTTTCAGTTTAGGATCAGCGATGATATCATGGATATGTAGAAAGCAGACATCAATAGCACAGAGTTCCACAGAAGTTGAATACATTGTAGCTGCAATGGCTTCTCGGGAAGCAGTTTGGCTTAGAAAGTTACTTGTGGGATTATTTTGTCAACCCATGAATCCCACTATCATTCATTGTGATAATTAGAGTTGCATCAAGCTTTCTGTGAACCCAGTTTTTCATGACAGATCCAAGTATATTGAAATTTCTTACCATTATGTAAGAGATATGGTAGACAAGAATACTGTCAAGTTAAGATACATTTGTACTGCAGATTAGACAGCAGATATTCTAACCAAACCTCTCTCTTGAGTGAAGATAGATCACTTCAGAAAAAGACTTGGTATGGTTGAATTATAACTCATTTGTATTCTTAGATTATTAATAAAATAATTTTGTTAAATTATTATTGTTAGGCTATTGATTGTTATGGGCTTCACCATTTGTGTTTATTATCTAAAGAGGTGACGATCTCAGTGATAATGAATAGACATTATATGAGATGACGATCTTTGAGATAATGTTCTAAAATAGTAGGGAACTACTGGCAGATCTGGATGAATTAAAGATCATATTGTGATATAGACATTTCTATGCCTATGAGTCACATTTGGATAAAGGAAGAATTTAATCATTCTCCATATTTTATCATGTGTACTGGCAGATCTTAATTCAGGATCATATTGTGATATAGGCTTGTCAGTGCCTATGAGTCACAATTTGGATAAAGGAAGAATTTAATCATTCTCCGGATTTTATCTTGTGTATTGCATCACATGTAATACTATTATCACAAGTATTAGTGATAATTCATATTACAAGTTTAGTAATATGACAAGTATCATGTGTACCATGATACTACATGCTTGGAAGAATCAGATGGATATAGAGTACAAATCTATGCTTAGTCATTGTAACGATGTTGCTAGATATGTTTCTCTCATTTATATTATCAAGTTAAGATGGAGTGTTAAATCTTGATAACTTGGTCATATTAATGTTTTGATTCTTCAAATTAGACAGATCTAAAATGCATATAATTTCCTTTATATATGGCCTCATGATAAATACATCTCCCTAGAACAGATCAGCAATTTGCTAGGCATATTTAGATGCCTTGTATTTGACTATTGTAGTTAATTAATAATTAACTATTAGTTAATGGACAAGGGCACCGATTTGTAGAGGAATAGGTTGTTTCATGGAGGGCCGACCTAGAAGGGGTGTGTCTTATGAAAAGACAAGACCTTTGGTTAATATATAAGTAGGAGCAAGATTGTGGATAGAGGACACACAATACAATCTTAAGTCTGCTCTTCTAGCAATTTGCTCCTTGGTGATTTAGTGCAGAAATAAAATATAATTTCTAGAATTTATTGCAGACTTCGAGAACAATAACATTCAGCCCAGAATTGTAGTAAATCGATTTGCAGCAAGGTATTAATACTCCATTAGTATTATATTTTCAGAATTTGTAGAAAACTTACATAGAGTGATCGGGTACAGCGACAAAGGGGAACCTCTTACCCTTAGAACCATCTCCAATGTCGTGGTCGCTAAATTGACAAAATCGAAATCTGATAGTCGGCTAATGACCGTCAACGACATTGAAGATGAAGGAGTTCGGTTCGCATCTGCAGTGATAGGTTACAAAATCTATCAATCAAGCAACCTGAATAGCTTGCTAGGAGGAGCCATTCACGCCGCTCACTGGATCATGCACGACAATGCATAGTATGATCTATGCACAATGCTTCGAGGATAGATTTTTGAGAATTTGAAGAAGCTCGGTATCGTCAAGAAGTCCCTAAAATATGGAACCCTACTGGTATGCCTTTTCTTTTACTGTTCTAACTTCTTTTCAGGAATAGGCAAGGTGACTTGGAGAACCGATCGACCAGTCATGATCTAGATCAGTGATATGGCCAACCAACTGGGAAACCAGTTCGGTTAAAGTCATGACTAATTACTTTGAGGCATTCCAGCTAAGAATGCACGCTAGGGAAAGGGTTCCGTCAACTATTGTTGACTCTTACAAAGACGATGTGTGTTTTCTAGTCTCCACCGATCACTGCATCATTCAGGCAGTGGAACCACGAACCGGGTATGCTCCAGAACTGGGGTATAAAATCTCTGCAAAAACAACAAAGGCATATGCAGATGCCCTGCAAGAAAGTGATCTGGACTTGTTGGCTTACCGGTTTGGGACCTTCGAAGAGATTCAGGAGAATTTGAAGAAAAAGGCATCGATAAAGAATGTATATGTCAAAAGGACCCCTACATCGAAGAAGAAACCGACAGCAGAACAACCCAAAGCTCAAAAGAAGAGAGCACAAGCAGCGACCAACGCTCAAGGGGAAGAAATAGAAGGAACGGAAACTGAAGACCCAACTCCTCTGGTCCGCAAGAAGAAATTTGCTAAACTGGTGAAGGAAGATGCACTGAGAGCGAGAAAACCCACAATTGATGAATTCATAAAAAGTCTAAAAGAAACAGGTGGTATGGCATCAGTAGGAAGGAGGTATGATCTGGCGAATGAAGAAGACAAGAGGAAAATAGAAGCGGTAGTCTATTGCATTCACAAGTTCAATCTTACTCCTACCGAGCTTCGTAAGCCCTGACGATCTCGAAGAAATTCTTGAAGCAAGATGGAAAGCTTCAACGGAAAGAGAAAGGGAGCTAAGGATTAGAGCTCTGCTTGAGGTTTAGAATCATCTCACTCTGGAGGAGGGCACTCATCAAGTAGAATTGCACAAGCAAAACTTTCGGTTAAGAAAAAGGGTCAGTCAGATGCTTGTTGGAGAAGTGGACAAGGTACACGAAGAAGGTGTTGCAACATGGACAAAGCTTCTTAAAACCCAACAATAGGCAGAAGAACCATGCCAGAAGAATGTTGAGCCGTCAAAGATACTGGTAAAGGAAAGGGAATTCTGGGAGTCGAAGCTCAAGTGAAAGCTAAGGTATTGACTAAACCGGTCATTGTCGATATCACTAACGACAAAGGTGGCGATCTGGCTCCACCAACCATTCTTGTTTCTCCAAAAAAAGGTAAGGCTCGCACTATGATTGTAAATGATATTGTAGATGAAGTAATGGATTTTGGAGAAGTAGCCAATGCGGCTAAATGGTTTAGTGTGCTAGGAGAGGAAGATAAACAAGCAGTGGTAGTGGCGCTGTTAGAAACCTTCTTGGATTTCAACAGAAGTCCAAGAGACTATAGGTGAAAATTTCCTCCTGAATTGAATACTAGACCTATGGACAAATGGAGAACCGATCTAGGCACAAACAGTAGAATTGTTAAGGAGACACTGTCATAGGTACAACCTGGTCTCAGTGAAGAAACTATTAAACTTCGAATGGAGGAAGTATCCATGAATTTGGATACAAAGAATAGGGTTGCCAAGATAGTAAATGGTTATGAGAGGGAAGTTTATAAAGAGACTAGATTTTTGGCAACAATATGATTTCAGTGCTCTCGAGGCAACAGGTCCACAGGATCAACATGAAACAGTACGAGAACCACCGGTTCAATTCACTACTCGTGAAGAACAAACAACCGGTGAACAGATGAATCTGGAAGAACAAGTTCTACCAGAGGAACAAGTTCTGGGAGAGTCATCGATCAAGATGACTACTGACAATACAACTGGTGAAGAAGAAATTGCTATGGGTGAGCTACATAAAGCTGAGGAGCAGCATACCGAGCCACCACCGGAACAAGAAGTTCCACTGGAAGAGAAATTACATCCGGAAGAGGAAGTCCACCTAGAGGAAGAAGAACAACCGGGAAGAGAAGAAAATCAAGAAGAACAGAACAAACAAGAACAAGAAGTACTGGTCAACACTGAACAGGAAAAGCTTGAGGAAGTGCAACCTGAGCAAGAAAAGAATTAGAAGAAACCAGTCGATGTTCCAAGCTCATCCTCATCCAAGAGGAATAAACCTTTGCAGTAGACACTGAATCCAAAAAGAGAAAGGTTAGCGAGACTGTAGTTGACATAAGCAAAATGTCAACTAGGCAACTAAAGGAGCTGACAAAGAGGACACAGGACATGGTCCTAACAAGTGTAAAGAACATTCTGTACAACTTTGTACCGGATGCAGACATTGATGAAGATGAACTTGTCATTGATGAATTGGAGATTTTGGCGCAAGCTATAGGAGAAGATGTCACCGATCCGGAGACAGTTGCCATTGATCACTATGAGAAGAAGAGAATAGAAATTCTCCACAAACAGGTTGAAGTGATAAAGGTAACAGTTTCTACCAACATAAGGGTACTTCAACAACAGGTACAAGTTGCAAGAAGTCTAATAACAAGGACTTCAAATTTTGATACTTTTGTGCAAGATATCACAGAGAAGTCATCTAAGACTTTTGAAGACATAAGAGTTCTGTCTTCCCAATTTGATATAAAGAACATATCAGCAATTGATTTCAGCAGGGAAATGACTAGCCTAGCTCCCATTCTGAGAAAGGCATCTGAAGAGAAAACTAAGAGAATCCAAGATCTCATTGGATTTCAATTATTTCTGGCCCCAACATTTGATTTAATGCAATGGACTGCAATAGACGTTGAGAATTTGAACAGTGAACCGGACTACAAGACTGTAGAGGGCATGGAGAACATAATTGTCTCTCTGAAAGCAGCTCAGAAAAATCTAGAACATGTCACCGGTCAATGGAATCCTTTTCTTCATATAGCAAAGAAAGTTTACAAGGACATCTTCACAAAATTACAGATGTAAATCAGTCAGTAAAGCATAACCCTTTGTCCTATGGAGGCAAAAAGGGGAAGAAGACATAAGAGAAGGTAAGAAGATCACACGGAGGAAGAAGATCAGAAAGGATACAGAGTAGATTCAGCTACAGAGTAGAAGGCAGCACAAGCACAGGGGAAGTCTATAGGACAGGGAATTCACTGTGATGAGAGAGTGATGTTTAATTGTTTAATTTATGTTATTCAATTCTGGAGAAAACTTTAAAAAAATCAAATGTTATCAAAACAAAAAAACAAAACTTGCAAACAATTCAAAAACAAAAATTATCTCCAGCAAAGAGCCAGGTAGTCTCTTTACACATTTGGCCCATCCCAAACTCACGTCGAATCCAGGGGTATTAATAGAAGGTGTTGAAGCCTTCTTGATAGAGCCATAAGCTAGTAGAGACAAGGCAGAAAAGCTAACACCTCTTCTACATGTTCATTTTGTCTTCTTGTAGCATGTCTAAGGGGATGTAAATCTGAAACTACTTGTTTGTATCAATAGTTCATGCATTGGGTTTATAGTTGCTCATCTGGAGTGAATGTAGATAGTGTTGCCCAAATTTCCCTCTCGTTCATTTTCGGCCACAACCCTGTTTTCCAAGTGAAATGCTCAAGTGTCAAAAATCTTTGTGTTTTCTGCCTTTTAATGTCGGTGTTTTCTCCTCAAGTGTTGAAAACCCAGTGTGTTTTCGACCTCCTCTCTGCAGGCTCAGGATGTTTCTGCTTTTTGGTCTGAAAGTTCGGTGTGTTTTCGACCCCTCCGCTCTGAAAATTTAGTGTGTTTTTGACCTTCGCTCGAAAACCTTCCGTGTTTTTGACCCCTTCTGCACTTTACACTTCTCTGGCATCTGCAATTTTTCCCTAAGTGCGCAACTCCGACAGGCGGGTCCCAGTTCCTCATAGCCGTGCAAGTGCAGTAGAAATCTTGCGGTTGTCGCATGTTCGCAAGGAATATTCCTTGCCCTTGCGATCATGCGACAACGGTCGGATTGGGTTCTCAGTGGGTCCGCGTTTCGAGAAAGGTGGCATTTTTTCTTCAAGTGCGCAACTCCGACCTGTGGGCCCGGCGGCTGGCTTTCCTCGAAAATCTTGTGGTTGTCGCATGTTCGCAAGGAATATTCCTTGCCCTTGCGATCATGTGACAAGGTGACACCTGTCGGTGGGCCCATTCTCCGTCTGCAAAGGGTTAAAGATCGGCGAAATCCTGTGGTTGCCGCTACACCGCTAAGGAAAGATGTTGCCTGTTTAAGCGCGCGGTGTAACGACAGTTGTCGATCTTCCTTCCGATGCGACAAGCCTTAACCACGGGTAGCATCTTCCGGTTAGTCGCATGATCGGATGGGCTCTTCCCCATGCGACTAACCGCTTGTGGTTATGGTGGTTACAAGCCGGCAGCATTGAAGGCAAGGGTCACAGGTTGACGTTGGTCGCATGATCGCATGGGCCTTCCTGGCCGCATGCGATCATGCGACAAGCGGTAAGCGATCAAACCACGGTGCCGCCAGCGGTCGGTGACTAACCTCATGCGGTTGGTCGCATGATCGCATGGGCTCTTCCGAGCCCATGCGACCATGCGACAAACCGTCAATAGTTCCGGTTTTCTTAGCAAGGTGGCGTTTAGCAGGGGTTCGGTGGATAGTGCCGCCAGCGGTTATCGGGTGGCGTCATGCGGTTGGTCGCATGATCGCATGCGGCCCCTTGACCGCATGCGACCATGTGACAGACGGTTAGCGGGTCTTTGACTTCAGTGGGTGGCTGGCGGACGACAAAGGTATTATCGGCCCGCGTAGATGCAAGATCTACGGTGGTCGCATGTTCGCGTGGGATCTTTCGGTCCCATGCGATCATATGACCACCGTTAGATCCTCCTGATGCTTTCGGTTGGTATGGTCGTGGGTCCAGCCGTGTGTTCATTTCCGGTTGGGCCACGTGGCAAAGGTTCGGCAGGTGGCTGTTTTTTGCGGGCCCGAGGTGTCATTAGTGGCGAAGAGCGACAGTTTCTAAGGGTTGTCGCATGATCGCATGAAGCCTTTCGGGCTCATGCGATCATGCGACCGTTGATTCTTTTCAAAGCGGTGCAACGGTCTGTGGGCCCGGGGTTGGTAAAGAAAGAGTGCGGTTAGACGGTTTTCGCGTAGTCGCTGAATAAGCCCGGGGTTAAGGAAAGGATAACGCGACTTGGCGAATATGGGGAAGTAAACCCGAGGTGAGACCAGGGTTAAGTTTGCAGTGTAATGAATAGACCTGAGGTGTCTTGCGTGGCAGATGGGCCTAGGGGTTAGGATATATCTAGCGACTCAGCGACTAAAGGGTATCTCACGTTTGCCAGACTTAACCGGGGTCAGCTAAAGTATTAAACGATTCCGCGATTGAAAGAAAATTGGAACCTGAGGTAAATGCCGAGTTAGTTTTGCAGTCAAGTGCCGAGCCCGGGTAAAGAGGAAGGATCTGATGGTCATGCTTTAAAGTAAGATCGATTTTTGAATATTGACCGTCGATGGGAAATTTATGTGCCACCTGTGACCATTTTATCAATTTTTAAATTCAAATATCTCACAGTATCAGATTTTTGCAGTTACGGCGAGCTCGAGTTGCAGGAAGGTAGATGGATCATGGCAGCCAGATTTTTGCAGGAATAAACATGAAATGAACACGCAAACAAAATATCTGATCGGTTGAGATATTTGCACAATTTCATTTATGATCAGAAGTGATTGTTTTAGGGCCAGATTATTTTATGCATACCTATGTAGCCCTAAAAGTTTGGTTCCTGCCTGCGTGCAGGGAATGTATATATTCTTTTTTGGAGCCTGTAGTGCTCAGAATGGACATTTTGTAAAAAAGGGAAAGTCTTTCCTTGGAGAACTATTTGTAGCATTTTTGCTCTCTGGTTTCCCACATCTTGTAAGTTTTCATTGATGAATTCAAATATTGCAAAGCATTCTGTGACATTTTCGTTGTCCTCATGCCTTCATGTCTGGATTATCTCTTATTGAATCAAAGTTTATGAATGATTTCAATGATATCTCAGGTTTCTTGATTCCTCTTGCTTTCTGCAATTTTGTGTGTTTCCTGTGTCTGATTTGATTTAGGTGTTTTGTGGGTATACTACAGCCCCTAGCAGCCTTGTCTCATTCCTACACTTAGTTGCAGAAAAGCATGTTTGTTTGTAGGTCATAGGTTGAGTCCCCTGTTCACACCCTCCTATGAAATACTTATGCAAGCCTATTCAATAAGTTGTAATCTCTTGGACCTGATTCCTTCATTGATTTCATCCCTCTGTACTGAGATCCAAACCCAAGTTCGGTGCATCACCTGGTAGGATAGATTTGCTTTCTGTTATTTCCCTTTCCATGCACTCCTTCTATCCCTTTCCCTCAAAGAATTTACATTTCTTGTCTAAGAGCAAATTAGGGTGATTATCCAAGAGGAACCAGCCTAGAATCTGGAGGTCTCATCTCGGTTAGCAAAAGGTCCCACAACCTTGAGATGATTCCCTTGTTATACTGAGTTATCAAGACTAACAGAGCTTGAACTAAGGGTGCAAATTCAGTGTATAACAGATAGTTTGTGGCAGTTGTGCCTTAGATTTCCTTTTTTGCTGAATTAGGTAGATCAGGGGAGAGAGACGTGAGTTTCAGTAGCATACTATGGCTGTAAGGATGACAATAGTAAGAAGTGGAGTGAGTATTACTCCAAGTCAAAAGCAATGGGCCATTTGAGTGAATAGTGTAAGACTATGCTCCATGTGAGAACTCATTTAGAAATCCTTGAGCTGTTTATATGTAAAGATTGGCATTTAGATGAAGTTTTTCTTGAGATTAGTTTGGTAGGTAGTCAACATTGGTATGAGATGCTGATTTATCCTTTGCATGCTTTTTTATTATTATTATGTCTTGCATAGTATGGCATGTTACCCATAATGAGTATCATGTATTTCATTGGTTTCAATTATTGTGCACAATATATGTGTTCATGAATTTCCAATTGGAACATCCAACACATCTACAGATCAGATATTGTTTTGTAGTTTGCTGCAAAATAAAATCACTATCTGTCAGACAGCATGGAGTCGACTGATTTCAACTTGTTTTGCAGAAATCTAATTTTTGTTTTTATGCCTAACAGTTCTGCCTCATGCTTTCAGTGTTAGCAGCACTGCCACAGAGGCATGGAGGACTTGATGGAAATGTTGTCTATATAGACACAGAACACAAATTTAACTCAGGAAGGTGCATGATCTTTTTTCTTTAATAGTTCATGCTTCCAAAATGGGTAGCAGCAGCTATGGTATTACCTAGCTTATATATGCTTTTATTTCTGTCATCATATGTTTGTCACAGGATGATAGAAATTGCGAAGTCCAGGTTTCCCAATATATTTCACAATGAAGGGATGTTGCAGGATGTATGTTGAAGTCTTCAGTATTCCAATTATCTTAGAATTTTATCAAGTTTGTGAATTCATGTTAGTTTGTATTGTATCAGTCATCTGTCTCACAGTATAAATTCTGAACAGCTTGCAGCTCGAGTGTTGGTTTTACAGATTTCATCACTAACTGAGTTGGCAGAAAGGTACTTACTGTATTTCGGTTGCTTTTTAAATGTGAATTTGCCATGTCCCATTGAAAATGAAAACATGTGAGGTCAATTTTTCAAGCTCAGGTAAAATCAAGGAATTTTTTCAATAAATAAGGCTGTAAAGGAATACAAGGATAATGTGGCAGTAAATTAGCCAGCAAACGTACATTGGTTATGCCTCCAACTTCAAGTGAAACTGGAGAAATGCCCAGTGATTAATCAACACAATATATTTTAGTTATTTTTTGGGTTTAGGGTTTATATTGAATATACCCATATATCTACATTCAATTATGTTCTGTAACCATACATTATATGACATATGTTTCTATGTTTACAGCCACCAGACCTTGCTTGAAATTCTTTTTGTTACATCTTAGTTTGGTTATCCAGATTCCATTATATTTTAATGTTTTAAAAATAGAGCAATGGTGAAGATACTTATGTCTTCACTATAATGTTTTCTATTATGATGTGATGTGCAGTCCTACACTGATTGTTTGGTCGTCAATGGTTGTTAAGAACTTAAGATAATACCTATGTTACTGGATACTGCTGGTAAAGTTCAGGTACGTGTACTGGTATGGTTTCAGTTTGAGTACGTCCCTAGGTATGCCCAAGGTTTTGCTTGGGTGTTCAAGTGGTACACATGGCTACCTAGTCGTACCCACAGTCTAGGATGATAAAAAGTGCCCTTTTTCAACCAAAACCAAAATTTTTAATCTATACTTCCCTTCAATGATTCATTTGCCCTAAAATGAGGGTATTTGGTATTTGCAAGTCATTTGACAAGCACAAAACATCAAGAAGACCATTTTTTTCCTCATTCTTGGGTTTTGAAGGTTGCTTTTCTTTTATTCAAATGTGAGTTACAAAGGTGTAAGACCTACACCAAAAGTTTAGAATTCATTGCATAAGGAGGATTTAGCCTTCTGTACAGACTCCCATATTATTAAAAATTAAGTTACATAATTTCACATAATCTCACACATAATTAAGCACACATTAAAGTAATTTGCTCAAATAAATAAGAATAGAGACATGATATATGTTTTGACATAATGTCTATGTGATGTCCCCAATTTTTATTTGTAATAATTAAATTAAATTAATTAATTAATTGGTTCCACAATTTAAATTATATAATAATAGGACCCACAATTTAAATTATATAATAATAGGACCTTTAATTAATTACTTAATAAATATGGGGGCCCAAATTAATAAAATAAAAATATTGGTATTTGGGGTTCCAATTGATTATGTATATCTCGGGCCCATCTTTCATTTTGGTCGTAGGTGTTTGTTGTTGTGTTGGCACTTGTTGTGCACCTCCTGAGTTTTCCTCTGACAGGGTATTTATAACCGGCGAGTAGGATGTTTAATGGTATGCAACTTAAATTATTTTATTGTATTGCGAATTCTAGTTGGAGTTCTGCTTTGATTCGCTATTTGAGAAGTGAAAGATCTTCCTTATTTGGTTTGCGCAATTTCGGTGGGATTGATCCCTCACCCTATTCTGCTCTGTGTTACTTCGTTTCGGTTCTGGCGAATCCGAAGCGCTATCATTGTTTGCAACAGAAGCTTTGTAATTAACCAATATTCTGGCGACATATCTTTGTCATTGAAATTTGTGGTTCTAATACTAAATTTTGTGCACATCACTCTAACATCGCCCATATTATCTTGCATCTACAACATTATGCTGCCAATAATATCATAAGTAACTGATCGAAGGGAAGAGTCGAATTTCTCTACTTGGAAATGTCATGCCCAAAATTAGGGCAAAACACACAACAATTTTTTTTTCTAAAGTCACCAACAACAAGGTTGAAACATAAACAAAAGATCGAAACATCAACCTATACACCCAACTCTTGAGGGAATTCGAGGCATGCGCTAGCTTGCTGACATTCCCTAACTTGTCAGGTGCACTAGGTCGAAGTAATCACTAACTAGGGTTCAACCACACGGAGGGCATGAGGAAAGATTCCCTAGTCCAAGTCACTCCAAAATTTTAAGGCAAGAACATAAGACAATAATAATATTAAATCTTGCCTAGGTTAATTTATAAAGGTATTAAACGTAACAAGAGGAATTTAAATTAATAAAGTTCAAATAAATGATTTAATTAATAATAATTATTATTAATAATAATTTAATTAATAAAAATTATTATTAAGGAATAATAGACTACAAGGATCATAAGGGCCATTAAAATAACAAGGCCCCATTAAAATATTAATTAACATTAACATAACGAGAATGCAATAATTAAATTAGCACAACTAAAATAAATAATGTCTTAATAAATAAAAGAAAGGGATCATAGATACATACTAGAAGAAATGACATGGAAATACGTTATCCATTATAATCCAAAATCAAATTTGAAATTTAAAATATCAAAATAACAATTTAACCCAAATCAAAAATCATATCCCAGAAGAATAGGGGATTCACTAAAAATCACATGGCCAGCATTAATAAAGAGTTACATAATTTTAAGAAATTAAGGTAGGAGATATCAAAAGTCAGTAAATAATTAGAACCACTGACTCAATAAGGAAACCAATTCGAAAATAATTAAAGGAAGGAACACTAGAAGGCCTCATGGCTAGCCCTAACCCTAATTCCGAAATTAGGGTTAGGCCTATTACAACTTGGCCTGGTACCCAAATTTCCATTATTGAAGGGTTTAACAGGTTGCAATAGAGGGCCATGAAAACTTTGTGACCCAAGGTGAGTATTCACCCAAGCATGCACAGGTGCGTATACACACAAGTGTGTATACACTCCTGTGCATACTTGAGTAAATACCAGGGGGTTACAACAAGAAGAATTCAGTCAACTAGAGGCAAGGAGATAGCGAGGTCAGATGGTAAAATTCTATGCTTCTAGGCTTACATCTCGGATTTTGTTTTGTTTAAGTTTTGGGCTCTAAAATACAGATTTGATGCACTTACAGATTATTTTATTAAAAGATTGATTAGGGTATATTTGTTTTAAGATGTCTGGAGGAAGGCCCACCATTGATTTGTAAGAATCGGTTTACCAGAGTTCTCCAAAATAAATTACATGTCCATCTCAGATCACTAGTCTACAAATCATATTATCTCTTTAAATGTTTACTTGGTGCAAGTCTGAATTCATCAGTGTAAGTTCTAATAATATACAGATTAACTTTAAGAAGAAGAATGCACTCATCTTAATATTTATGTTTGAGAAAGAATACAATAATCTCAGAGAAAAAGGGAAGCTTACGATGAAAGATAGATAAATCTATTGCGCAAGAAAGGGCTAGTTGAACAGTAAGTATCGAATGAGGCTAAATACGTATCGGATGTTCTAAGAGATTAAATATTATTATCAAATGTAGATTAAAATAAAAAAATACAATAATTTATCCCAAACTGTATGTACGGTTCACGCTGGGAATTTTTTTTTTTGAGATTCAAATAGTATCAACGAAAGTGAAAATAAGGAAAATACAATGAAAATATCCAAAGCCGTGAATACGGTTCACGTTGGGAAATGGTGATAGGGGCACAGAGTGCTGACAGATGCACTGGTCGCTGTTAGCAGCGACCCTTGGCTACTAACAACAGCCTTGGCGACAGTGGTTCGCCCTCTATGTTGCACCCTCCGTTGCAAGCCGGCCGCTAGGGTTTCTAGCACGGAGGAAAAGAAACGTCAAAGGATAGCAATATTCGGGAAGCCACGGCAATACAGTGTTCCAAGCAAATTTAGGTCACACTCATACTAAGGAGAATCCTGTGTTTCTTTTGTTGATAGTTTTTTTAGCAATATTTTTAACATTGCGGTAGGGTTTGATATAAAAAGTTAAATGAACCGTGTTAATACACATACATTCAGCAGATTATGTATTTATGTATTATCATAGGCTTCGATAGGGATAAAATGGGGTGTGTTAATATGTATCTATATTAATACAAAAACCCCATAAATTAAGAGATGAAATATTAGCACTTATATATATATATATATATATAATTATATATATGTGTGTGTGCACTAACATGACTATTAAAATGTATGTTTAAGATCATGAAATCAAGAGCAATATAAGTATAAAATTGTTACATGTTAATATATATCCAGAATTATATTAACATATAGAAATTTATGTATACACCGAAAGCATTTAAATAATTACCCATTCTATTAAGGATAAATCAACCTTTCGTACTTTATTCTTACATACACAATATAAGTGAAATTAAATCTAGATTCAATATAACGCTGTCACATAAAAAGAATTAATAAACTATTCTTCCAAGTCTATCTATAAAATAATTGAACAAACATAAACCAGCAACAAAGATAAACGATAAATTCCCTTTCCCATGGCTTAGCACAACATGAGTCACCATGGACTCATAGTAGGGATGAAGGTGGAAGCCACTCAACTAGGAGAATGCCAAAGTACAATAGAAAACCAACCTTCAACAAGGCTCCAAAATCTTCTCAAAATGCCTTCACAAGGCCATAGAAACAACCATCCACCCTTCTCATACTCATCACAATAACAACACCCTTATGACCCCCAAAAGTATACACAAAGATGGCACATGGATGCCCATACATCCATGCCTAATCCCCTTCCTCCTAGAGGAAGGACTCTACACTAGAAGAGTAGTCCCAACTTATGCCCTTCACCCATCAAGGCTCTCTTCCCTCCCAAGGGTGAGTTTGGCCTTGCACACCCCAAGAAAATAATGCAACAAAAGAAAAAGATACACATACATGCAAAGACAAGAAGCCATGAAACTACATAAAGATATAACATCCATACAACATAGAAAGAGTAAAAATATACACATGGCAATAAGAACAAGAGAATTCAAGATCCAACCTTGATCCAAGCTAATGGCAAGAGGGTTGAGATGAGCTTTCCAACAAGTCTCCTCCTTTGCTATGCAACACCAAAATCCTCTAAGAAAACAAGACCAAAAATTCTCACAACTCTCAAGTCTCCAAACAATCTCGACACTACACACACCAACCGTACGACCTCAATAGCATCTCCTAAGTTGTTGGTAACGACTTATTCCAAGTGGGAAATTAAACCCCTGTATGGCCTCCCTCTCAGCATTGTACGAACTAAGCTATCTACCATGTGGCGCAGCTGCCCTGTATGCCAGTCAACCCACCCCTAACCTTTGTATGTCGTAGCAAACCACTCCTTCACCGTACACCGTATGGTCCTCCCTCCACATCACTGTACAAACCCCAAGTACAGGCCACATCCCACATATAGACTCCCTCAGTTACTCATAGGCCATACGGCCTAGCCTCTGTTGTACACCACACCAAATATCCCATCACCATATGAACTTGTTTCTACAATGGGCAATTGGAAACCAGTGAATTGCAGCTTGGGAACATTACAGTGGTATTAGAGCAGGTGATCTTGCCAGCCTGTTGGGATGATTGAGAGATTTTGGGGTTTGGATCACACTATGGCGCACAATAGTGATGGACAGTGGTGATTGAAGGTGTTGGTTCCCAAAACCACAGATTGGAATCCTACGAGTCTTGCCAACTCGATGCTGGGATATCCAATCAGATATGGCCAATGTAACAAGATCAATCGGTTTGATCTTCTGCACTTTTGGCTTCGCAAGGCCAAGGCGGGTACACCTGATCCTGAACAAAACACTTAGGTCCAAGATGCTTATAGCAGATCAATTTGAATATGAATGCGACAAAAGTTTCCTAAATGGCAAGAAATATAGGAGACTTTCAACTTGCACAATAATGCGGAAATTGCTGAAACAATGCCAACTTCGCAACTTCAAAGATAACTTTAGAAAGTAAACACTTCAAACTTGTTGATTCTGAATTGAAAACAAAAATAAATGATTATATGAATGTGAGAGTATTAAAATAAAGAATAATTATAAGTTATGAACATACAAATTTCTCAAAGGAAAGAAATGAAATAATTGCCAGTGTATAGATCATGAATCATGAATAATATAAAGACCAGTGCCAAAATGTAAAGGGCAAATAGAGTCAATATTATAAGTTTATTACGTACAACTTTATAAAGTTTTATGCACTTAAACTATAAACAATTTGATAGTCCAGATATGATGGATCAAATATATATATGCAATTTTAAACTAGTCTAGATTGCGCTTTAACTCCTAAAGTATGGAGACAAACTAGACATAGATACGGAAACAATGAAATATTTCACTATATCTATGATAATCGAATTTAAAATGCTATAGATGATCCTATCCACTTATCTGGAAATTAAACTGTTTACAGAATTTAAAAATAAAGATTATAAAGGACAAAACTATATAATATTTCTCAACTCTAAAGCTTTGTGCAAATAAATAAAATAAATATGCTTACTGGTTATGTGAGAAACAAAAATGCAATAAAGACACTCATTACTGATGATCAATCTACTACAATTCGATTCCAAAATCGCATATAAAAATTCACTCAATAATCCAATATCCACGAGCTTGTTCAACATTCAATCTTTGCCAATCAAGGAATCGTATATCACTGTTACATATGTTGCCTTTTATATGCAAAAAATTTATAGGAATTATCAATTGTTTCTCAAAGAGTCTCCCTATCTTTCAATTTTGTATCTTATATTTATATGCTAGTGAAGAGGTGGAAGGTAACCTTCCAAAACTACGTGTCTCTTCATAACCAATAATTGAATGGGTGTGTTTGCATAATATAAGTTTAAAATAAGCCTTATAAATCCCGGTTTGCTTAAAACACCCAACAAGTAAGTTTATCTAATAGGCGTTCATATATACTCCCCACGATATGAGTCCTGGATAATTGCCACAAACTCATTTGTTGTGGCTCTAAAAAACCATCTTCGCTCTGCTCCTAGGCATCCCAAGTATTCACGCGATTCTTCATGATTGTCTCTGAATCACACATCTCTATATCGTTGTCTGACTCAAGTCATCACCATAGAACATCTCTTCAGATTATGGATTCCCTCAGGTGAAGGATAATTTCCAAAATAGTGAGATATGAATGCGCGACTTTTGGAAGTTATACATGATGCTCTTACGGATGTCCAATTTGAAACACTCGCGTTCCCCCTTATCATCAAAATGCTTGCAGATGTGCCATTTTTGTTTATTTAGTAAGGATTGCTGATGTTGGAATTAATAATTCTCCTTGAATGCTTCATCTCCATCATTAGGCACAATAGACAATTATTTTATACACATAGGCCATTATATACAATTTGACATCGAAAACTCTACCGCTTTGGATGCGAAGATGATCCTTTGATATTCAGATATATCATCTTGTAACCACTTGTATATGTCATTTTAATCTAGCAACCTGATGATGAATCCTGTGAGTATATTTAATGCAATTGAGATAGGCCTTTTATTTTTTATTTTATGCTTATTGCTTATAGTTTTCGTATGGATGCTACAGGTATTTCCAGAATTCCATGGGCTTCCAAATCTATAATGAACACTTTAAAACTATTTCCCGAGAATGCAAAACATGATGCGAACTTTCAATTCTGCCTCCCTGTAGCATGGAACATCCCCGTATTTGTCATCTGAAGAGTCCAAAGTGAGTAGAACATGACATTTGCCCGTTCTGGGATTATACAATGTTTATGTATTATCTTCTGTCTCTTTTAGATGATCCCCCGATTCTTGTGCAGTGCGGTCACATATTTTGTCATATACAACAGGATCAATTTCAATGGAAGCCTAAATTTGCAAAATTTAGGACTCCATTAGAAGGCACTACAAAAGATTGGCAAAGAGCTTAGCGAGGGTGTTGATCTTCCATTAGATATATTTTGGAAGTATGTTTGTGTAAGGTGGACCAATTACCTTCAAGATTTATACAGAGGATCCTTTCTTCGATTAAGGATGCCTTAAGTCATCCCAGGCTATTGAGACACCATGACAAGGAAATGAAGTTGGCAGCTGTAGCATGTCTCAATGAGATCTTGAGAATCTCGGCTCCTAGAGCACCGTATGATGACAACACCATGATAGGGATATTGTATTTGATTGTTGATAACTTTCAGAGCCTTGATGACTTCAGTGGTGATCCTTTTGGCAGGAGATCTACAATATTGGAGAATTCTGAAAATTTCAAAGTAACCTCCTCTTAGATCTAGAGTTGCAAGACTTGATCCATGATATGTTTCATCACTTCTTGGTCACAATCAAGGAGTTTTATGATGCTAAGGTTTCGGTTGCTATGGAGAGCCTTATGATTTCGTGCATTGAAGAGATGGATGAAATATCCCAACCTATCATATCTATGTTGTGGGTTGTTCGTAATCTAGAATGTGTCCCTTCTATGGCAGCGTGTGGATTGGTCAGTAATGTATTCAAGCATTATGAAGAAAAACTAATATCTCATTTGCACAAGTGGGAGAAAGTAGATGACGACGATAAGGGTGATGCATTACATGAGGAATATGAAGGCATGATTATAGGGCTGCTCAAGGAGGATTTGCTAAATCTTTCTACTACACTTACATGTGGAGAACACCTAAAAAATGAAGAGGTTGCATGGATCTTGCCAAGACAACATGGACAGATCAAGGTGACATAAGCTCTACCACTACGTTTCATGAGCTAGGCCTTCATTTCGTTGAGTATGGAGCCCTTCCTTATGTGCAGCAAGTTGTGTTCATTGTAGAGGTTGTGACCATTGTCTAGGCCCTGTTCGCTGCTGAGGCTATGCCCACTATCGAGGCCCTGCCTGTCGTCGAGGCTGTGTCCACTGCCAAGGCCTTGTCCATTGCTAAGGCTCTTTCCATCATCGAGGTTTTGTTTGTTGCCGAGGTTCCGTCCGTCGTCGTTGTCACCACCGAGGCTCTGTTCGCCGCCGAGGTTCTATCCATCGTCATTGCCGCCAAAGCTGTGTCCTTCGTCGAGGTTGTGTCCGTCGCCGTGGTGTCTGTGTCCGCGTCCCTCACTGTTGCTGTGTCCGTGGCTAAGTTTGTGTCGACATCAGTGTTCATGTCTGTGGCCATACCAAAAGAGATTGTTGAACATGATGGCGTGAAAGATTTCATCGATTGGTGTCATTGGGATCCTGGTGAAGGGCACGACAATGTTGATATCATAGTGGCACAGCGAAAGTTTGAGGACAGTGTGGTGTAGGGGATGTTTGATGCCAATTCACTCGTTTCACCTGCCTGCTTGGTTTGGGATCCTGGTGTTGATAAAGTTGTTAGGAGGATGGATTGCTTGAGCACAAGCAATCTTTGGGCGGCAAGGATTTGTGATGTCCCTAATTTTTAATTGTGATAATTAAATTAAATTAATTAATTAATTGGTCCCAAAATTTAAATTATATAATAAAATTACCTTTAATTAATTTAATTAATAAATATGGGGGCCCAAATTAATAAAATAAAAATATTTGTATTTGGGGCTCTGATTGATTTATGTATATCTTAGGCCAATCTTTTATTTTGGTCGTAGGTGTTTGTTGCCGTGTCGGCACTTGTTGTGCACCTCCAGAGTTTTCCTTCGATGGGGTATTTATGACTCGTGGGTAGGATGTTTTATGGTACGCGACTTGAATTGTTTTATTGTATTGCGAATTCGAGTTGGAGTTTTGTTCTGATTTGCCATTTTGGAAGTGAAAGATCTTCCATATCTGGCTTGCGCAGTTTTGGTGGGATTGATCCCTCACCCTATTATGCTTTGTGTTACTTTGTTTCGGTTCTGGCAAATCTGAAGCGCTATCATTGTTTGCAACAAAAGCTCTATAATAAACAAATATTCTGGCGACATATCTTTGTCATTGAAATCTGTGGTTCTAATACTAAATCCCATTGACATAGTCATGTATATCTATTGATGAGTATTGATTCAATATGTTTATTCCAAGAACTACTGTGTGATGAATAATCATGAGACTTTATTTATAAATAATTATATTAAATGAAATATAAACCAACAATGATAGTCAACATGACAATTTTGAAAACACCCCAAAATGTAGAACTATATGACTACAAGAGAAAAGAGGCTTATCATTACTACCCTTGAACTCCATAATATCACAAACCACATTAAGGATCATTATAGTTTATCTCATCCTTGTAATAACCTTCCTTTTGTTTGCTTCTAATGTAATTCCAAGTCTAAAGAGGCTTTCCTACTCTATTAAAAGGGCATTGTAAACTTGTATAATAAATCGTCATAGAATATGTTAAACACAATCTATTGCAACAAAACATATTATTCCACAAGCCTTGATTCCCTTACCAAGGTTAAATAATGAAATCCCATTTTTGTTAAATGGTTAAAGTAATTACTTCAACTAAGCAACTTGTAACCTCATGTAGGTTTCGAAAAATAATGCAAGATTACACCAGGCCTTTCATTTATATATGACTTGTATGTGGATCATGTATAGGTTGATAGTTGGAATCTTTTTGTTGATTTAGTTTAGTATTGGATTTGATATACTTTTTGGCTGTATTATTTGAGGATTTGAACTTTGGATTGTATTAAGATTATATTATAATTAATTGAAACAAATATTAAAATTAATAATAATATATAAATAAATAATAATAAAATATAATCATGATAACAATATAAATAATCAATAATAATTAAGTTAAATATCAAAATAAATAAATAAATAATATATTATAATTTATTATTAATATAATATATTATTAATAAAATAGTATAATAAAATTATAGAAGGGTGTGATAAAGTGTAATATCCCCTTTTTCGTAAGTGTCAACTTTCAGAGGATTAGCCTATTTCCTGACCCTTATAGGCTAATGGAGTTGTTGAGAGGGTCCAGTTGGCTGAGCTAGAGGCTAGTTCCCACTCCAGTGGTCAGTGATGCTCAGGATTGCTCTTCGTTTGAGTCAGATTGGCACACTTACTATTTATAGTAAGTGTCTATTTTGGGAAAGTCAAGGTTACTATCTTTAGCAGGATGCCTGAATAGCTTGGTGGTAGTGTTGTGATTCAATATAATTGATTGGAGTAGCTATTCAGAGACTTACTATTTATAGTAAGTCATTGTTGAGGTGATGCTATATCTAGCAGGGGCACCCGGACTCATGGTTTGCACAATGATTGACTCATTTGGTAGCTGGCTTAGTTTGAGGGTCTTACTATTTATAGTAAGTCAATTTATGGTCAGTGTTGTTTTTGGCAGGGTACCTTGGCATCAGAGTTAGGCCGTGAGCACCTAGATTTGGAGTGAGTCCTTCAAAGAATTTAATGAGCTATTAAAGTCATTATTAATCATTAATTAAATTCCATTTAATTAATGATTAAATATAAAGCTTATATTATAAAGTGTGCTCAAGTGCATTAAATGTTTATTTATTATAAAGTGACTTGGTGCTTTTATTTGGAGGGAAATATAATAAACTATTATATTTCAAACATGGCAACAAAAGCAAATATTTCTAAATGCCTAAGTCATGTTTTAAGTTATGAAAAGTGTGACCAAGATGCCTCCAGCCGATTTGCATTTGAGAATTATAAATGCATTCAATGCAAGGATCAAATCATTCTATTGTGCATTGTGATGTTTGGTGAACTTGTGAGTTGTGTGAGACAAGGGTTTCAACATTGCGTGGAGAATTGGAAATTCTTTACAGCTACAACACTTTGAGTTGGTGAAAGATCCAACAAGATTGTGCAAATTGGGAAATGGCTTCATCCCGGAGTCATTATTGAGCTTCGATTCAGAGGGTTTGGTTGACTGTGGGTTCAGATTTTGAGAAGATTAGCAGAAGATTTCAGTAATAAGTGTCCAGCCTTTGAAATACTTGGTCTTAGGTCAGAATTGTGCTTCATTAATAGCAGTTGCACCTTTAATTTTGCCAGCCGTAATTCTCTTGTTCCCACGTGAGGCTTGTGAGGGTGGTGTTTGGTCATAAGAAGGTTCTAATTAGCAACTGGGGGCTCCCTTCTCATGCAGCCTAATGTGTATGGTGTTATTAATGCAAAGTATGGAGTTATATTGCTGAATGTTGGTAAATTTGGACAACTGCGTTGGAATACCAGGTTTTCTATTATATGTTAAATGGTTTATTAGAGTAGATATTGACAAATACATTTCATTGTAAATAGCTTTGTATGGAATAAGGAAATATGGATGTTTGGTTTGCCCAAGTGTTTAGTTCTAAGAAGAAGTCTACGAACTGTTTGATAAAATTACCTAGTAAATAAATGGTTGGATTATCTGTCTGTTGCTATAAATGTTATTTCATGCCAATTTTTTGTGTTAATGTCTATGAAGTTTGATGTATTTCCAGAATGCTATGACTGCCAAGTGTTTGACGAATTACTTTACATAGTGTTTGTCTTATAACAAGATTTGGCACAAGAAAGATTAGAATTTACAATTTAGACTTTGCAGACCAACTGTTTGACGAAATGCATTTGATACAAAACTGAAAATATAAAAGTAGAAATGAAAGGGATATTACAGAGGTGAAGTTAGAACCTGTTGGGGTTCTTACATAAAGAGTTTGTATCAAGAGTCGTCATCCATTGATTGATTTCTGATGCGAACCATACTTAAGAATATTGGGGGGACTTTCATCGAGGGGGAGCCACAAAAGGGAATAAGATAGACCCATGAACAATCATAAGAGACATTGCTTTATATTGATAACTGTGGACGCACTATGACACGAGTATACTTATGTTTGATTGCCGTTGAAATACTTCTGAAGACATTCGGACAAATTACTAGCAGATGAATTACATGATTATTATATGACTTGACTAAGTCAGAGATTGCACGAAGACAATTGGAAGAAACATAAATGCCAGCACTTGAAGGCACAATTCGTCGAGCCAATCTTCATATATAGGAAACATAGCTTATCTCGTCACAACATATGATTCAATATCCATCCGATCGCACTCTTAATCAATAGCGATTCCTACACATTTTGATTGCAAATGCATAAGCATTGTTGTAGTATCCTTGTGGTTCACATCGAACATCTTGCATACAACATTTCAGAACTATCCGAGATTTGCAGGGAGAAGTTATATGATTCGAAGACTAAATACAACAAGCATAGACATATTTCTGCCATTGGGAATTGAATACCTTAGACTTTCATATCATTGTATCCGCGCCTCCCAATGCGGATACACATTGTTGGGAGACACTTCGTTGTTCATCACCGTTCTTGAATATAATTGGCTGTGATAATTAGTGATAAATCTTTGATTAGCTTGGAATTTTAGTGTTATCTTTGTTTTGTTGTGTTTCAATACTCGGGTATTACAAAAACAACAATATATTGCTATAAGCTATATTTTGAAAGTACTTACATAAGTTTAAGGACCAAGAATCAGACACAACAACAGCATCATCAAGAACACTTTCAAGTTTATATCAATATATTAGGTAGAGCATTACATCGTTATAAGCGATAGTAATATGAGTGAATCATTAAGATAATCCTTGCATACTTGTCATCATTCTTATTAAAGACAGTGGAGATAATCTTGATCATTATTGAATTGCACTTAGTGCTGATATATAGATCAATTCATGTTGCATATACCTAATTGATTGAGCTAGAGATAGTATTGATATTGTCTCATATATCCTATCAATTATGTAGCATGATCACTTAGAAGTATTATTCATTATTATACTTAGTGTTATCTGAGACTTTGAGGAAAGAAGTCTCTTGCATTTGATTTTTGCAAGTTAATTGTCCTAATATATAAGTTTTAAGGAAAGAGGACATTCTAGTGGTATCAGAGCATAATCCTGCCATCCTTTAGAAGATAGTTCATGTAAACATTTCAATGTAGGAAGGACGCAACAACTATGGCCGAGCAATTGGCAAACGAATTCAGAACCTTCATCGAACAGACTAATGAAAGATTTGATAGGACCAATCAAATGATCCTCCAAGCTTGATGCAAGAGCATCCAATAGTGTCAGGGCAATCCCGCATCACCCAAAAATATTTCTTTTCTGCAAGTTTCTTTTCAAAGTTTTTGCATTTCTGGATGCCAATTTGGGTGAATTGGAGATTCCAACTCTCAGATTTCCACTACTGCATTTTTTGGTCAACTTGCTATTTTTAGTAAGTTTTGATTTTAAGGCAGATGGGGACAAAAATTTAAGGGAAGCTTGAAAATGGAAAATTAAGCACTTTCGTGAAAGAATCGGGTCAAAATCATTCACTGTTTGAAAGTTATTAAGGTTTTAAGTTTCTAAAAACCTGCTAAAAAATCTTTGGAGTCAGTTTGAGGCTCTAAATGGCCCCGTAGGGCCTCAAAAATGGGGAGATGGGTAGAACTCGTCCATAGAGACATAGTTTGCTCAAAGTACTTTTCAACGCTTCAAACGGTTCGTCAATCGGATACTCGGATCAAAAGTTATGCCTCCCTGCAGTTGGACCATTTTTCAGGAGTTGCCTTGTTTTCGAACCCTGTTCAAATTTAAATTTCAAATTCTCTATTTTGGCGCCCAATTGGAAAATTTCAAAATTTTGGCTCTAACTTGAAAAAAACAGGTTATCATGGGCCCATCTTCAAGGTGGAAGGCAGTTTTGGAAGAAGGCAATGGGATGGTAGGAAATGGTAGTCTTCAGGTGTTTGAGTAGCCTGTAAATTTGTTATAGCCAATGGGTATTTAGTAGGTTCTTGGTTCTGTAATCTCATTGTAATAAAAATTTATGTCAATTAGATAATAGTGAAGGTGACTTTTGGTTCTCTTGATTGTTTCTTTCTGTATCTGGGTTTTCTTCCCTCATCAAGTGGTACCAGAGTGGGTTGGTCCTGAGTGTGTGGACAAAGCCCCGACTATGAGGCAGTTCACACTGGGACTTGTGGTTGTGGGCTTGAGGTCAAGATGCCTCCAAGAGTGATGCGCGGTATGCGTGGTGGTAGAAATGCTAGTGGAAGAAATGCTTTAGTAGAAGAGAGTTTTAAGGCCCTCCAGAGACAAATCAATGCACTGCAGGAGTTGAGGAGAGGGTTTAATCCGCGTAGAAGGGAAGAAAGTGAAGAGGAAGAAGAGATTGAAGATCCATCTGAAGATGAAGGAGAAGTTGAAGATCAAAATCAAGTGCGACTGTTAAGGGCCATTTCAAAAATAGGAAAAAGAGCCAAGATTGAGGTTTCCTATTACTCTGGAAATTTGAACGTATAAGAGCTTATCGACTAGATAAATGAGATGGAGGAATATTTTGAGTACGAGGAGATAGAGGACCTAGATCGGGTCAATTTTGCAAAGACAATGTTGAAAGGTCATGCTAGTATTTGGTGGAAGGAGGTCCAACTAGAAAGAAATGGGAGAGGAAAGGGAAAGATCACCAGGTGGGATCAGATGGTTGAGAAACTAAGGAAACAGTTCATTCCAATGGACTATGAGTTGGACTTGTTGAAGAAGCTATAAGGGTTAAGACAAGGGAGAAAGTTTGTTAAGGAGTATATAGAGGTCTTTTATAAAACGATTATTAGAACAGGCCATGCAAAGGCCAACAAGGAAAAAGTTGCTCGTTACCTTAATGGGTTAAAACCAAGTATGCAGGAAGAGCTAAGCTTTGTCAGAATGACCAATATTGAGGACGCATACCAATTTTCTTTAAGGGTACAAGAGAAGTTGAATAAGAGATTTTAAGGCAAGCAAAGAGGGAGAAGTCAACGAGGAAGGGGTAGTGGAAGATCCTTTGGGAATAAAAATGAGGACCAAAGGAAAAATGAAGATGTGGGTACCAGTCAAAATCAGAGGAATGATAGTTTCAACCACCCCCATGATCAAAACAATGGAGAATAAAGAGGAAGAGGAAGAGGAAGAACTAGACAAAGGTCTGGGAGTGGTGGCTTCAGAGGAACTTGTTTCCAGTGTGGTGAGGAAGGACACTGAGCCTAGGAATGTCCACAACGCCAAGGAAGGACAAATAGAAGAATTGAAGGCCATGCACGAGTTGCACATGCAAATGAAGAAGTTTAGTCAGAAATCTCAGCTGATGTAGAGGGGGGAGAAACCCTCGTTGTCAGGAGGACCCTATTAAATGAGAAGGAATCAGATCAGAGGTAGAGTCTATTCCGCACTAGATGCAAGTGAGGATAAGTGTTGTGATGTGATTATTGACAGTGGAAGCACTAATAATCTGGTGTTAGAAGAAATGGTCACAAAATTAAGGTTGAAGAGGGAGAGACATTCACATCCATATCGGATTGCTTAGTTGTAGAACGACCACAAGGTTTTGGTCAATACACAATGCTTAGTGAAATTCAAGATTGGCAATTAGTGTGATGAGGTACTTTGTAACATCATACCCATGGATGCATGTCATATGCTATTAGGGAGGCCATGGCAGGTTGACAGACATGCTATACATGATGGTCGCGCAAACATCCATTCCCTAACAAAGGACGAAGTTTTCCATAAGTTGAAACCCTTGATGAATGCAAAAGAAAAGGTATGCAATAGTGGTAGGGTATGGTTTGTTGAAGGAAGAAATTTTTTGGAGGGCTTGAAACATGAACACATGTGCTATGCTTTAATTCCTAGATTGGATAAAGAAGATAGTAGGGAGTTGCCTGTAGAAGTTTCAGGTCTTTTGGACGAGTTTCAAAACATTGTGTCCGATAATGTACTTGAGGGATTACCACCAGTTAGAAAGATTAGTCATCAGATAGATTTAATTCGTGGAGTTAGTTTTCCAAATAAGGCAGCTCATAGGATGACCCCTGCTGAGAATGAGGAGTTGAATAGAAAAGTCCAAGAATTGTTGAGTAAAGGATTGATTTGGGAGAGCCTGAGTTCATGTGTGGTACCTGCAGTACTAGCACCAAAGAAGGATGGGGAGTGGAGGATGTGTATAGACTCCAAGGCCATAAACAAGATAACAATCAAATACAAATTTCCCTTGCTGAGGATGGATGACCTTATGGACTGCTTGAGTAGAGCACAGTATTTCACAAAGATAGACCTCAAGAGTGGGTATCACTAGATTCAAATCAGAGAAGGTGATGAATGTAAGACTGCCTTTAAGACCAAAGAAGGCCCGTATGAGTGGTTAGTCATGCCTTTTGGGCTAGCCAATGCACTGAGCACATTCATGCAACTCATGATCCAGGTACTAAAGGAATTTTTAGGCAAGTTTTGTTATTGTGTATTTAGATGATATTTTGATTTTCAGTGTGACCCTAGATGAGCACTTAATGCATATTCGTAGTCTTTGAGAATTTAAGAGAGGAGAAAATATTGATTAACTTGAAGAAATGTACTTTTAAAAAAAGAGAATTAGTGTACTTGGGGTTTGTTGTCTCACCAGATGGTCTTATGGACCCAGAATAGGTGAAGGTTATTCTGGAATGGCCTAACCTAAGGACTGCAACTGAGGAGAGGTCCTTTTATGGTCTAGGTGGTTTTTACAGGAAGTTCATTAGAAATTTTTAGTATTTGTGCACCATTGGTTGAGACAATGAGAGGGGATAGAAAGGAGTTCAAATAGAGTGTAGGAATAGCAAAAACTTTTGACCTGCTCAAGAAGAAGGTGACAAAGCAACCTGTTTTAGCTCTCCCCGATTTTAATAAGGTGTTTTAGGCGGATTGCAATGCCAGTGGTAATGCCATTGGAGCTGTTCTAAGTCAAGAAGATAAGCCCATTGCGTTTTTCAGTGAAAAGTTAAATGATGCAAAGAAAAAGTATTATATTTATGATCAAGAATTCTATGCAATAGTTTAGGCCTTGAAGAAATGGAGGTATTATTTGTTGCAATAAGAATTTGTTTTGTATACTGATCATCAGGCATTACAGTACTTGAATAGCCAAGGAAAATTGAATCGGAGGCATTTGAAATGGGTAGAGTTTTTGCAAAGCTATACCTTTGTTTTGAAGCATAGAAGTGGGAGGTCTAACAGAATTGTAAATGCTCTAAGTAGGAGGCAGATTTTGATGACAAAAATGCAGCTTGAGGTGGTTGGGTTCAATGAACTCAAGACCCTGTACCCTGAGGATCCTGATTTCGCAGAGGCTTGGATGGCTTGCAAGGAACCTGTTACTGTGGACAGGGCAAGGTGGTTGGATTACATGATCCAAGATGGTATGTTGTTTAGGGGAAGCCAATTGTGTGTCCCAAGGAGTTCCATGAGAGATAATTTGATCAAAGAGAAGCATAGTGGAGGAATGATAGGACACTTCGATCGGGATAAGACCATTGCCATTATTAGTAAGCATTATTATTGGCTGCAATTGTCACAGGATGTGAAGAGATTTATGCAGAGTTGCCGAGTATGCCAGATGGCTAAAGGAGTCGGTCAAAATATAGGACTTTATCAACCATTACCTGTACCGTCGAGCCCCTGGGAAGATATAAGTATGGAATTCATTCTTGGTTTTCCAAGGACACAGAGAGACAATGATTCAGTATTTGTGGTGGTTGATAGATTTTCAAAGATGGCACATTTCATTACTTGCCACAAGACCCATGATGCTGTCCACATTGCTGATTTATTCTTCAAAGAAGTGGTAAGACTACAGGTATGGTATCAGGTCGTGACCCCAAGTTTATTGGATACTTTTGGAGGACCCTGTGGAAGAAATTGAAGACAAAGTTGAAGTACAATTCCGCACACCACCCACAAACTGATGGGCAGATTGAAGTAGTGAATAGGAGTTTGGGTAACCTACTGAGATGCCTAGTAGGAGATAAAACCAAGGGATGGGACTTGATCTTATGGCTAACCATAGGCAAAATTCGCTCACAACAATTTTGTCAATTGAAGCACTGGTAGATCACCATTCTAAATTGTATATGGAGATAGTCCAAGGACCTCACCAGAATTAAGGAAGATGGACCAAGGAAGCAAGACAAGTGTCGAAGATGAAGACTTTGCAGAGCACATCAAGAATCTTCATGAAGAAGTGCGAGAGCACATCAACAAGATGTAGATGCAGTATAAGGTTAAGGCAGATCAGAAGAGGAGGCATAAGGAGTTTCAAGTTGGAGATGAAGTTATGGTGTACTTGAGGAAGAAAAGGTTTCTAGTGGGGACCTACAACAAACTAAAGATGAAGAAGTTTGGTCAATGCAAGATTTTGAAGAATCTTGATTTAGGGAATGCATATGAGGTAGAGTTGTCGGATGGAATCCGTGTTTCCCCTTTGTTCAACATTGTGAACCGACGAAATATTGGGAAGGTGGAACATTCCAACACCTATTTCAAAGGAGGAGATTGAAGCAATCTTGGATAGTTGCATGGGAAGGAGTACTTGGAACAAATAATATCAAGAGTATCTAGTGAATTGGAAAGGAAGACCTGTAGAAGACTCATCATGGCTTTCCAAAGTAGAGGTTGACCATTTGGGTTTTACTCAACCAGCTAAGACGTGACATGGTCACTTCTCAAATTACCTTGGGTGTTTGCTGTAGGAGCATCCAATGGTGTTAGGGCAATCTTGCATCACCCAAAAATATTTCTTTTCTGGTCGTTTCTTTTTTAAGTTTTTGCATTTTTGGATACCCATTTGTGCAAATTAGAGATTCCAACTCTCATATTTCCACTACTGTATGTTCGGGTCAACCTGCTATTTTTAGTAAGTTTTGATTTTAAGGGGGATGAGGACACAAATTTAAGGGAAGCCTGAAAATGGAAAATTAAACACTTTGGCAAAAGGGTTAGGTCAAAATCATTCACCGTTTGAAAGTTATTTATGTTTTACGTTTCTGAGAACTCGTAGAAAAATCGTTGAAGTCAGGTTTGAGGAACTAAATGGCCCTGTAGGGCCTCAAAAATGGGGGGATGGGCTGAGCCCTTCCATAGGGCCATAGTTTTCTCAGAGAGCTTTTCGACGCTTCAAATGGTTTGTCAATCAAATACCCGAATCAAAAGTTATGCCTCCCAAAAGTTGGACCATTCTTCAGGAACTAGCCTGTTTTCGAACTTGGTTCAAATTTGAATTTCAAATTCTCTGTTTTGGTGCCTGACCAACAAATTTCAAAATTTAAATTTGAAAATTTGGGTCTAAACCGAGAAAAACAGGTTATCTTGGCCCATCTTCAAGATGGAAGGCAGTTTTGGAAGAAGGCAGTGGGATGGTAAGAAATGGTAGTTTCCAGAACTCCAGTAGTTTGTAAATTTGTTATAGCCAATGGGCATTTAGTAGGTTCTTGGTTTTGTAATCTCATTGTAATAAAAATTTATGTTAATCAGATAATAGTGAAGGTGACTTTTGTTTCGCTTGATTGTTTCTTTCTTTTTGTGACTTTATGTATGCTAGATTAGACCCATCAATACAAAATCATATACCCTTTAAGGAGTATTATGAGGTCAAAGCCCAAGCCAATATAAGTAGGAGGAAGAATCATTTTGACAAAGATCTGAAGTCAAAAATAAATAAGATTAACCTACCATATTTGATGGTTCTAGTAAAATCACCGCACAATCATGGGTCCAAAAACTTCATACTTATCTATCACTCAGCCCTATGACTGAGGAAAATGCTATTAAATTTGCCATCATTTATCTGGTATAGCCCACAATTGGTGGCATCATGGCATCATCACTCATGGCCATCAAAATATAACCACATACGGGGAATTTACTCGAAAACTCGTTAGCAGATCTGACCAAATGCATCCTAAATGGTACTTCAAGGAGCTAATACAATTAAAGCAACATGGAATTGTGCAAGACTTTGCCAACGAATTCCAAAAATGATCAGTCATGGTACTTGATCTCTCCCAAAGAAGGCCCACTTATTTATTTATTGAGGGACAATTAATAAAGATTGCATGTTTCATTTGTAAATCAGATATAGCATCTTCGATCTATTACAATCTGTGATAGAATCCATTATGCGCCTTGTATAGGTTTATTGCATATTAGACATTACCATCATTAATTGTATATATATATATCAGAAATCAAATTCAGAGTCATTATCTTCCATTACTTGCTTCAGTACATCTATTAAACACAGTTAGAGGAAGAAAGTTAGAGTAATTGTTTGAACATACTTTCATAACAAAAAAGGGACATTACATAGAGGGATACCACTAAAAAGAGTACAGATTCTTTAAAAAAAAAGAAATTCGCAAAGATAAGAGAGGGGCTGCGTAGTTGGTGTAAAGAAATTCTTGGAGAAAAGAATTGTCTCTAGCTGAATGGGGAAGTGTGCAGGAATCAACAACAGCAGTGAGGGAGAAACAAAGTGAGACATTATAAGTAGAGTTTTGTTTGGCGCAAGAAATAAGAAAGAATCAAAGAGGTATGTTGCGAAGAAGGATAGAAAGAGGGCACAAAAGAAAGATAAAATTGCAGATTTAAGGAAGCAGAACAACTTTAAGACTGATTGTCATATGATAAGTAGAGGACTGGAATGCATGAGTGGAGTAGAAAGAAGAATATGCAGAGGAAGAAAACTTTACTTTGATTATCGACAAATAGGAGAATGCATAGTTGTGCTAGACAGAGTATGAGTGTTTTATTTGTTTAGATGTAGACATTGAATTCATGTTCTATGAATTTGGAATAATTTGTAAGTTGAGTAATGTTGATTTGACTTTATAAGTGTTAATGTAATAAGAAGTTGAATAGAAAGAGTTGTTTTCTGTTCATGTGAATTGATGGCTGGGGAATTTGGGATTATCTCCAATCCTATGCATTAATGTCCCCAAAAAGAGTTTTTTGTTTTAATGCAGTGGGTTGTGAGGGGCAAGTAAAAGATGCAAGTTTCATTGCCAATATCCTCATAGAATCTATTGAATGGTAGGGCTTGAAAATGTTGTCTAAGTCATTATGGACAATGCTAAAAATTGTAGGTTAGCTGGGTGTATATTGGAGGCTACATTTAGCTACATATTTGATATTGCAAAAGATTGGCACACAAATTGAGTGGGTCAAACAAATCTACGCGGAAGATAAGAAGATCCAAGTTTTTCAGACCAATCATCATATGTCACAAGCCATATTCAAGACCTTGAAGTTGGAGTTGTTGAATTTAATTGAAATTCTATTTTTTTTGTTATTTTAAAAAAAAATTAATGATAATTTTTATTGTTAATATGTGACATGTATTTTTAATACCGTGTTAGGTTGTCAAAACACCATTTGCATCTCGCACAATCATCTTGAAATGACTTTTGAAGGTGTGAGAGGCTTGGGTTCTTAGGTCATCAATAGCTTGTGGAGTGAATGGAGGCAATCAAGCACAAAAAGAGTCCAAAAAATAAAAAGCATTGATCCTAGATGATGAGTGGTGGGCTTGTGCAGAACATGTTTTGAATTTCATCGAGCCCATCATGAACATGATTAGGTATGCTGATACTTATCGCCTATGTTTGGGTGAAATTTATGATGACATTGATCCTATGGTGGAGAAAATAAGAGCAACAATAGAAGCCGAGGAAAATGACCCAATGGAAACATAAATTGCTCAAAAAATTATTACTGACAGTTGGAGCAAGATGATCACTTCCCTACATCTCTTAGCATTTGTTTGGTCGCCAAAGTATTATAGCAAAAAAGGTACTTTCATTGTGGAGGAGGGTGATACCATATAGAGATGGGGAGGTTGCTGCTGGCTATAAGGATGCATTTAGAAAGATACTTTTTATATGAAGAAATCCAAAGTATTTGAGTGAGTTTGGCCTCTTTAGCTCCAAAATGTCATGATGTTTCTTCTCTTTAAGACAAATATAGGAAAAGTGCTTGTGACTGGTGTTATTTACATGTTCAAGGCTCCATTTACTTGTAGCATCTTGCAATTAAAATTCTCTATCCAAGTATGTTTTTTTTTCTATTTTCAATTTTTCTCATTTTCCATTTGATGCTATCATAAGTATTATATTTTATGATAATATAATTTTATAATCTATGTTTTAAGTTTTGAATTATAAAATCAAATACTAAATGTTGTATGCAAACTCAACAAGTTGCAAGTTCTTCAGCTGAGTGGAATTGGAGTACATACTCCATCCACTCAATCTAGCACAACTGTTTGGATGCAAAAAAATGTAGAGGATTTGATCTATATACACTCCAATGTTTGTCTCTTGTCACATAAGAGTCATAAATACAATGAAGGTGTGAAGAAGAATTGGAATCTAACACCCGCGTGTACTGCTTTAGATGCTACAGTTGCACTGGTTGTTGAAGTCCCTATGGATGAGGCAACTTCTACACTTGACACAATTGTTGGGACTAGTAATCCATTTGATTGTGGTTCAAATGATTGAACCTAATTTGGTGTTGAGCTTGATGCTTTTGATGAAGAAGAATATGGATTTTTTTTTTCCGCAAAAGGTAGAAGAATATGGATATTAAATATCGATTGTAATTTGAATTTTCAATGTATAATGACATTTTTAGACTTGAGTTTTTGCAAGATATGAATATGAGGTATTCAAATATTCTATTGGCAATTATGAGTGTCACTATTGTTATGATTTGTAATTCTGCACACACACGCACAGACGGACATGCTTGAACCAGCAGCATAGGATAATACTCTTCATGTTACTATTTGTAGCAAAAAGATCATTCTTACACATCTGCTGGCAATGATACAATCAAAGAGGGTTGACATCTGATGGGGCTATAATGGGCTAAATTCTTGCAAGTCCTCGTATGCATAATAAATGTGTTGCAAGAGTTCACTACATTTACAGAATCCAACAATCCCAGACCAATATTGTTCACATGAATTATCACTATTCTGGGAGTGGTTTGTATAGGCTTCCAGATTTGCTTGATGTTTCACTGCTCTCTTATGCTTCCTATGTTCTCTTCCTTCAGTTGTGAATGCCTGGACATGTTTGATGCAACCCCTACAAGATAGTCATTAAAAGATTCATTTGCACAGGCTGATCTTAATTTTCCTGGCTATTTTTTGACTTGGATTGAAAATTTGGATGTGTATTGATAAATGTGATAAAACTCTAAGCATTAGAACATTCCGACACTGGGAATCTTTTTGAATCTGAGTCATTTTTTTGATTTATTATTTCTACTATATGCCAATTCACCTGCTGTTCTTATATACTATTTATTTTTGGCACATACATTTGGTCAAAAAAATTGTTTTGAATTCTATTTTCTCCTGTTTCTTACCTTAAAACTCTGAGAGACTTATTTGGATTAGAGTCACTCTTTCTTCCTCGGTGTCAAACAGTGGGTCACAAGACTCTGAAGTTTCTCCTTTCCATTTTGGCAGTTTACAGCAAATAGAAGCATCAGTCACTCAACGTTGTATAAAGTTGCTGATTATTGATAGTATGGCTGCACTTGTTTCAAGGTATGACTTTTCTTTTGGTTATCAGTTTTTGTCTGAGAACCAGGAATGTGATGGTCTACATCACTTAATGGAAAATCTAAATATATGTAATCATATTTTTGATAGGTCAATCAAGACAGGGATCAGAGTGCCTCACCGTGGATAGAAAATTTGAAATAAACTGTGTTCTTGCTTCCGTAATAAGGTTGTTTTGAAACCAAAAAACCAGAAGAGTTTCATGGACAGAAAAAGTTTTTTTCATAATTTGGGGACAGTGGAGGAATGGCTATTAAAAGTAAAACTATATCTAAAACTAATATTTGAAAGATTAATTGCAAAACACACACACAAAGATAAAATAATTTTCTATCATCATTTATTTAAACAATATACATAAAAGAAACTGAAATTTATACAAAGTTATACTGTTATGTGACATGTTGCATTTGAGACAGAAAATTTGATGTCATCACCCCTCTCTGCAGATTCCAGAGTTGAAACTGAGTCTTCTAAAAAAAACTTGGGAAACTAAAAAATGCTGACATATTTATATGAACAGAGCAAAAATTATGTTTTTGTTATTTTAAGTCGGCAAAAGGGAAAAAGGACTGCTTTTCAATCCATTGCAGCCTAAAAAATTTCTTACCTTTTGATTTTTAAAATAAGAGCAGGGTTTGGGTGCAACAGCCCCTTTTGATGTCAAGGGTTACCCGACATATTTACATAAACAGGGAAAATATGTTTTTTTTAAATTTCAAGTTAGCAAAAGGGAAAACGTACTTCTTTTCCATTTATTGCAGCCCATGATTTTGGAGCAAGGTTTCGATGCAACAACCCCTTGTGATGTCAAGGGTTACAGGGACCATTGTGTATTCCTTTCTCTTATTTTTATCTCATTTAACAAGCTCCAAAGCTTCAATTAATTAATATCTTTTCCAAAATTGTGCCCAAATTTTTAAATACAAATTTGAATCTTTATAGTGCACCTTTTTTTTGAAAAAATCCAAATATGCAGGTTAAAATGAGGGAATATTGAAAAAACAAGTGTGAATAGATTAAGAAGGGAAACGTTAGCATTTTATTTTGTCCCTTTCAGTACAACATAAATGGAATAGCATGTACTGATAAGTCTTTCTTCAACTAGAAGGGGATGCTCCCTCCGAAATAAAAGCTAAATTAAATCCTGTGACTGATAAAAGACCTTAAGTATTATGCAATATGTGTAGTGATTTTTCAAATGACAGAAATCTCTTTTTGCACTGGTCTATTTTTATTTTTTTTGGTGAACTGCTAAGTATTTCGAAGTCTTTGGAGGCTTTGACGTAATGATCCAAGAATACCTCTAGTACATTAATTAAGTACATATGGATTAACATGTTTTCATGTTACAGTTGTGTCACAATGACACTTCCAAGTATGCCATGCCATTGCATAGCAGAAGACTTATCACTATTGTGAGATGACCGCATCACAATGAACAAATGAGAATGTAGAGATTCCCCTAAGAAGATGGTAGGGTCCTTAACCACCAACACCATCTCTCGCAAACAAGCAAGAGTGGAAGGAAAAGGGATTCATTTCCTAATCAAGGGAAACCCTAAGCAGTGTAATAACCTTAAGTTCAACCCAAGACACATTCCCATAACAAAAGCAATAGATAGATGACGATCAAAACCTAAGGACACATAACTAAGTGAGAGTGATAATGAGACCCTAGATCTCACTCTAGTCTTGGAAAAAACTAATTCTTTTCACTCTATATATTTTGTGGTATCTTGTGTAATATCCCCGTAGGATATTATTTTCAGATTTTACCACATAAATTTAAACAAATAATTTGCATGCAATTGTTTTCAATTTATCCAACACATTGTACAAAAAATTATATAACATCAAAACTGAAATAGAGATTCTGAAATGAGATATGGATAATGTCTTTAAATCTTCAATAGAGAAATAGCAAAAAACCAATCGTAGCCACAGAACTTACAATCAGATTGGATAACCAGAAATATGAATTTGAAGCACAAAGTGAGGCACCTAAGTGATATCTCCAATAGACAATGGGTTTCCATCCACTGCCTCCAAGCTCGAGGTTTTTCATCCTCAAACTTGCTGAATCCCAAAGCTTCCCAGAATTCTCCAAGAGAAAAAATAACCAAACATATACCAAGCATGTCTAAAATGAGCCTCTCAATGATCTTTTATAATACATCCCCGTGACTTCATTTTCCCTCTGCCCGTCTCTTGGAATTTCTTTATGTGTCTCTTTACTATCCCACTTTAAATTAAAATGACTTTATTAATTTTCACTAAGTTCCATTAAAGTCATTTTATTACTTTATTGAATAATTAAATTAAGTCTTCATTAAATTTTGATATAATTTGACAACTTAAAATTTAATTATTTAATTGAATTCTAATGTCCCAAAAAGGGGACATAATAGTCCTCCCTTGCCAAAGATTGCTTGACCTCAAGCAATTTGTATCTGCATGATGAAATCAAATGCCTAGATCCCATATCAACCTCAAGAATGTTGCTCTGCCAATCCGTTGTGCTACTTTGATATAAATAATACCATGCCTGGAGTTGTGAAGCCAATCATCAAAATCGCACTGAAGTAATGCACCAAACATGCTAATGCCATGATCCCAAATTACCATGCTGTCATATCTGTCAAATATGAGGAGACAATAGTATCTCAAGAAGCTACCAATACTGAACAACTCTCCAATTGCAAATGATCTCCCATGGAAGTGCATAAATCCTATCATAGGCACACAATACGATATATCAACCCATCCAAAGGAGTTGATGTAAAAATCTAACTGCTCAAAAGCTGAGGTCAACACGAACTGCGCAAAGGAACTAGTACAACAATAATCAATCTAAAATGTCATTGACTGTGTAGGAATCATGAGTAAGGAAGTAGCTGAAAAACCTTCTCCTTTGACCAAATCATACCTACCATACACCCTCAACCATGAACCACTAATCTGCTAAACCAAAGAATCCATCCAGCTCACCTGTAGATCAGAATTTGAACTAACATGTAGGCTAGTTGGTAAGTGGGTAGCAGTACTAACTCTAGAAACTAATCCACTACAACAATCTTGCAACCGACTGTCATCACTGGGAATTGTGCCTTGGTTCCAAATCATGCTAGCAATTCCATTCTCATCACTAGAGGCAAAAAGAACTCCCTCATCCAACTCGAAGAGTGGATTATCAAATGCCCTGTTAGCATCCACCTCAAGAAAAGAATTGTCAACCAACTGAATATTATCCAACTTATACTAAAGTTCTGGCTGTTGGCAATTTGGCTGAGTTAGATATCTAGATGTTGTCATTATGACAACATATAATCTACATGAAGACCGCATATGATAGAGAGCAAGTATGACAGAGCGCAAAGCAAAATTGTCTAAGTATGTGCAGTATTTTCCCAGTGTACCCAGGAGACAGTTTTGATTGGTGATGTCGATTGGAGTAAGTTCAGTGCTTGCGCACTTGAACATAGATACTATGATGACTATTGAAGACTCACCTGAGAGCGCAAGTCTGTATGGCATGTACAGAAGAAGTTATGACAATTTTACCAAAGACAGTGTTAAACCGACAAGACAGAATATGAAGACAAAATTGGTAAAGAGTTAAGCGATTATTTTGTTTATCAAAATAATGTCTTAATAATATAAAGGGACGACATCCTAGATGTTAACCCTTGGGTAAATATGTATTTTGTGTAAAGCTTTGTGTTATGTAAAGTCGACTATAAAAGTTATCATTCCTAATAACTTGTATAAATGTAAGGCATATGAAATGCGAAAAAGAGATGTAATTGTAATGAGATAGATGATATAGCGAAAGATATTGATGCGAAGTTGTGAAAGACAAGCAAGCAGTATAAGGTTATGTACCTTACTCTATTTTGTAATCAGTAATCATTGTACATTACTTGTTTGGGCAGTGGGCTCATCTTGTAATCATTTGTAATCAGTACTACCAACTCTTAGCAGGGTTGAGGCTTCTAACAAGGCCTATAGTCCCTTAATTAGGACTGAGACACTATATGCTTGTAATAGGCTCCTAACAGGGTCAACATCCTTAACAAGATACTTTTGATTAGTGGATCTTTGTGGGTACCATCCCCACCGGGGTTTTCCCTTGGCCAGGGTTTCCTCGAGAACAAATAATGTGTTATGAGTTCATTTGCTTTATTGCTATGCATGTTATTTAGTTTACTATATTATGCATGTATTAAGATAATCTATTATATCCATAATTGGGCGAAAGCAAGAATTTGCAGAATACTGATTCACCCCCCCCCCCCCCCCCCAGTATTCCCTTTTTCTAACAATTGGTATCAGAGCCTAGTTACTCGGAAAAGAATTATTTAGAGAAAGTCTAGCAACTTGAGTAAGATCTCTATGGATATGGATCAACTACAGAAAAATCTTGACGAAGCTCTTGAATAGATTGATTTACTTACTGAAGAAAGAGATACTCTGAAAGGAAAATATGATGATGCAAAGAACTTCATTGAAAAATTGAAGAATAAGTTGGAGGAACTGAAATCAGAAAAAGAATCTACAATTCAAGTTGAAAATTGTGATGATAATGTGGAAAAAGAAAATGAGATCCTTAAACATGAACTGAAGATAGTAAATCTAAAGTTGAGTTTGAAAGATGGAAATAGCAAGAACGAAGCAAATGTGAAATCTGAGAATGAAAATCTGAAATCTGAGAAAGAAGATCTAAAATCTAAACTTTGTAAAGTGACATTTGAACTTGAGAAAACTAAATTGCAATATGTTGAACTTGAAAAGTACAATACTATTGTGAAAGGTGAATTGACTCAATCTAAGCAACAACTTGAGAAGCTATATCCTACTAGTGAGAAGATTGATGAACAAATTTTTTATCAAAAGCCATTCTATGATAAAACTGGTCTTGGATTTAACTCATCTAAAGTGAGTAAAGAAAGCAAGGAACCAGATCTGAAAGTTTTTGAAAACATAGAAGAAAATAAATTTGATGAAGTTGACAAATCTGAAGATACACCTAAAGATGAAGAACCACCTAAACAAGAAGAATCACCTAAAGGTATGCAAAGAGAATTTAAAGGTAGATGTTTTGCATGTAATACTTTTGGTCATATGAAGAAAGATTGTACAAGTAAGCAATTTAAACCTCTTAATGGTTATTGTTATAATTGTCATGGTTTTGGACATAGAGCTATTGAATGTAGGAAGCCTAAATTTAATGAGAATAATAATGGTAGTAGAATGTTTAAAAATACTAACCATGCAGATAAGAAACCTATTGAAGATATGAACAGAAGAAATGTAGTAGTATGTTATAGATGCAACAAGGTTGGACACATTGCCAGGAATTGCAGATCACAAATCAATCAGACTAGACCGAGATATGGAAACAATGGAGTAGTTTGTCAAATATGCAACAAATTTGGTCATACAACAAAGTTCTGCCGGATGAATAACATGAGGAACCCTAATCCTAGAAGTCATGCAAGGAGAAATGAAAATGCAAGCAACAGTCATGGAGGTTGCTGTAGTAATTTAAAAGAAGTGAAGTTTATTAAAGCCACAGATCAAGGAGATACATTCAGCACTGAAGGTAATCAGAAAGGTGAAGCATCTAATGGTAAGAGTGGATCTCTACCTAACCCATCTCAAAGTACTTAATTCATTAATAAAATACAGTAGAATAGGAACTTAGGATAGTGTAGAAGTTAGTATAGGATGAATTGAGTCTTGTGCAATTAATGCAAGATAGTATATGATGTAGTGATGCTATGGTTAAGAGTGCATGAGTTAATATGATGTTATGCGAGATCGCAAGAAGTTTTAAGTTTTGCAGGTAAGCAGGAATAGCTTTTTGGAAAGAAGCGGCAAAAGAATTGAATGCGATGTCAAAATCTAATGAGATTGAAAGTTTAAAAGGTTATGATCGGTATACAAGTGTTAAGGAGATCAAAGGAGCAGTGATTGGAAGCAGTTTGCAAGAATTTGGTGAAGGAATTTCGTGCCGGATCTATGCAAACCCTAAATCGTGGAATTGAGGTATTTTACTAAGCAAATCTATCTGTCAGTTAGAGAATTTGCAGAAGATATGGATGTTTCATTGATTCACAATGTGAGAGATAAGATTAGATCTAAGACTAAAAGGGAACCTGTAGAACCCTTGGAAGAAGACCCTAAATTAGCTTTATCATCTGTACCAGACGGAGTTCTGCATTTAGAGAATGTTAGAAGCTATTTGGGATGTAAGCTTGAAACCCTCAGTGATAGTGATTTTACTAAGGAATATGAAAAACTTTACCATCAGGATATGTCATTGAGAGTAGGGTTTGAACATTTGAAGGATAATGAAATCATAAAGTACTCTTTACAGTATGAATTTGATGATGAAGAATGCACTAAGATAATTCTGAGCAGAATACATAATTGAAAGTTTTGGTTAGATGACAGAGTGATAGACATCACAATAGACCTAATTCATGAAGTAACTAGTTTGTCTAAATTTGGAGTCATACCGTTTAATGAAAAGAATGTGAAGAAAACTGTATTAGACAACACTAAATCATCTTACAATGGCAGAGCTATAGTGATTAGCAAGATACAACAGGATGATGTTAGGTATTTCTGCAAGATCCTTACAGTTAAATTTTGTGCTAATTCAAGAGAAGATGACATGGCAGCTGGAATGATTCATGCAGCCTATTTGATGTGTGTTGACAAAGTACAAGTAGACGTGTGAAATCTTGAGAATTCAGTTATTTGAGAACTTGGAGAAGATAAAGAAGACTAAATACTCCCAGTTTAGATTCTCATCATTGATCACTTATATGTTTTTTCATTTGTTAAGAAGATTTCCATTTACAATTGGTGATGACTGGAATGATGGAAAGACCACAATGGAAAGGATAAACACAGTATTCAGGAGACATCTTATTGACAAGGTCAATGAGAGTGCAGTTTTGGTAATTAAAACATTTCAGAATTTGATGAAAAATAGATCAAGAATCCCTCAGTCAATTGTTGAAAAGTATAAGAATGAGATATGCTTTATGGTTGACATTGACTTTACATTTATTGAAGCAGTTGAACCTAGAGTAGAGTTCATAGACCCTCTTGGCTATGAAAGTTCTGAAACTGAAGCAGAAGAATATGTGAACAGATTGCTTAAGAGAAAGTTGGATATTCACAGCAACAGGTTTGGGACTTTTGAGGAGAACTTCAACTCCGCAAAGTCTATTCAGGAAGAGAAACAATCTAAGAAAAGAGTAGAAAGTACAATTAAGAAGATTCTTAAGGACACAGGATTGACAGAATTGGAGTTCATGATTGCAAAGAATACAGCAGCAACACTTAGAGACATTGGTCAAAAGGAAGTTTTATCTGTTCCACCCCTATCAGCGGTTGAAACTGGAAATGTGAAGCATAAAGTGAAAGTAGAGCAAGAAGAACAAGAAGTTAGGAAATCTACAAGATCAACTCCACTAGGGAAAAGAGTGAAAGAAATAGCTACTGGACCAGGTAAGAGACAGAAGACAATAGTGCCACCTGTACAAAGGAAAATAGAAGAGATAAAAGATGATGAAGATATTCAAGTGAAAAAGAAGACATGGAAACCAAAGATTGAGAAGGTAAATGATCAAATTATTCATGATGGAGATTTCTCTAAGATGAACAAGTACTATGATCTTTATAACTATTCAGAAAGATTGAATTTGGAAAATGCAGTTGTGAGACACATGATCCTAGCAGATAAGAAATTTGACACAATTCAAGGTAAGCTACCTGATGATTTATTTGAGAAGCTAGTTAACATGAAAAAGAGAGCAACTGAAGAAAATAAAATCAGAGAAAATCTTGTAAGAAAACTATGTGAAATCAGAGATGAAGATCACTTTAAGGAAATAATGAAAGAACTTGGAACCCATCTGAGAACAAAGAAAAGAACCATTCAGATAATGGGAGGAAATTATGAAGAGATAAACAAGGAAACAGAGCAAGCAATAGTGAAGGTAATGGCATCTAGTGTTGAAAAACACTCTAGTGCAGTAGAGTTAACAGAACAGGTAGAGGAAGCTGAGCATCGGAAGAGTCCCTCTCCACCATCAATCAACATTGAAGATGAGTCAATGCATGTGGAATGAACTAAGATCACATTGGACAGTGATGATAATCATTTTCAAAATCTTGAAAACATTGTTGACAATTCGGCCTTAGAAGAACATGACAGATCTATTGTAGAAGGAGAGAAAGAATCAAGGAAAGAGGAAGAAAAGCAAACAGAGAATCAAGCAAACACAGAAATTCAAGCACAGAAAGAGGTCCCTAACAAAGAAGAAATCAATCTTACACCTAAGATTACAATGAAATCACAGATTGTATCTATATTTGAAAGTTTTGGGAAAGAGGTAGATGATGATGATCAAATGGAATTGATCACATCCTTGAACAAAATTATTGGAAAGAACAAGAAGGTGAAGAGCCTTGAAGGATCTTTACTAGAAATAACAAAGAAGTTACAAAGTATTGTGACTAACCAAATAGCAGAAGCAAACCGACTAGAAAGAGCTAAGGAAGTTATGAATGCATTTGATAATGAATTCACTAACTTATCAGATATGGCTAAAGTGAAGGTTCAGACAGCCTACGAGGCCAAGATATTTCATGATATAAGTTAGAATATCAGAAATGATATTAACAATCTCAATGTTTGTATAAAAGACTTGAGAAGAAATTTGGACAGAGGTAAAAGTTTGTACATTCAGTGTACAAAATCTGAAAATCATGTATTTGAAGAAGATGAGAAGATTAAGGCTAAAGAAGTAGAAATTTAGTCAGAGACAAATCTTTTAGTCAACCCTAATGTAAAGATATCGGATATTGAGAAAAGAATTAGCAAAGTAAATGATGAAATAAGGATTCTAAATAATGAAAAGGACAGGAAATTGAAAAGATTCGCTCTCTAAGAGAGCACATTTCAATAAAGATAAGCATTGTTGAAGGACAGTTGGAAGAATGTCTTGCATCGAAGACATCTTTTGAGAAGTTTAGTTTTGCAAACCTTCAAGCATGTGAGATCACATCTTATGGACTATGTGCACTACTCAGTGTTGCAGATTCCATTAAGAAGGCATGGGAGAAGGAGATAGAGAGCATCAAAGTGAATTTTGCAGATTGTGTTGCAAGCCTACCAGCTCTGCAATATTGAATCAAGGTATATGACTTTTTGAACACGGTTTTTGGCATCCTTTTTTGTCATTGCTGTCAAAGGGGGAGAGATATATAGCAAAAAATTGATGTATATATGATAAGGAAGTATTTTCTTAGGGGGAGTATAGAATATAGATAAGATTTATTGAGTTATAAGGACAGTGGATATATTTTTTTGTTATGGCCACAATTTTGAGTTTTTGAAGTTTTGAGACTTAGCCAATTTTCTCATATGTTGCCACCAATGACAAAGGGGGAGATTGTTGGCAATTTGGCTGAGTTAGATATCTAGATGTTGTCATTATAACAACATATAATCTACATGAAGACCGCATATGACAGAGCGCAAAGCAAAATTGTTTAAGTATGTGCAGTATTTTCCCAGTGTACCTAGGAGATAGTTTTGATTGGCGATGTCGATTGGAGTAAGTTTAGTGCTTGCGCACTTGAACATAGATACTATGATGACTATTGAAGACTCACTTGAGAGCGCAAGTTTGTACGACATGTACAAAAGAAGCTATGGTAGTTTTACCAAAGACAGTGTTAAGCCGACAGGATAGAATATGAAGACAAAATTGGTAAAGAGTTAAGGGATTATTTTGTTTATCAAAATAATGTCTTAATAATATAAAGGGACGACATCCTAGATGTTAACCCTTGGGTAAATATGTATTTTGTGTAAAGCTTTATGTTATGTAAAGCCGATTGTAAAAGTTATGATTCCTAATAACTTATATAAATGTGAGGCATATGAAATGCGAAAAAGAGATGTAATTGTAATGAGATAGATGGTATAGCGAAAGATATTGATGCAAAGTTGTGAAAGACAAGCAAGCAGTATAAGGTTATGTACCTTACTTTATTTTGTAATCAATAATCATTGTACATTACTTGTTTGGGCAGTGGGCTCATCTTGTAATCATTTGTAATCAGTACTACCAACTCTTAGCAGGGTTGAGGCTTCTAACAAGGCCTATAGTCCCTTAATCAGGATTGAGACACTATATGCTTGTAATAGGCTCCTAACAAGGTCAACATCCTTAATAGGATACTTTTGATTAGTGGATCTTTGTGGGTACCATCCCCACCGGGGTTTTCCCTTGGCCAGGGTTTCCTCGAGAACAAATAATGTGTTATGAGTTCATTTGCTTTATTGCTATACATGTTATTTAGTTTACTATGTTATGCATGTATTAAAATAATCTGTTATATCCATAATTGGGCGAAAGCAAGAATTTGCAGAATACTGATTCACCCCCCCTCTCAGTATTTCCTATTTCTAACACCGGCTAGTCCAAAATTTTATTACTTGATTTTTTCGGATGGCTATCCAAGTCATAAGTTTGTTGTATGCTATCAAGTTCCTTATTTACTTTCTTGAAAAACTCAATCCTTCCTTTGTTCTCTTGCTCCCTGAACTGATTAGTGGCCAAAATTCAATTTTTTTCTTTTTGAAGAGCAATCTGCGTATTCTCTAATGTCTCCTGTGTATCGTTAAGCTCCTTGATGAGCTTATTAACAATTTAACCTCATCCTCCTTTTCTTTCAATTTATTAGCATATACTTCAGCAACCTTTAAAATATGATCCCTGTCTAAAAGTAAATACAACTATTTAGATTTCATTGATTCTAGAGCCACTTTGACCATCTGCAAGTCAATAACATAAGAATCACCTTCCATACCCCTTTGATTCTTTTCTTCCTGAGCTTTCTTGTAAAGATCTTCAATGATCTTGTGAGTGTTATCATAAGATGCTTCTGCAACAACCATATCATTAGTAACTTTTAGCTAATTCTTCAAAGTATGTTGCTCATCATTGTCATTTTGAAATGCATTTTCTGATTGGTCATCCAAAACACCATCATCCATTAGCGAACTATTGCTATTAAGAGCACATGATTCATCACACCTCTCAAGGATGTCATGAGTGTCATCATAAGCCTCAAACTCTTAATCATATAAAGTCCAATTTTCTGCTATGTCATCATTCTCAAACAATTTCTCATCATGTGAAGATTCATAAACTTCGTTGGAAACATCTTGAGACTCCAATATGCTCTCCTTGAGTAAGACCATCTTCATCAAAATGTTTGTCAATAACAACCTCCAAGTCACCAATATAGAGATTTGTATATCCCTTATTAATAAAAATAGTTGAATCCATCTCCTCACAAGCATTTGTGATATTTTGTTGGAACAAAGCTGTGACATTCCTATTTTCTTTATTGCTGGTCCATACCTCTTTGGCTAACTTATCATCCTTACTTTCCCCACAAATATGATTTGGTGTCTAAGTCTCTTGGCATGTAAAACAAATCTTCTCCCTTCTCATTTGGTTCCTTCTTTTTTGGGGGGTCTCTACAACTTGTAAGCCCATTGAGATTAATTCATTTTCAGTCATTTGTTCCTCGAACCTTTCAATTTTATGCTTAATCAACCTTTTGGAGAATTCATAAGCAATAGGTGATACAACATGTTCCTTCCTCCAAATAGCCAACAAGTTTGACTGCAACTGCTTACAAATATCATCTTCATGTAAGATTAAAGACATAATGGTTTGCATACAAGCTCTCACATTATTTGAATTATGTTTCCTAAATTCAGTTAAGAAACATTGAAACATTTGAATAATCGTTTTTCCACATTTGAGAGCCAACATAATAATGAATGATTTGGTACTTGCCATGATTTCTAAAATTTTAGCCCTCTTACCAAAAGTAGGGGCTTTGACATCATATAACCCATGTAGGCTCTCCACAATTAGTTGTAGAACCCTCTTCAATATGTTATCATTATAGGGTGCTACAAGAGCTATTATTCTTATAATCTCACTAAAACAAGTAGCCACTGCAAGTCTAAACTCTTCATAAGGATGTTCCAATAACTTGTGTTGGACCAAAGCAAGCATTGAGGGTTGCAAAGACCAATTCAGATACCTCCAATCTAATTGGTTTACTTTGGACAAATATGAGTCTAATTCCTGCAACTTAGAGAGAACACCATGTAATGTATGTCCCCCTTGTTTTAGTGACATTGGAATTTAAATGACAACATTAGAAAAATATTAAAATGACTTAAGTGGAGCCCAATGAAAATTAATAAAGGCATTTTATTTTAAAGGAGGGGAATAATAAAGAGACAAGGAAGAGGATTTCCAAGAGATAAGCAGTTGGAAAACGAAGGATCACAGGGATGCTCTTTAAAAGAACATAGAGAAGCTCATTTGCAACATGCTTAGTTTTATGTTTGGTCTTTTCTCTTGGAGAATTTTGGGAAGTTTTGGCTTTCAGTAGTTTTAAGAATAGAAACCCTCGAGCTTGGAGGCAGTGGACAGAAACCAATTGTTTGTTGGAGATATCACCTATGTGTCTCACTTGTGCTTCAGATTCATATTACTTGTTATTCAATCCGACTGTAAGTTCTGTAACTATGATTGGATGTTTTGTTGTCTACTGAGATTTAAATGCAAGATTTGTATCTCATTTCAAAATCTATGTTTTAGCTGAATGTTTTATAATATTTTGTACAATGTGCTGGATATTTTGAAATCAATTGCATGCAAATAGCTTGGTTTAAATTTCTGTTGTAAAAGATGGAAGAAAATATCCTTAGGGGGATATTACAATGGTATCGGAGTTGGTTTTTCCTGCCAGTATGTGAGGTTTTATCTGAGATAAATTTATTGAATGGTTTTATCAGAGACAAATTTACAGAAAGTTATGTTATCAAAATTATCATTGTGTTGGTTGAGAGAATTTGTGAGGTGAAAGTATATGCTGGAATGATTAAATATTGAGTCCTGAATAATGCATAAATTAATATTGTAGCTGAGAGAACATCGAATTGAAGATTTTAACATTAGTATGGAGAGCTATGTTGTCCTGCATTTTGTCACCACAAAATGTAGGTAACAGTACGAAACTTTTGAACTCAATTTCATGTTTCTTTATGTTGATTTACTATTTAATTAACCAATATTGATCGATCAATTGATCCCAATTTGATTAGTGAATCCTTTTGCTGAAGGTTTTCATCAAGTTTTTTTTGTTATTTTAGTTTGTCTTCCTATACTTGATTTTTGAATCCTTCGGCATCCTTTGGTGTGTTTTCGAGTGTGTTTTTTGTCTTTTTGTTTTGTCCAATCTCTTGCTTTCATTTTTCCCTTCGATTTGATCTATTGTAGGGCTTAGTCGGACTTATCAATCAAAAGTTATGGTCATTTAAGTGCCCAAAAAGTGGACTCTCCAAGGTCAACTGCATATTTAAAAAAATAGATGTTATTTTCTATAGTTGAGTTGCACTTTTTGAAAAATATAACATAAAATCAATTTATCTTATGTTTTTAAGTTACTTTGTCACTTAAATTTATAACTTAAGTGATTAAAGTGCACTTTATGATATATTTTTATGTTGAGTTGCTTTTTAATTTTTCACTTAAGCGACTTTATTACTTTATTGTTCTATTTAAATGTTGAGATTTACTTTATGTTTTAAATAACATATAAGTTAATATTACTTTATAAAATAGTATTTGCACATTATATATTTATATATTTTGTGTTAATAGTTATTTTGGACCCTTTACGTGATATTACATTGAACATTTTAAATAGATATGTGCTTAATTATTCACTTAAGTTGTGTATAGCAACAACATGTCAACAATCTCCTACATTTCATGTAATTGCATTTATAGAGTCCACTTTGCATGTAAAGTAAAAAATAAAACATGTAATTGCATCTAGAGAGTCCACTTTACATGCAAAAAGGGTAAAACTTGTTTTAAAATATGCCTTTGCATATATGTAATGCCTCTCCAAGAGTCCACTTGCTATTCTGACACATAGGGTCCCTGTTTTATGAGCTCAGGATTTAAAACTTCTCAACCTGGCTCCAACGAGCTATAACACTAAGATGCCCAGAATACATTCCCAATATAAATGGCAACCTTAGCCAATTTAATTAAATAATAATCATAATTCGCCCATCTTGCGAAAACAACTGAGGAAGCATCAGAATCAAAATTTGATAGTACAAGAGTGATCCTGATGATGAAAGATGATGAATGAACCTGACGGGGTGACTTACTAAAATTAGATGCTCCCTCCAAGAATCTTGGAGTCCAAATCGGAAGTTGGAAATAAAATCTAAAAGCATCATATAACTCGTCCAAATCGTCTGAGCTTAATAGAACCATAAGTTGACTTACTATAAATAGTAAGTCCCTCAAAATGGAGCCAAAACCCACAACACGGTCCTCTAATCACCAGTGTTAGCCTACAAGGACCCAATGATAGGCTAAATCCACTAACTTCAATGCTCGCTCAAAATGGGGACATTACAGTTTTGGCAGGGAAAGTTATTATAAGTTAAAAACATGAAAAAATAACTCATGTTTATGCATCCCAAGAGTTTGTTTTTGCTTTGTAACAACATTCAAGTCTAATGCAAGTAAAAATGTAGCATGCATTTGCACTTGGAGAGTGCGTTTTGCACTAAGGGCATCATTTTATACAAAAAATGTGACATATAAATGAATGTGGAGGCTGCGTTTTTAATTGGGAAGGTTTTTTAAGCCATTTGCATGCACGGATAACTTATGTTGTTGCATTCTTAGAGTGCGTTTTGGCTGGAGGTCTTCATTTAAGCTCAAAATACTCACAAACATTGCATGTATATGTTGAAATATAGCTTCGTTCATGTTTAAGTATGTCGAATGATCATAAGCATATTCATATATATATATATATATATATATATTAGTATTGTTATTATCGGCATATTATAGAAACAGATTGAATGCATCATTGAATGCATTTATATAACACAGCCACGATATATATTGGATTGCAGACATAATACTATCGTGGACTATAATGTTATTACAGTCACACGATAGTTATCGTGTAACTGTAATAACATTACAGTGCACGATACCATCGTGGACTGTAATGTTGTTACAGCCACGATAGTCATCGTGTATCTGTAATAACATTATAGTACACGGTGTTATCATGCCCCATGTTTATGATTAAAGAGACGACACAGATTGTATTAATTAAACATGTTATCATGTGGTTTATTTTGGTTGATTAAAGTTAACTAAATGTAGGGTCATGACCCTACATGGCAACCGCCATGTTTGGTCATGACTCTACGTATTAATATATATACTTATTGATATTGTGGAATCAATCAATCACAAAGGCAATTGCATTCTACAGCAGCATATCAATTCTAAATAATATAATTCAATCTTCTGATCTAATATTCTTTACCATGGTATCAAAGCAAGGGTATTAGAGAAGATTTATTTTTTATTTTTTGATATTTCATATAAACATAATAAAAAGTTATATTTGTGTTTATTATAATATCAAGAAGAAATGGCTCACAGTATGAGAATGGAAGATAGACTTGAGGGTGCATCCAACTTTATATCTTGGAAAACTAGAATTACTTCTCTTATTCTAGAACTCGAATTGCAAGACTATATAGAGAAAGAACTAAAAATACCTGAAGATGAAGTAGAAAAATCCACTTGGAAAAGCGAAATAACAAAGCTGGGAAGTTAATTATTGACTCTGTCAAAGACTCTATACTTCCTAGCATTTCAAGATTAACCACTTCCTTTGAAATATTCAAAACCATTCAAGACACATTTGAAATCAATAATGCTTGTAGATTATTGACTTTGAAACAACAACTTATGAATATGAAAATGAACAAAGTGGAAACAATCACCTCTTACTTTTTGAGAATTTCAGAATTAAGGGATCAACTCCTTACTATTGGAAATAATATGGATGATCTGGAACTATCCTTAATTCCTCTAAGAGGATTACCTATCTCTTGGGAATCATTCCAGCAAAGAAAGTGAAGTTCTGGCACTCCACACGTCTAACAAAAAGAAAAAATTCTCCAAAAGGAAGAGGAGTACTAAAACCTTCAATAAAAAGGATCTTTCAAAAGTACAATGCTACAAGTGTGAGAAATATAGACATATTCACAAATATTGTCCGGAAAGGAAGAAAATTCAAGCGGCACTAGCTGAAAGTCAAAGAAATGGAAAACCCACTCTTCTTCCTAGCTTTGTCAAGTGAACTGAACTCAAATAAAAGTACCTGGATGATTGATAGTGGAGCCTCTAGACATATCACTGGATTCAAGGATCAATTTGAAACCTTTAAAGGAAACTCCTCGGAAGAAGTTACAATTGGTGACAACTCTACTTATCTCGTGAAAGGAATTGGGACCTGTTCAATCAAGATAAGAGGAGTAACCTTACAGTTAAAAGAAGTACTATATGTACCTGGAATAAAAAGAAACTTAATCTCCATATTAAGCTTAGTTGATCAAGGATATAGAGTCACATTCAATGAAGATAAAGTTCTTCTCTGGACTAAAAATTCAAATATCAAGAATGCCATTACTATAGGATCTAGGGAAGGTAGTCTATATAAGTAATGTGGTGAACAAAAAATTTCCTTAAGCCATGAAGTTCAAAACAATAATGAGATATGGCACAAAAGGTTAGGCCATATTAGATATAGTGCTCTTCCAACCCTAAAAGGAATCACCTTAGGGATACCTCATCGTAAACCTGAACACTCAGGTATATGCAAAGGTTGTGCCTTATGAAAAAATACAAAAGGGTCCTTCCCGACAAGTGAACACAAATTTCAAAATGTATTAGAACTTATTCACACAGATCTATGTGGTCCTATGTCAACACACTCCCTGTCAGGTGCCTTATACTATGTAATCTTTGTTGATGACTACTCTAGAAGAACCTGGATATTCTTCCTAAAACTAAAAGAATCCAATGAAGTTCTATCTAAGTTTAAAGAATACAAAGCTCTAGTTGAGAATCAAACCGGCAAGAAAATAAAAACCCTAAGGTCTGACAATGGAGGCGAATATACTTCTGATAGTTTTAAAGAATTTTGCAAATCTGTTGGGATTAAGAGGGAGTATACTGTACCATATAATCCTCAACAGAACGGAGTAGTGAAAAGAAAGAATAGAACCATTATTGAAGCAACAAAAGCCATGATGCATGACCAAAACATTCACATCTTCTTCTGGGTCGAAGCTGCAAACACAACAATATACATACAAAATAGGTGTCCTCATGCTATCCTAGAAAATACTACACTAGAAGAAGTGTTTACAGGAAAAAAACCAGACTTAAGCCATCTAAGAGTGTTTGGTTGTCCTGTTTACATTCATGTTCCGAAAGAAAAGAGAACTAAACTAGAAACCTCTAGGAAGAAGGGTATATTCATAGGATATAGTTAGGATACTAAGGGATATCGAATCTACATCCCTGGCCAGAGACCAATAGAAATCAACAGAGATGTAACGTTTGAAGAAAACTTCATATCCACAGATACTGAGGATGATTCCATAACAGACCTAGATAGATATCTTACAACTGAGAATGAGAGGGAGAATAAAACAATAGATTCATAACCTACATCTTCAAATGTTGAGCCTACATCTTCAAATACTGAACCTACATGTCCAAATGTTGAGAATAATGGAATATCAAATAACACCAAGAGACCTTTATGGGCAAGAAAGATGTTTGAAGAAAATAATGTAGAGCCAGATCAAATATTTAGAGAAAACAAGAGAACAAGAACAAAAAAATGTTATATTGCCCTTCTAACTGAGCTTACAGAATCCGAACCTGACAGTGTTGAAAAAGCATTGACAAAACAAGCTTGGAGAGAAGCCATGATTGAAGAATATTAGTCCATTATGAAAAATGATGTTTGGGACATTGTGCCCAGACCCAAAGACAAATCAGTTGTCTCTTAAAAATGGTTATTCAAAATCAAATATGCTCCAGATGGCAGCATTGAAAAACACAAAGCCCAGTTTGTTGCCAGAGGATTCTCACAAAAGGCTGGGATTGACTATGAAGAAACCTTTGCTCCCTTAGCTTGATACACCTTTGTAAGAACCATTCTTGCAATCGCAGCATCTAAAGGATGGAAAGTACACCAAATGGATGTCAAGATTGCTTTTCTGAATGGGAAAATTGAGGAAGAAGTATACATAGAGCAACCAGAAGGATTTGTCACACATGAGAAAGATCACTATGTATGTAAGTTAAAGAAAGTTCTTTGGCCTTAAACAAGCCCCCAGAGCATGGTATGAAAGGATAGACAACTATCTCACCAAACTGGGGTACTCCAAGAACATAGCAGACCCTAACATCTGTTAATACTTACCAGTTACTGAGGAGGGGGAGGGGGGGGGGAATCAGTAAATATTCGCTGTTATACTTTTTAATTCTGAACTTCTTAACCTTAACTGATAAACAGAATATAACAGTCATTCATAAGCATAAACAAAATCACACAGATCAATACAAGTATTTATACACGGAAACCCTTGATTACAAGGGAAAAACCACGGTGAGACAGAGCTCACAACTTCACTACTTCAAAATGAAGGCGCCCTGTTAGGAGCTTACAAAGCACCGGTTAAGGTGCTACCCGGTTAGGGGATTTTACAAGAGATCTATTAAGATCTAAACTCTGTTAAGAGCTGCCTAGTTATAGGACTTTGAACATCAACAAGATGTTACCCTGTTAGGGGATATTTACAACGGACCGATTAGGTCCACCCTAATAAAGGGATTTGAATATGCTTTCACTACTAATAGAATCGATGATTTGTTATGACACTGAATGTCTGATTAGATCATACCTCTTCTCTGGTTGCTTGGCTGTTGATCTCTGCTACCTCTGTGTCTGCAGCTTTTCTCTTAGAAGATGTCTCTCCTTTTCTCCATGCAATCACCCACAATCAACAACTTTCTTGCGTTCTATGACCTGTATTTATGCAAGAGTTCAATCGCAATGAAACCCTTAACTCACAGAACCGCTAGACTATAAACTCACCAATAAATCATGCAATTAGCAAAAAGCTATACGTTATGATCTGGAGTTTACCATGAGATTATTTGAAGAAATAAAGCTAACTTCAAATAAAAAGCTAACTCCACTTCTCAGTGGTGAATATCCCGTATAATCCGGTTTTAACTCAAACTGCTTCCGCAGGATCCGGTGCGGATCTTTTAGGCAGTTCGACTGGTGTATCTTGTTCCCGGTTCCAACTCTGTATGAGCTTTGAGACCGGTATTGGATCGGTCTACCGGTGTATACCATTCATTGCATCAACCAGTGCATACACTCTGTTTACAGTCTACCGGTGACTTCTAAGTAACGTGAGTGGCTGGTGAACTTTTACCGGTACATGGTTTTTACACTAATGACAACTTAAATTGCTAACAACATCTACTTCAAGGTAGTAAATGGTGATATGATAATTCTAGTTCTTTATGTTGATGACTTGCTTATGGATGAATGGATGCTTGATATGCTTGAATGAAAAAGGATGTTGATCTTGAATGATAGCCCTCAAATCTTGGATCCAAAAACCTTTGCTTGCTTGAAGTCACCACAAAGCTTCTTGAATACACCTTAGAAATGAATGCTTGATTGCTCTTGATCACTTGATTGCTCTTGAATTGCTAGGTATGCTATGGATGCTCTTGGAAATGTGGATCTCTCTATGAATGTATGTATGTGTCAAAATGAGAAGAGGCCTCCTTTTATAGTGATTCGGAGATTGGATTCACAAAGGCCTATAGAGAAAAACAAAAAAATGACAATACTTGGCATTGAGCTCTGGAGCCAATGAAACTTCGACCTTTGGGGTATAGGTTGAGGTCAACCTATACCCAAAGGTGTAAATCTCGAGGTAAAACTTTCGGAACTCGAGAAGTATTGAGAGTTTTGGGGGAAAAATTGAAAAATAAGTGGGGATATCAAACATATACACATCCAAAATCAATGAAATCACTAAAATGGGGCCCGATAGGTGCTAGAGCTTCCAAATTAATGGGTGCTAAGTTTTTTAGGACTATACATTTAGCCCCCACTTTAGCGAGAGTATGAGGCAAGCTCATGCTCACTGTAAAGTAGGTCAAATAAATGAGATGATCTCAACAAAGCTAAGGAGACAAGGAAACATCGAATCCAAAACTTAAGATAAGAGAGACATCGCTCAGAAGAGAGAGAGAGGGGGAAGTGTGATCGCCTTGCCTAGTAAGATTGTATGTCGTTACTGTGAACCACACAAAGAAAAGCGCAAAAGATGGAATTGAAAATTTCTAGTAGGTTTGTGTGTCGTGCTAGTCAACCCATCAAGGATCTTTCCTTAACAAAAGTGTATCCAGTAAGGGATTCAACAAAGGAATGACCTGTCCTAAGGGAAGGTAAGCTTCCTTAGGGGTTAGCAAAGCAAAAAAGAAGGATCTTTCCTTAAGGAAAGTGTGACCATAAGGGATCAAAAAGGGTGATCTGTCCTAAGGGAAGGTGAGCTTCCTTAGGGATCGAAAAGCAAAAAGGGATCTGTCCTTAAGCAAAGTGTATCCATAAGGGATCCAAAAGGCGGTCTGTCAAAAGACCAAGAGCAAAGCAGTCATCAAATTAGTGTGTGCAAAAAATGTGAGCGGAGTGTATGCCCCCATGTTAAAGCGATTGCAAACACCATGACGGGAGCAATGGCTTTAACAGAGTGTACATGCATCCACAAGAGACGTTTCCACTGTGAAATGCCCCCAAGAAAGGACAAATCAAGGGAAATGATCACATGACAAAAGAGAGCACAAAAGGGATCTACCAACTTTGGGGTTAGTATGATCATATGATAATATGTGAAATATTATGTCAAAACGAAATGTCATCATTCCCCAAAGGAAGTAGAACTACAACACAATAGAAGAGAGGCACATAAGAGTTACAAAGAAGAGTCCTGTTGGCCGGCATCACGGAGACCAAAAAGAATTGGTATGTAGCGTTTTGCATCATCCCAATCAAACAACACAAAGGAACATTTATGAACAATAGAACATGTACAACATATAACAACATATAGAAGAAAAGAGATACAAATAGAAGAATGTTTACGATGTGTCGATTCCTTTATTGCCTTGCGCCAACAAAAAAACAAGGGTCCTTTAAAGAAATCTAAACAAAACATGTAACAAGCAACACATCACAGGGGAAGGACATTACGATAGGCAAACACACAAAATCCACCGTACAAGAGGAGCTAATCAAGCACATCGCTTGCCCCCTATCTCGATCCATAGTGTTTAGGGAAGGTGGGCAACTCACAAGAGGAGTAACGTCAAGCATGACAGAAGGAACAATAGCTAGTTCCAAACAAGGACCATGCTGTAAAGATAGGTCACTGTGTCTGTCACTAGGAGTGATAGATAATTGTTGTGAAAGCATAGCTGGTAAATCACGACCAATATCAAGTCTCATAATCATCAAAATCACTAGCATGAACACCATTGTTGGTATCATAGATTGAAATATCGCAAATATATCTGCGATATTTCAACTTATTGCGAGAAGTTTGGAGGGCAAGGTTTGCGCGCAGATAAGTTCAAAATATCAGCCAATATGTTGGGAAGTTATCGGCGATAAATCGCCAAGTTATTGCGATAAATAGCTAACTTATCACGCGGGGAGCTAGTATAGACTATGACAGCCCAACAAAAGGGCAAAACATATTTTTTTGTCTGGAAGAGCAGGTTTGGAGAGGAGAGAAAGAGTTTGGAGGAGAAAGGTGGTCATTTGTAGTGTTCTAGAGCGATTTCTTGTGGATTTGAAGTGGATTCGAAGAGATTTTTAAGTAAATTCGAATTCACAATTAAGTTTTCAAAATCCTTTGTCTTTTTAAAAAAAATCATTTTGTCTTCTATTAGTTGCATCTAAGTTTGTACTAACTCTATAATACCATTTCCAATGTACTCTTTCTTGTTTTAGAGCATAATGAACAAGATCTAACACCATTTTTTTGTAAGTTTTGCAAATTTCTTCATAGTTTTCTCAAGAATTTCATATTTTCTTAAAAATTTCATAACCTAACACTTTTTTATTTCTTTCTTTCAAGTTTCAGCTATGTTTAAACTAATTTAGTTTGTTTCTAAATTTCTTTATTAAATCTCTAAATTTGTGCCTTCAATTTGTATGTGACATGTGTAGGTTGATTCTTCATTAAAATGGCAAATAGGGATAGCTCTACAACCAGGTCAGTTGTAGGGTTTGCTAGTGCCCCAGTAGAGGCATGTCCATCTGGATATGTAGGCACACACCCTAAAGGGGCTCGAGACAAGGCATGGGCATATGCTTTTGAACCCGAATATAATACTGTGATATGCATAAAATGTGAAACTAATTAGTGGAGGCATATCTCGTTTGAAATACCACCTTGCTAGGATCAAAAAGCATGACACAAGGGTTTGTGACAAGACCACAGATGAAATAAAGAGACAGATGAATGCCTTGTTCCTTGCCCAAGAAGAGAAAAAGTTACAAAGGGAAAGGGCAAAATTGGCCATGAGGGCAATCGCAAAGTATCTCACACTGTCTCCTTTTTAAGAATCATTTATTATTTTCTAATCACCATTATTACTTTGGATTTTGCTAAAACAGTGATCATAATGAAATAATGTGGGTTGTGACCAGGTATCCTAGCCACCCCTGACTAAGAAGAAGAAGCACTTGAAGGCAGTGGGCTCTCTTTGTGGCCCACGGATCCCCAAATCTACCATCCCCTCGGCTTCCACTTCACCTGGTTCTAGTAGACCACCACCACACACATCTTCTATAATTATTTTGTGCACAGAAACACACCTAGAGCACAGTCATGACTAGAGGGTTCTGGGTGGAACAGTGATGTGCATCGGCAAGTTGACATTCAATGTGCCGATTTTTGGCTTTTTAACAATATCCCCTTCAATGTTGCAGCAAGTCCCTATTGGTTGAATTTTGTGATGGGAATTATTGTGGCGGGAAAGGGCTACAAGGCGTGTACTCTTGCAGACTTGAGTGGGAGGTTAGTTCACTTGTTTTAATGTTTTATAGTTTTACAATTTACTTATTTTTGTTGAATGTAAGTTTTTTTTTAATCAAAATTGTGTACTTAATGTTAAACTTAATTTTACTTCGTGCTTGTAGGTTGCTCAAAGATGTTGTTTCTATGGCCAAAGACGTGGTAGAAAACCAAAGAGAACAATGGAAACAATTTGGTTGCACCATACTTTCAAATGGATGGACAGATGGAAGAAACCGTACCATCATCAATTTTTTGGTTTCTTGCAAGGATCAAGTGGTCTTTATGAAATCCTTGGATACCTCGGACAAGGTAAAGACTACTAAAACTTTGGCTCTAATGTTAGAGCAAGTTGAGATGAAGGTGGGGGTTGATAATGTGGCGCAAATCATAACTGACAATGCAGCGACATATGTGGCAGCGGGTAGGATTCTCCAAGATAAGTATAGCACACTTTTTTGGTCTCCTTGTGCAATGCATATCCTTGACCTTCTTTTGGAGGACATAGGAAAATTAGATTGGGTGAAACCTATTGTATAGGATGCAAGAAAGATAACAAAATATATCTACAATCACCCTTGGGTTCTCCGCTTTATGAGAGAATACACACATGGAAAGGAGTTTGTTAGACCTGTAATCACAAGGTTTGCAACAATTTTCTTAATGTTGCAAAGTGTTATTACTTCTTTGAACTCTTTGAAGCAAATGTTTGTGAGTCAACCATGGCTAGACTCAACTTATTCAAAGAAGCTTGATGGAGAGAGTTGCATACATCATCTTTGACATCTACTTTTTCGATGTTGCTACAAAAATTGTGAAGGTAACTTGGAAACTTCAAAAGTTGAATATTTAATTTTTTTGTATTCAAGAATCATGTCTTTCATTATTAATTTGTAACTCTAGTCTCTAATGATTAATGATAATCTTTTTCTACTTTACAATTGTAGGTGACTGAGCTCTTGGTTAGAGTTCTCCGCTTGGTAGATGAGGATCAAACCCCAATGGGGTATCTTTATGAGGCCATGGATAGGGCCAAAGAGGCTATTAAAAATTACTACAAGGGGGACAACCTCAAATTTGACCCCATATGGGACATTATTGACAAGAGGTGGAACAATCGGCTCCACCAATCCATTCATGGCAAGGTACTTCTTCAACCCTCATTTTCTCTTCTCTCCATCCTACGGGGATCCCAATAGAGAGGTCATGGAGGGCTTCACTGATTGCATGCAGAGGATGGTACCTGAGGTTGTGGTGAGAGACCTCATTGTGGCCGAGATGGAAGTGTACCAAAATGCAACAGGCAAGCTATTCTCCTCAGATGTGGCAAGGAGAGGAAGAAACACTCAAACCCTAGGTACAATATTTGGATTTTTAGAGTCTTTCACATGCATGATAAGATAAAAACTAAGTTACTAAAATATATTTTCACCTTGCTTTCTAACTCTTTAATATTTATCTTGCAAATTCTTGGTGGTGAAATTGGGGAGGAAATGTCCCAAATCTACAAAAACTTGCTCTTCGCATCTTATGTCAGCCTTGTAGTTCATCCAGTCGTGAGCGTAATTGGAGCTTATTCAAGGCCATTCATACGAAGAAGAGGAACAAGTTAGCACATAAACGCCTTAATGACCTTGTCTTTGTGCAATATAACCTTAAGTTGCGCATAAGAAAGGTAGAGTTAGCATCAAATAGTTCACTTGATTTGGATGCCATAGATCCTTACTGTGATTGGACATCACAAAAGCAACATCCATTGTTCACAGAGGATGACATCTATGATTTGAAGAGGCAGGCTATGGAGGAGGGTGGATTCGTAGCGGGATTTGATGACATTCCTAAGGAGGGTGAGGGCACTGAGTCTGAGAGTGAGGAGGATATAGATGATGAGTCATTGCTAGTATCAACACCATCTACATCCAGGATAGAGGTCGAGTCACGGCCACGACGGACTTCTATAGCTAGACCCCCTTCCATTCCAACAATTTTTACTAGAGCTGCTAGGAAGGGGAAGAGGAAGATGTAGACTATTTTGATATTGTACTTGACACTTGTATTTGCTTTTAGTTTTACAAAGAGAGTTATTTTTAGTTTTCTTCAGAGTTCAGACTATGGCTAGGAGCCATCAACATTCCACATGAGGATGCGATTTTGTATCCTATTTGCATTTATATATATCTAGATCAGCTTGTTTGGTTTGTTTACTCATTTACAGACTCATTAGATGCATATCCATATTGAGTTTTGCAAAAAAAATGCATTTCTTATTAAATTTAAGCAATTTTTTAAGTGCCCGATATTTTCCCGACTTATCTCCGATATTTGTCGATATCTATTTTTTCCCCCTCAGCGATAAGTTGCTGATAATGATATTTTGAACTATGGTTAGTATTATTAGCATCATCATCAAGAGTATCTTCATCACCAAAATTAATTGTAATAGAATCCAAGATACGAATAGCATTGTCATGTTTATTCATTTTAACTTTGTTTAAATTCACTTCCTCCATAGGCTCAGGCATCGATTGGTTAAAGGGAAGTGAAGTATGAGGTGTGTGAGGTAAAGCCATGTTTTGAGAGACGTTGACAGGTTCTAACATGACGCTTGCGACGATGACCACGAGCATGATGATTACGTTTGGTCTTGCTAGAAATTTGGAGAGGGGTAGGATCAATCAACATCGGGTCCTTTTCTTCTTTACGAGGAAGAACTGAAGAAACCACACTAGGTTGGGAGATAACAGGAGGATGCATAGAGGCAATAGGAGGAATAGGTGGTATAGGAAGAAGTCCACGAGAAGGACCATCCTTAGGTTTGTTAAGTTCACAAATTTTTTGAATCTTGTAGGCTTGGTACGATCGAAAGAGATAATCAGGATGGGTTTTAATGGGTTGAGGTATAGAAGGACAAAAGAAATCAAGGTTAAAAGAGTCCCTAGGCGCAAAAGGCTAATAAAGACTATGATTAACAATCATGATTTCTCCGTTACGAGGATATTTTATACATTTATGAATAGGAGAAGCCATGACATGCATGGAATTAAGCCAAGGAAGACCAAGTTTGACTTGAAACTGATCAGAAGTAGGAATGACAATAAAAGTAGTGTCCACAGTTTTACCACCAACTTGCATAGGAAAGGAAATGGAACCATGAGAAGGATAAAGGAAACCATTGCAAGTTTGAATCAAGACATCAGATTTATCATAAAAATCATTTTGCAATTGTTTACTAAAAAGATGTTCTTCAGTTATCACATTGACCATACAAGTGGGATCAACAAGGGTACCACGGGAAGGAAACCACTAACCCTAGCGACAATGTAAAGAGAACCATTTGGTGCTTTAATTGTTTCAGCAGGATCAAAGGTAATGCAAAACTGAAATTGAGGTTTAAGTTTAGGCTTAGGTTGAATAGACTCAACTTGATCGACAATATGATTAGTTTCATCCATTTCTCTTCATAATCAATGTGTGTGGAAAATGAGGGTTTCTCAATAGTGTTAGTTGAATGAGATGGCAAAGGATTAGTATAAATTTGCAAATTCTGATTAGGAGGTGCAACAAACTTATTGTCATGATTGATATCAGCATATATGGATATAGTATTAGAATCAATAAGATCTTGAACCACTTTTTCAAGGAAAAGCATTTTTTAGTATCATGACTAGGTTGACGATGGTATTGGCAAAAGGCTTTGGGATCAAAGTATTTAGACGTAGGTTTGGATGGGTCAATTGGCTTGATAGGAGGAAATGTTAACACATTAGCATTCATTAACTTCAACATGACATTATGCAAAGATTCAAAAAGCTGAGTAAAAGTACGAGCATGTCTAAAAACCAAAGACAAAGGATCCACACCTTTGGATGTTGTTGCCACTTGTTCATCAATAGTGTTGGATGAATTGTTGATTTTCACATAGTTTTTTTTTTTTAAACTTGTTGAAATTGGATGCGGCATCACTCTTATCATTGGGAACATGAGCCATCGGAGTGTTGCTCTTGAATTTACTCACTTGAAGTTGATAATGATGAAGCACTGCACACAATTGTGAAAAGGAAGTAAACTCAGTAAAGAGAATCTTATCTCTAATGTCTTTTTGTAAATTAGCAATAAATATGCGTTGAATATCAATATTAGCACAGGATAAGAAATCTGAGCATGCAAATGCTTAAATCTACTGATAAAATCACTAACTTTTTCTTTAACACCTTGTTTACAATTCATTAAATCAGTTAAAGAGATTTTAGGACCAATGTTGTTTTGAAATTGTTGAATAAAATCATTAGCAAGCTTATGGAAGGAATTAATGGAATACAAAGGAAAAGAACAATACCATTGCAAGGCCTTGTCTCGAAAGGCTCTAGTAAACAACTTTGTCATGAACTTATAATCATGAGAAAAATCACTACACAAGGTTTGGAAAGTCTTAACATGAGTCACAGGTTCACCCTTACCATTATAAGTGTCAAGATGAGGAATCTCAATAGTTTGTGGGATAACTGCTCGGATAATATCCATGGACAAAAGACTAGAAATATGACATGTAGGAATGTTGAATTTAGATTGAGTCAAGGAAGCAAGTTGTTGCTATAGAGAAGACACAGTTTGAGCTAGGCTATTGATTGTAGAATCAGCAGAAGAAATGATAGGAGAAACATTGGAAATATTAGGAATGTTGTTTGAAGCGGAATGAATGTTTGAAGAAAAATGAAGCATGTTAGGAGGATTAGGATATGAGAAGTGAACACTATTTGTAAGAAGGCATAGATGAAGGAAATGAAACACATGGGACACTGATGGGAATAGAGGGAAGAATAGGATTAGAGAGACTCACATGTGTAGGATTTTAAGTTTGAATTGAAGTTGTGACAAGAGGTGGAGCATAAGTGGAGATTGTAGGAATAGGCAAAGAAGTTTCAACATTTGTAGAAGGTGGGACAAAACCTAGGTCTTGAGCACATTCCGTCATAGGTTTGACATTGTTATGAACCAAATGAGAAATAGTACGCAAGAGGTTAATGCCTTGCTCATCATTATGAATAAGCTTCCTTAAGCCTTCTACACCGAAAAGGGCTTTAGGATTATAATTTTCTTGAGCTAGCCATTGTTCAAACTTTTCAAAGTCATGAGTAAGCTTTTGGACTTGAGAAGGAAGAACTCTTAATGCTTCATCTTTATTATGGGAAGAATGAGAAGAGTTGTTTTCCATGATAGGATTAAGATCATTAGAATGCATGTTGGCCTCATCAAGATTCCTAAGAAAGAAGGAAGGTTCAGGATCAAAAGAGCCCATGAGTCTATGACTTCTTCTAATTGGAATGCTATAAGTTGGACTTAAAGTGATAAAGCTCATACACAAAGGAATGAAAGGAAAAGAATATACAAAGCAATTTGAAAGGAATATGCAAGTGTAGCAAATTTAACTAGAAAATTGAAGCATGTAATTAGGAAATATATACAACTAAATGTATACAATTTAACAAATGTCTACAATGTAGATCTAGATATGCAATGTAAAAGAGACCACACAAAGAAGATCTAACTACCCAATGAAAAAGGAGATCACACGAAGAAGGCAATGTTACGAGTCGGGCTCACCAAAAATGTATGATGAACCTATACTTACCATGTGAAGATGCAAACGAGATCACACAAAGAAGATCTAACTACCCAATCAAAAAACATGAAAGCGTTGGGTTCACCAAAAATGTATGGTGAGAAACGGTCATTGTTGATGTTTGGTAGCTTCAATCAAATAAACCTATGAGACAATACTATTGTAGATATATATATACATATATATATATTATATATGAGATATAATTTGTTAGTCCTGACCGGTTACTAAGAGGGGGGGTGAATCAGTAAATACAATTTATATTCTTTAATTTATTCTTCTAACCAGAATCTTGCAGATTTAAAAGAATAAAACAATACTTATAAATAAAAATTGAAATGTACAGGTCAACACAACATATCTACGTGGAAACCCTCAGTTAGAAGGAAAAACCATGGTGGGATAGAAACCACAACTTCACTACTGTGGTAATAAATGTGCCCTGTTAAAGACTTACAAAACACTTGTGAGAGTGCTACTCAGTAAAGGGATTTGGTAGAAGACTTATTAGGATCTTGACCTTGTTAGGAGTCGCCTGGTAAGAGGACTTTCAACATCAATAAAGATGTTACCCGGTAAAGGGATTTATACAAAGAACCTATTAGGGTTCACCCTGATAAAGGGATTTCAATATGCTTTACAATATAAAGCAATGATCTATGATGACACTTTCTGTCTAATTAGATCATACCTATTACCCTTTCCTCTGCTTGGTTGTTGAACCTTTCACTTCTCAGAAGATTCTCTTTCTCCTGCTCTGTACGCTCTCAATATTCAACAACACTTGTGTATTCTTTGACCTATATTTATAAGAGGTTAATCCTATTAAAATGCTTCTCACGGTTCCGCCAAACTATAAACTCACCCATAAATCATGCATGCAAAAAAAAGCTTGCAAAATGATGCCGAGTTTACCTTGAAACACTCATAGATGAAATAAAGCTAACTCCAGTTAAAAAGCTAACTTTAGTTTCAACTGTGAATGCTCCGTAGAATCCGGTTTTAACTGAGACTGCTTATTATGCACTCAACCGGTAATAAACTTGTACCCGGTTGGTCATACCTTCCCTGTATGTCTCGTAAGACCGATTGAAAACACTTAGACCGGTACAAGCGTGACTAGCAAAGTACACCGCTTACTTGTTTGGTCTATCGGTGCATATACTAAAGAGTACCATTGCTTGTTTAGTCTATCGGTGCTCCGATGGGATTGATGTTTGCCTTTGACTTTACCAATGACAACTTAAATCTATCAACAATCTTCTCCTTTGGCATTGGTGGCAAAACATCTACTGAACTCTATCATCATATCACCTGTGTTGTAGACTTCCCCTGTAGGTGTTCTGTGATCTCTGCTTATCTGCTCTCTGTTGATCTTCTTCTTTCCTATTCACCATATATCACCTCTCCTGTAGACTTCCCCTGTAGGTGTTCTCTGATCTCTGCTTATCTGCTCTCTGCTGATCTTCTTCTTTCCTATTCACCATCTGATCTTCGGAATGCTCCGTATAATCCGGTTTTAACTGAGACTGCTTATTATGCACTCAACCAGTAATAAACTTGTACCCGATTGGTCATACCTTCCCTATATGTCTCATAAGACCAGTTGAAAACACTTAGACTGATACAAGCATGACTAGCAAAGTACACTGCTTACTTGTTTGGTCTATCGGTGCATGTACTAAAGAGTATCAGTGCTTGTTTAGTCTACCGGTGCTCTAGTGGGATTGATGTTTGCCTATGATTTTACCAATGACAACTAAAATATGTCAACAATCTTCCCCTTTGGCATTGGTGGCAAAACATCTGCTGAACTGTATCATCATATCACCTGTCCTATAGACTTCCCCTGTAGGTGCTCTTTGATCTTTTCTTATCTGCTCTTTGTCAAAGGGTTGTTATGTTTGGAAATGTGGCTTTTTATACCTGTAACTTATTGAAAATATCCTTATATATTTTCTTTGCTGAATCAAGGAATGGCTTCCATATGCTTGCGACATGTTCCAAATTCTTTCTCGCTACTTGCAATGAGACAATTATGTTCTCCATGTCTTCAACTATTTTGTAGTCTGGTTCCTTGATCAGGTTTTTTGCCTTGGTTGCAGTCATCTGCATTAGATCAAATGTAGGGGCAAGAAATAATTGGAATCCAATGAGATCTTGAATTCTCTTTGTCTTCTCTCCTGAAGCTTTCTTGATAACAAGAGCAAGGCTGGTCATTTCTCTGTTGTATTCTGTTGCAGAGGAGTTCTTTGCATCAAACTTGGATGAAAGAACTTTAATCTCTTCTGAAGTCTTGGAAGTTTTCTTCGTAATATCTTGAACAAAGTCTTCAAAATTTGAAGTCCTTGTGATCAGTCTTCCTACTTCCTGTACCAGTTGCAACAGCTCTCTGGTTCTTGCAGATACAGTGACCTTTATTTCTTCGACCTGTTTGTGAAGAATTTCAATTCGTTTCTTCTCATAATGATCAACTGCTAGTGTCTCCGGGTCGGTGACATCTTCTCCTATAGCTTTTGCTAGCAACTCCAATTGATCTATGATTGGCTCGTCCTCATCAATATCTATATCCGGTACAAAATTATACAAGATGTTTTGTACACTAGAGAGGACCATGTCTTGTTTCCTCTTAGTGAGTTCTTTGAGTTGTCTAGTTGACATCTTGCTTATGTCAACCATAGTTTCACTAACTTTGCTTTTCTTAGCTTTAGATTCAGTTGCAAAAGTTAGTTTCCTCTTTGATGAAGATGAGCTTGGAACATCTACCGGTTCCATTTGTTTCTTCTCCTATTCCGGTTGTTCTTCCGCAGGCTTTTCCTGTTTAGTATTTACAGGTATCTCCTGTTCCTTAGTTTTCTCTTCTTGTGATACCTACTGTTCTTGATGTACTTCCCCTCCCAGTTGTACTTCTTCCTCCGGATGGACTTCCTCTTCAGGATGTATTTGTTGTTTCAGTGGAACTTCCTCTCCAGGATTTACTTCTTCTGGTGGAGGCTCTATGAATTACTTCTCAGTAGCATGTTGCTCATTCACAACAATTTCTTCTTCACCTGTTCCTTTATCAGTAGTCATCTTTTCTGATGACTCTCCCTATACTCGTTCTTGTGGTAGAACTTGTTCTCCCAGATTTACTTGTTCATTGGATGTGAACTGTTCTGTGGGAACTTCTTGCTCACCGGTTGAAGGTTGTTCATGAGCGGTGAATTGTACCGGTGGTATCAATACTCTCTCAGGTTCCTCTTGAGAAATTTCCTGAGGACCTGTAGTACTAAGAGTACTGAAATCGTATTCTTACCAGAACTCTAGTGTAGCATTGTACACATGCTTTTCATAACCATTGATAATCTTGGCAACTCTGTTCTTTATGTCCAAGTTCATTGACACAACTTCCATTAGACCTTTTATTGTCTCTTCACTGAGGCCTGGTTTTACCTTTGCCAACATCTCTTTTGCAATTTTATTATTAGCTGCTAATCCTGTTCTCCATTTGGCCATTATTCTTTAATTTAATAAACGAGGAAATTTAGCCCTATAATCTCTAGGATTTCTGTTCAAATCCAAGGAGGTTTCCAATAGAGCAGCTTCTATTTTTTGTTTATCCTCCTCTCTTAATACATTGAACCTTTTGGCTGTGTTTGACACTTCGCCAAAATCCATGACTTCATCAACAATGTTATCTACAGTCAGTGTTCGAGCCTTACCTTTTATTGGAGACACCAGTATCATTGGTGGAGTTAGGTCACTTGATTTGTCTTCGATGATTCCAACAGTGATTGGTCCGGTTGGAGTCTTTTCCTTAACCAGTGCATCAACTCCTAGTACCCCTTTTCCTTTTCCTGTGTCAATCACCAGTGGTACTGTTGTTTTCTAGCATTCTTCTTCACTCAATGTTGATGCTGAAGAAGTGTTGTCCATGTAGAAACTCCGTCATCATGCAGTTTCTCAACATCTCCAATCAGCACTTGACTGATTCTTCTTTTGATCTTGAAACTCTGTTTGTGAAGATCCTCTTGTAGGGTTGCTTCCTCCAGAGTAAGATGATTTTGTACTTCAAGGAGAGCCCTTATTCTTAGCTCTCTTTCTTTATCAATTGAAGGTTTCTATCTTCCTTCTAGAATCTCCTGGAGATCGTCAGGTATGGTCTTATCAAGTTCAGTAGGAGAAAGGTTGAACTTATGAATACAGTGGACTAGAGCTTCTTCTATTTTTCTCCTATCTTCTTCGTTAGCCAATTCATACCTCCTTCCAACTAATCCCATTCCTCCTATTTCTTTTAATCCTTTCACAAATTCATCTTGTGGGTTTTCTTCCTCTTGGTGCATCTTCTTTCACCGGTTTTCCAGTCTTTTTGCTTGGTGTGGGAGTCCTTTTCACATATACCTTCTTTGGTTCCTTAACTGAAGACTTTTTATTCAAATTCTCCTGAATTTCTTCAAAGGTACTGAACCGGTATGCAGAGAGATCTAGGTCACTCTCTTGCAATGCTTCTATGTATGCCTTTGCCACTTTGGTGGAGATTTCATATCCAAGCTCCAGTGCATACTCAGTTTTGGGCTCCACAGCTTGAATTATACAGTGATCAGTGTTGACCAAAAAACACACCTCATCCTTGTATAAATCAACAATGGCCGAGGGAATTCTTTCCCTGGCGTGCACTCTCAGCTGGAAGGCCTCAAAGTAATCGGTCATTACTTTATTAAACTGATTTCCCAGTTTGTTAGCCATATCTCCTATTTGAATCATGACCAGTTTATTTGCTTGCCAAGTTACCTTTCCTATGCCTAAAAAGAAATTTTGATAGTAAAAGAACAAACATACCAGTAGAGTTCCATATTTCAGAAACTTCTTCACAAGATCGAGCTTCATTAAATTTTCAAAAATTTGCCCTCTTAGCATGGAGCAAATATCATACTGTGTGTTATCATGCATGATCCGGTGTGTGACATGTATACCTCCTCCTAGTACACTGTTGAGGTTGCTCGACTAATAGATTTTGTACCCTATCACCGCAGATGCAAATTGAACGCCCTCGTCCTCTATGTTGTTAACAGTCATCAACCGACTGTTGGACTTCGACTTGGTTAACCTTGCGACTAAAGCATTCGCAATGGTTCTAAGGGTAAGAGCTTTCCCTTTGTCACTCTAACCATTAACCCTTCGCAGATCCTCCTTAGTGATCGGTATGACTGTGCCTTTCGCTAGCCACATCCCTGGTTCGTGCACCCGACTCAGAACCAATCTTATCCAATCCGGTCGAAACACGGTTGGATACCTAACCCCATTGATAATTCTTGAAGTCACAAGCGTTGCATACTTATCTTGAAGATTTCCATCCTGGCAGAGTGAGAAATACTTGCTTTGGATGTAGGTTTCTCCCAATTCTTCTTGCTTGGCGTGGATGAATGGCATAATGTCTTCAGTCGGCAGAACTCCATCAGACACTGATGATAGCACTCCTGTCATATTGTTCTCTCAGTTTTGTACTTGCATGATGTCATAAACCGATTTTTCGAATTGATTTCCTTTAACTAGGTTGACAACAGATGATGATGATGCCATCGTATACGACCGGTTTACATAGACAGTTCTTGATAGGATTTACAGAGTTCACTTAGCAAAGACCGTAAATCAAAGCAAGAAGAGATTACTCAAGCATAAGAAAGCAAAAAATCACAATTCACAATGTAAAGTGAAATGAGTAATCTTCCTTCCCTTAAATAGACTTAGGGTTTAACGGTAATTACCAAATGGTAACAATTGTTAACGGCTATAGCATTAATTACCTTTCCTGATCTTTTCTTCGACAACCGATTCTCATGTACTAACTTGTTGATCAAACCTCAGTTGAAATGTCAGCACTTACCAGTCATACCGGAAATAGTATACAGATTACCTGTTCCCTTTAAGCCCTTAGGCTCAGTTTGCTGAAGAGACATCACCATTAGCAGATGATGACCTTTCCTCTGTTTTCTCCTTAGCGGAGTTCTTTTATTCCTTTTTGAACCAGATTTTCTTGACTTCTTTCTTAGTCTCTTTTCCCTTGTTGCCCTTTTGGTTGGGAGACAAGGTCTTCTTTACCGGTTTGGCCGATCCTTTTCTTTTGTTCATTGGCCGGTTCCTGCATTCTTTTGCTAGATGCCCGATCTTGTTACAGTTGTAACAAGTCATCCCGGTTGCTCTCCATGGATTTACCCTTCTCTCTTTGTTCATGGATGAGTGACATCGAGATTTGCTATGGTCGGATGTTCCACAGTTAGCACAGTTGTTTGTGCTCTGGTTTGTGTTCCTTTTGTGGAATACCGGTCTCAGTGGAGATTTGAATGCCATGGTTTTAGATCTGCATTCATCTGCTTTGTGTCCAAACTTGTTACATGCATAGCAGTAACCTTTGAAGCTCCCTCTGCTTCCACTGGACACACTGGTGGAACGTGACCTACACTAAAAGGTCTTGTGGAAATACTTGTAACAGTTGCTGCAGTAACTGTTAGAAGTAAATGGTTTCACCGGTGCATTTCTGCAGTCATTTGTAGTATCACCCGGTTTACCACAATGATTGCAAGAGGTTTTGAAGGCGTACTTACCTTTATCTTTTGCCCGTTTCTTCTTTTCCTTCTTGCTCTTCTTGACTTTAGAGGATTCACTGGTTTCATGGTTGCTTTGACTGGTGTACTCAAGTCTTGTGGGATCCTTGTGCTTTCTTTGAGCCTTCAATTGCTCATCAAGCTTTGCTGAGCTTTCATTGTATCTTTTGAGTGTATCATTTCTCTCTTCAAGAGTTTTCAGTTGTTCCTTCAGTTGATACATTTCAATAGCCAGCCTTTTGCATGCATCATCTTTATCATGCCATTTCTTGTGCATGTTTGCATTTTCTTGTGTAATTATCTGCATGTCTTCTTGAAGTTGTAGAACAACAAGATCACTTTCCCTTACCGCATCTTCTGCTAGATTTCTTGCTCTTTCAAAGGTTGCTAGTGATTTCACAACACTGTTCCTTTCATCTTTGGCTTTCCTCTTTACCTCAATGATTTCAGTCATTCTTAGAGTATTGCCTTCCTGCTCCCTTTTCAGGTTGGAAATCTAAATGGTTAGAATCTGATTCTTTTCCATGAGATTAGAGACCGCCTCCTTTGCTTCATCAGATCCACTTTGCCCAGAGAGTTCTTCAATTGTTTCATTGCTCTCACTCAGTTGTAGAGCCAACTCTTTTCTATTAGCAAAAGACCTCCTCAGTGTGTTCTCGAGAGAAGCAATTTTTTCATTAGCTTCCTCAAGCTGCTTCTGATACCTGTAGCCCTCCATGATCTTTCCTCAAGCGGTTAAGCTTTATATCTTTGAGAACCTAAGGCTCTGATACCAATTGTTAGTCCTGACCGGTTACTGAGAGGGGGGAGTGAATCAGTAAATACAATTTCTATTCTTTAATTTATTCTTCTAACCAGAATATTGCAGATTTAAAAGAATAAAACAATACTTATAAACAAAAATTGAAATGCACAGGTCAACACAACATATGTACGTGGAAACCCTCTGTTAAAAGGAAAAAACCACGGTGAGACAAAACCCACAACTTTACTACTGCAGTAATAAAGGTGCCCTGTTAAAGGCTTACAAAACACTTGTGAGAGTGCTACCCGGTAAAGGGATTTGGTAGAAGACCTATTAGGATCTTGACCTTGTTAGGAGTTGCCTGGTAAGAGGACTTTCAACATCAATAAAGATGTTACCTAGTAAAGGGATTTATACAAAGAACCTATTAGGGTTCACCCTGATAAAGGGATTTGAATATGCTTTACAATATAAAACAATGATTTATGATGGCACTTTTTGTCTTATTAGATCATACATGTTACCCTTTCCTCTGCTTGGCTGTTGAACCTTTCACCTCTCAAAAGATTCTCTTTCTCCTGCTCTTACGCTCTCAACATTCAACAACACTTCTTGTGCATTCTCTGACCTATATTTATAAGAGATTAATCTTATAAAAATACTTCTCACGATTTTGCCAAACCGTAAACTCACCCATAAATCATGCATGCAAAAAAAACTTGCAAAATGATCCTGAGTTTACCTTGAAACACCCGTAGATGAAATAAATGTTGGCATTAAGAGATGGTAACCGGTAAGCCTGCTACCGGTACATGTATTGTCATTGATTGATAAAAGAGGATAGAGATTTGTCATTTCTCTAAAGTCTAAAGATCTAAGGAGATTAGTATGAAAAGAGGCTGGTTTGGCAACCGGTGACAACATGCAAGAAAGAAAAGATTGTAATCGAGAGCAACCGGTCACTACACAAAGCATCAACAACTGGGTAATCTATATAGTCAAGGAAAGAAGGATTCAACCGTCAACCGAGGATCTGGATACAACCGGTGTAGACAAGCACAGAGGAAGTAAAGGTACAAACCAGTGTCAACAACACAACCGAGGAATGTGTGACCGGTAAGCAAAATAAGGGACAATGACAAGTCAAAGACTCTTACCTGTTCACAACATAAGGATCTCAACCGATCTAGTAAAGACTCCAGTATGAACCAAGGAAGTCATAGTCAACTATCTATTTCAACCAACTCTTTAACCGGGATTTCTTGCACTAAATCCGAAAGACTTTGAGTTAACATGGTGATCGGTTTAAGGTGCATTTGGAGGTTTTAAAGCCGGAATCTGTGGCTTTAAAATGAAGAGTTATCTCTTATGAAGGAAAGGTGTTTGACACACATCTATTGTTTTCTTCATAAAGCAGATAAATGAAGGGCATGCATCGGATGTTTCCTCGGTAAACTGATACTCCACTGAGTGATGTATCCAAAAGGGATCTGAAGTTAGGTCATGCATGAGAAGTGCAATTAGGGCAAGAATTTCTTCTGCCTATTGAGAATTTGAGTTGCCTTCATTCTGCCGAAGAAAATAGTGAACCTGAAAGCTTAAAAGAAGCTAGGGAAAATTGAGAAGAGAAGAGTGGGCAAAGAAGCACAACAGTAGAGGAAAACACACCTGCGGCAACCGGTGATGCTTCTTAGTTGAGCACAAACAAAGATCTTATCAGGCTATGCAAAGCCATTTGTAAAAGGTCAATCTTTCTATTGTTTTCTAGCAATTACAATAGTTAAATCCCAGTATTTGGGTGGACTCTAACAGGTCCCTTGTATCAAATCCTTTAATCGGGTGACATCTTTCAAGGTGTTCTAAGTCCTCTAACCAGGCAGGCACTATCCGGCCTTATTGTAACAAATCCCTTAACCGGGTCGCATCTAATAGTGCGTTGTAATCCTTTAACCGGGAAGGCTCCTAACAGGGCGTACTCCAGAAGAGTACAGAATTTGTGAGGTCTCCTCACACCGTGGTCTTCACCCTAATCGGGTTTCCACGTGATAAATCTGGTGTCACTGTGTGATTGTTTGCTTGCTGTTATTATATGCTTGAATCTGTTTGGCTTACAGTTATAAGTATACTTCACCAGGTTTAAAGAGAAAAGTTTTAGAGGTGTTGATTCACCCCTCCCCTCTCAGCACTGGTCGGGACTGTCATAAAGCTAACTCCAGTTAAAAAGCTAACTTCAGTTTCAACTGTGAATGCTCCATATAATCCGATTTTAACTGAGACCGCTTATTATGCACTCAACCGGTAATAAACTTGTACCCGGTTGGTCATACTTTCCTTGTATGTCTCATAAGACTGATTGAAAACACTTAAACCGGTACAAGCGTGACTAGAAAAGTACACCACTTACTTGTTTGGTCTACCGGTGCATATACTAAAGAGTACCGGTATTTGTTTAGACTACCGATGCTCCGGTGGGATTGATGTTTGCCTTTGACTTTACCAATGACAACTTAAATATGTCAACATAATTTATATATATATTCATTATATATGAGATATAAATTCATATATATCTAAAGTATTATTGTGTTAGAGAAATTAATATAATAATACTATAGAAATACTATATATATATATATATATATCATATTAATTAAAAGAGTATGTGTTAATGAATAGACATGTCCTATGAAGGGACATGTCTATCCATGTCTCATCCACAATATAAATAAGAGAGAGATTGTTGGCTTTGAAAAACACATACAATAAGGAGTGCTCTTACATTTGCAGTGATCCTCACAAAATCAACATGGTGTGAGAGTCGGGCTGCAAATGTAAGAGAATAGTTTGTTGATGGTGAATGTGTGGTTGTCTCAGAAAATACAATCTCAGTACGGGGACCATATCTCACAAATATGCCGTTGGATTTTGCTGCATTTTTGATATGTTGGTGATAAACAAATTTCGAAGAATCTCATCGGAGTGATTGGCGAGAAAGTGTCAGATTCAAAAGTTATGACCGACTGTGTACGGGTCTATGTGAAATTCAGTGAGTGAAGTTGATTTGTAGACTTTTGTCCACACCAAGTGCAAAGAATAAGGTCAAGTGAATTGTAGCAGATTTGTCAAGCAAACTTCAGAGATTAATATTGGAAACTATGTCATTCTTGAAGCGGCTTTCATTAAAGAGACATATTAATTTGTTATGATCATGGTCAAGCATTAACAAAGAAGCACGTATTCAAAGAATGGTGTCTCTTTCTAGAAAGCAAACTTTAATTATAGAGTATCACCTCTCTTGGAGCAATCAAGTCATTTCACAAGAAGGCATAAGCATTGTTCAACGATATAAGAGTGAGAATTTTACATTGTGGGGAGAATAATAACCAATATTATATTACCATTTGAACCATCCTTAGCGAGGAGATGATTCAAAGGGGAAATGTCTTTCAAATAATCTGAGAAGGTGTTTTCTGATTTGATGTATATGGACCTTCATTGAAGTAACTTGTGTCAAAGATGTTGATGTGCAGATAAGTATTTATTATTCTTGAGTATTACTTTATCTATTTGTATTTCTATATGTACTATAAGAGCTATTTGCCTTGATCTTTTCCGTGGATGCTCTTGCAGGAAAAAGAAGATTGATATCAAATTTAGAGGGAGTTTGACTCTTCGGAGGTAACTTTGGACAAGGAGATCAAAATATTGAAATCAGATTCAAAGGGAGTCTAACAAGGTTATCTTAAGTAGTCTTGGATGAAAAGATCAACAAACTAATATCTGCTCAATGAGTTCTTCTCTGTGAGAGAAGTTCGAGCTGAGGTCCCTTGTTTCCACCCTCTGCGCTGAGGCATGGTGGATATCATGTGTTAATGGGCCTGCCCCCTATGTACATCATGAGGAAGTGATGACTTCCAAATGATTATCACTTGTATTTGTTAAAGTTATTGAAAGGTGACGATCTTAAAATAACTTGATCTTCTATCATGATAGACATCTTATGATGGCTGAAACAGATCATGATAGATGATATCTTGCATGGTGGATTGCGTTCCTTAAATAGGCCATGATCTTCTATCATGATAGACATCTTATGATGGCTGAAACAGATCATGATAGATGATATCTTGCATGGTGGATTGAGTTCCTTAAACAAGCCATGATCTTCTATTGTGATAGACATCTTACGATGGCTAAAAAAGATCATGATAGATGATAGGAATGTTCCAATGGTAAGTGCACATTACCTATGGACATTTGTTGAGTACTTGGTGGACATCATGAGACTTGATGTTGGTAGGCCATTACTCTGAGTACTTGGTGAATATCATGTGACTTGATATTCTGTAGGCCAATGCTCCCGATATCATGAGATGATATCTTTATAAACTTTTGAGTACTTGGTGGACATCATGAGACTTGATGTTGGTAGGCCAGTATTCTGAGTACATGGTGAATATCATTTGACTTGATATTATGTGGCCATTACTCCTAATATCATGAGATGATATCTCTATAAACTAGATATTACATTGAGGTAATATTTAACCATGTGTTTATCCTCCCTAGCTAACAGGGAGTGTTGATGTTTGGTACCTTCAGTCAGATAAACTTATGAGACAATACTATTGTAGATATTATTGAGATACTTAGGTGTCTCGTGCTTTAGACTCATATTATTGGTTATCCAATCCGACTGTAAGTTTTGTAACTACGATTGAATATTTTGTTGTTGTCTACTAAGATTTAAATGCAAAATTTGTATGTCATTGTATGGTTGGAAATGGTCATCAATGGTAGACTCCCACTTCCCTATACCAACATTTGGAAGGAGGCCCCAAAATGTAACCCCTTTAGGACTGAAATCTGATCAGCACAACCCAAGTAGATATAGGGGTGATAATGCATGGTCTAAGTCTTGAGGGATGTAGATTCAAGGGTCTCTTTTTGTCTATGTAAAAGTGTAAAGATAGAAGTAGAGTATATATGCAAAGTAATGAAAACTATACACTCATACAATGATAAACAACACGATATCAGATCTGATATATCAAAGTAAGTGCTTTTAAAGAACAAGAATGAAAATGTACTCACCTTGAGGGTTAGAAGAGGAAGCTACTTCAGATTTGCAAAAACCCTGTCAAACGGTGTCGGAACTAGAAACAGATTGAGATCTGAAACCCTGATGACTGTATTTGTTGACTGTGAAATTTTCAGAGCTATAAGAACATGTCGAACTTGGTGCAACATGTACCAGGTTAGATCGACCTATACCTTGTATGGCTGAAAATGCAGGTCTCGAGACTATGAACAATACTGCACCACCAAATATGCAAAATCTGATCCCAAATCTCCACAAAACCCTATATGTGCACACAAGGAAAAATGGGGAAATTATTGGGGGGAAAAGGCTTTCCTTGGTCAAGCCCCTGAATAGGAATTAACCTTGAAATGAAATAGATAAAGCATATAAAACAAGATAAATGTAAATGTTACCTTGCTTGTCAAACCCTTGTGGATGGATACGGATCCGTTGTATCCACAAAGATGTATGCCAGAATGTTTGTCCAATAGATCTAGGATCTCTTCACAAATGCAATGGATCTATAATTGCCAAATCCTAGATCATGAATGAATGTATGCTTGATATGCTTGAATGAAGAAGGATGTTGATCTTGAATGATAGCTCTCAAATCTTGGATCCAAAAATCTTGCTTGCTTGAAGTCACCACAAAGCTTCTTGAATGCACCTTTAGACTTGAATGCTTGATTTCTCCTGATCACTTGATTGCTCTTGAATTGCTGGGTATGCTATGGATGCTCTTGGAAATGTGGATTTCTCTCTATGAATGTATGTATGTGTCAAAATGAGAAGAAGAGGCCTCCTTTTATAGTGATTCGGAGCTCAGATTTGCGAATGTCAGCTGCGAAAAGTGGAAAAATGACAATACTTTGCATCAGGCTCGGGAGCCAATCAAAATTCAACCTTTGGGGTATAAGTTGAGGTTGTCCTATACCCAAAGGTGTAAATCTTGAGGTAAAACTTGTGGAACTCGAGATGTATTGAGAGTTTCGGGGAAAAATGGAAAAATAAGCGGGGATATCAAGCATATACACATCCAAAATCAATGAAATCACTAAAATGGGGCCCAATAGGTCCTAGAGCTTCCAAATTAGTGGGTGCTAACTTTTTAGGACTATACAGTGATTTCAGAATCTATGTTTTAGCTGAATGTTTTATAATTTTTTGTACAATGTGCTGGATATTTTGAAATCAATTGCATGCAAATACTTGGTATAAATTTCTGTGGTAAAAGCTGGAAGAAAATATCCTTAAGGGGATATTACACACCATCAGGAAATTTAATGGACTCCAATTGCATACATATTACATAGAGCTATTTTTGTATTTCCTTTTCTTTCTGCAAGTCCCTTAGTTGAACACCATTAAACGTATCATTGAATTCTTTTGAAAAAAGAAAACTTTTCAAATCTATCAAGGTCTTTATTTTATTTTCTTTAAATTGAATTCCACCAAATTTGATCTACTTTTCCACAGGCTGTAAGATGCTACCTCTGTTTGGTACCACTGAAAATGGCCAACCCTGTCTGGTGTTTTAATTTTTAAATAAAACTTCAGCTCTGAGATATTGTTCGACTGAAATATAACTGCTTAAAAAGAGGTTGCTGAGAAATCTGATACTATTGTAAGGACACCCCCTTTGGGTGCAATTTTATTCACTTCCTTTTACTAATTCAGCTACAAGACATTTTGTCAAACATATTTGCTAGGTACAATTCATGTGGTTTTCAGATCTGAGAAGAATTGAATACTTCAAGATGAGATTCCAAGTACAGGTTGGTAGTGAGATATCAGTAGTAACTATGTGCAGTGCCAATCAAGGCCTCAAACTCCTTGTTTGATTGATCTGTAATATGGTCTCCAGCTTTTTAGGTACTTTCCAGCAGAAATGAAACAATGTCCATGTCAAAACCCCAACGATTCTATCTCTGATTCATTGTCATTGAGAGATATTGTCTTTGCAAGTTTTATAGCTTTTTTTGTGTTTTCCCGAAGTTTTTACTTTTTTTGAATTTTTTGACAATATATGAAAAACAAATAACAATGCTTGAAATGTCTAACTACAATGCTAACTTTGCACAAAACATTCTTATTCACTATTTTCCAATGAATGTCTTTTACAATGGCAATGACATGTATAAGAAATTTATTTAAAATTTATTGAGAGGAACCTGTAGCTGATCGCATGAATTATTTGACACCGCAATTTGATTTGCTGCTTCTTGGTAATGTTTATCAGCTGACGCCAAAGCTTGCAATCATTAATGGGAGGCTCCCACAAGGCAAAACGAGCCTCACTAATACCAAACGCAGGCCCTTTTTATATAAATCGCTGCCATTAAAATGGATGCCGCTGCGCCTTATAACCTGCAGCTACTTATAACTCCAAGTGCGGCCTCTTTCTAATGATGCAATCTGCATATAAAGAATGCCTTTGACCTTGCAATGTTTCCTGAGATGAAATGGGGCTGCTAGTAATTGATCTCTACAAACAATGATATCAATCTTGCCCCCTTGATGAAGCCAATGCACTTGCACAATTCATTAGAATGTTGCACTAACTCAAAGTGCTATAACAGTGAAGAATTTACAATTCCTCAAGCTGATAGTTTGAAACCCTTGTCTCAATAAGTCACTTTATAATATATGCATTAAATGCACTAGTCATTGCATATAATAAACTTCAATTTAATTATGAATTAAGCATAACTCAATTAATAATTAATAACCAAATAAATTGCATATTAAATCTTCCACATGATCAACTTTAAAAATCCAGATACTCACTGCCTAAGCTAGACACCTAAGTGCCCTTGCCAAAAAATAGCCACTAGCTAAAGTTGACTTGCTATAAATAGTAAGTCTCAGAATGAAAGCTCTGACGAGGTCACCACAACTCCATACTACTATCAAATTGTTTAGTTTCCTTGCTAAAGATAGTAACCCTGACTTTCCCGAAATAGATACTTACTATAAATAGTAAGTGGGGCAATCTGACTTAAATGAAGAGCAATCTTGAACATCCTTGACCTCTGGAGTGGGCAAATGGCCTTTGAAACTGCAAACTAAGACCCTGTATCCAGCTGATTAGCCTATGAGGGTCACTGATAGGCTAATCCTCACTGCAACCCAAGGTGAGCTAAAATGGGGAAATTACAGTCCAGGTAATGCCTGTAATATTTGCCACAACGCAGGGAGTTTTGTAACTTGGAAGCCACTTCTCACATAGTCCTGCCACAACTGTGTAGTTCCACAATTAATGATTGAGCCTGTGACCTCCCATTTGTTTCCCCAATGGATACGTAGTTCAGATAATGAACTTACAAAACTTCAACCACTCACGGTGTTGAAAAGGCAACAATCTTTGATGTATATGGCTACTGACCTTTCCACACTTATTTAAGAAACATTCAGCTTCAGAAATGGACACCCAATAATCTTCAAGCTCGTATAATTCAAAAATGCACACCTACAGACCCTAGTCAATTTTGTTCCCGAACTCTCTGAAGCCGACGCTGTTTATGTTTCTCTAGTCAGAATGATACCACTTTAGTCACAGTTTTGATCCCATCAAGCTGCGTTTCCATTCACACTGTATTTGCATGACTATTTCACGTGGAAGTATTCTCACACAAACATTTGCTAAACTTATTCATTCGCTTTGAACCTCAGCATCTGGTGAGCACATAAACCATGATACCATTACTTTGGAAATTGTTCAAACAACAGAATAGAAACAAATTCCAACATATACCAGGTGGAATTTCGACTTCACATGGCAACTCTCAATTATAATGTTTAGTCTACACATAGCTTGAATTTCAATCGTCTGCATTTTCCTGAATACCAATTATCTCTCACAGCCACCATATTTCACAGCAAACACCAGGAATTATACAGATACGTGTTACAAGGCTCATGCATTTACCACAAGTAGGTGGGGGAGAGTTCGTTACTTTGCTTCCACCATTATTTCTATTAAAAACTTAGATTTAATTCCATTGATACCCAAATAGATTAAGGAAACACCCAAGATGTAGACCATACAGTGATGATTATTTTTTTATTCTCTCCATACAGTTCTTAAAACCATTCAATGTTCAAATGACTGTCGTCTACAACCCTATCTTAAGCGGCTTGGATAGGGAAACAACAAGCCCCAAAAAACTCCCGAGCTGGAAATTAAAGTCACATGATACTCAATTTCATCTCAAAACCCAACCTTTGCCCAGGCTCTGTATGAATTGATCAATAGTGACTCCAAGGTTTGAGTGCCAAAGGATAGTGTAGTCCAACTCCCAATCCACTTTCTACACACACATACTCGACATTCATAGTAACTCTTAAATTTTCTTCAATCCTAAAACCATGCGATAGCCAGTGTAGTTTAGCTCAGACATAGCATTTACCCAAAGGTCTGTTACTATTTGATACCAGTATTCCTTTGCAAACCATGAAAAAAGGGGAAGTCATGCAGTGGTTCGAGTCATATTACTCCAAGCCCAGATAGTTTCACTGTAATGGCAGAAGATTGCAAATTATGCAGAGAATTTTGTGACACCTAACTGCTAAGTGTAATGCCTAGAAAGATTAAACTAAAAAATGCAATCCTTTAATTGCCTCAGTCTTTGTGGTAAAATAAGCATCAAAAACTATTAAAAACAATCAATATTCTGTTGAAAAATTCTAATTTCAATTTTCCCTTTACATAATTTGAACTTATGAAAACAGTCTTCAATAAGAATTGGTTCTCACCATTCCTTTTTGTCTCTGGCCAGATAATACAAATGTTCAGACTTCAATCTCCTTGTAATGTCCCTTTTTTGGGGGAAATTGGAAATTAACCTGGAATAGGAAAATGGGAATAGGAAAATTGGCATAAGTTAATTGCAATTTTGGTAAAAAATGAGAATTAATCTAATTCATAAAAAAACTTGGAATCCGATTGATTCTCATTTTGGACCAAAATTGGAATTAATTTATGCCAATTTTCCTATTCCAGGTTAATTCCAGCAACCAAACGGGCCAAATGACAACTTAATAGAGTATTAGAATGACTTTATTGGAGCTTAATGAAAATTAATAAAGTCATTTTAATTTTAAAAAGGGAATTTAAAAAAGGACAAAAAAAGAAAGGAGATGAAGAGATAGGCAAAAGGAAAAATGAAGAGTCACTACTTTGGGATTTAAGAGAAGAATGATAGATTCATTTCAGCATGCTTGGTTTATTCATTTCTTTGGCAGAGCTCTGAGAGCTTCTTGTTTCAGTTCTAGTTTCCTGAGGATAGAAACCCTTGGGATTCTTTCAGCGGATTGGACAGACCCAATTCATTTCTGGAGGGTGGATTCACGGCGGAGTTCATAGCTGAGCAAAATTGTTAGAGGTATTTCATGATTGTTTGGAAAAAACATGGCTGTAATGGTTTATCTATTTTGAGGACAATATACATCTCTATTTTCAGATATTATGTGTATTCAAAATTATCTGTTGATGAATAGAAATCAGTTCGCATTAAAATTGTATGTTCAAATTTCTGTGCTAAAACAGGAATTAATATCCTAGAGGATATTATAGTGGTATCAAAGCAGTGCATTCTGCCAGCCTGTGAGGGTTTTTATGAGTGACAGAGAGAGTGTAAGTTTGAGGATTGATTGTGAAAAGGAAAGAAGAGAGATTATTCTGAGTATTGCTGGAGAAAATAAATGCTTTTTAATATATTGTCAATGGCATGAGATTGATTATCTGGGTTTGTTATTTTGGCTATCGTTGAACAAATTTAAGTTCACAGTTTTGGTGCATAACATTTAGTGGTGGTTTTGCCTAAACTTTCTTTGGTATCGGCTATTATTGTAAAGTTTGTTGTTGATTCAGCATTGAAAAAATTAATTGTGGGCCTGATATTATTTTGAAAGAGTCTTCTAAGGATTATTTGGAGATTTATATTCTACAGGTGGATACATCAATATAAGGAGCTTATGATAACAATTATTTAAGCTGACAACTTCAATATCGCTGGGAGCTGTGAAAAAACAAATTAGAATCTCCTTGGCGATTAAATATTTCCTTGCCCAACTATGGGAGAACATTCCGATTAAATAAATTCTCTTCTTGGCCATACACGAGCAGTGTTGCTCATAGAAAACAGAAGAACAATCACCCTTGTACCATGAGAAGGAATTTACAGGAATCATTTGTTCAAGATATTGGAGCTGATAAAGGTAAAGTGCTTTGGAATTATAATTCTTTGTAGTGATCTTAGATTTCTTTGGTCGAGTTCTTCAAATACCAGTCATTCTTAGTTGGAGCATTACTGGGAATGCAGAGTTTAATTTGGAATTGGTCGACAATATAGAAAATAAGAAACCATTACATGCAACAAACTTTCGATGCTGTGAAGTTTTATAAAGTCTGAGCTTGAAAAATTATTATAATCGCTCTTTCAATAGTAATTAATATTGCAAAGCTTTGAGATTCAATTAGTGGTGGGACTTGAAAATATTTTAATAGGGACGAAGACTTTCATTGAATTCATATTGTGAAGCAAACATTAACATTACCGTGAATTTATGTTCCTGTGGAGATTATATTAAGTAGCATCGATGCCCTTTTAAAGAGAATTATATTGGTGTCGAATATTAATATTTTATCGGGTCTTTATGTGGAGCGAAATTCTTCCAATTGTCGTGACTGCTGGGTGCACTATAATATTTGGCATGGAAAATATTATTAATTCTATGACTGGAAATCAAGGACATGAGAAATTAAACAGAAGCTGTTGTAGTATATAGTCGGGCAAAAATATTTGAGAAAGAAGCATGCTTATTGGTTCATCCTCTTGCTGTGATTTATTTGATATTTGTTGTGAGCTGCTTGCCATTACTGTGAAGCATTCTTATTGGCATGGTATCAAATAAGGTGGTACCGGTCCTCTAAACACTGCCATTAATTCAAGAATACAACAGGAGAGTTTTGTCGTGGTCGGGTAACATTTACTGTGCATGCGGATTGAAAGTTTCTTCCCAACCTACAAACTGACAATTACCATAGAAGGAACTGTGTTTGGGAAAGCACATTTGAAATAAATTTATTCTTCAATCACTTGTGGTGACTAATACAGAGGTCAGCTTACTAGTGGTTCGCATTGGCAGCATTTCTGATATTCTCCAGCTGCGTTTGGGAGAGGAAAGAACCATTACTAAAGAAAACAGGGGGACTTAATATTTAAAACTGCTTTGGCAAACTATAGCCACTAGAGGTCATTATAAGGAAATATCTTAATCACTGGGTAAATATTGGTGGGATTCCTACAAGCACGGGACTCCTGAAATCAAAAGATTTTGGAATTTGGCTAAGTTTCTGGTCCAGACAATGTAATGCGGATATGGACTTGCATCTGAGCAGTCAGTGAAAGCAGACATTGTCACTTGTTTGCATATATTCCCGGCGGGAGTATTGACTGGTTTCATAGCTACAGGAGAGGCATTCTCTCTTTAAGGCCATTCCAAAGAAGTCATTTGGCTACAGGTCAAAGCTGGTCCTTATTGTTATTCTGAAAAATTGTAATGCATCTGATTTTCTCTATTAGAAAATCTCTGAGCTTCATGGTAGAATGGATTCACTAAACTTTGTTAGAGTTTGAAAGTGTACTCGGTAGCTGTCTTCATTCATTGCTGGTATTCTTGGCTTAGCATTTACGTCAGAATCTTCCCTGAGATTTCTTGCTAGTAAGTTATGTTCAGACCATGCAACATTTCTGAGTATTTATTTCTGCACCTATGTTCCTTGTTTCTGTACTTTATGTCATTAAGATTATGATCAGACCAGTCTTGAATACTCCAAACGAATGAACTTGCAACTCAAAAATAGACAACAACAGTACAGAACTAAGTAATTCATGGTGAAGAAAGGTGATGTCAGGGACAGGTTATTATAGTGCTTGCAAAAAGGTTACATTTTTTTGTTATTGACTACATAATCAGCATTCGTACAAACTGTTTGATAAAATGTCTAGATACTGATTCTTTGTGAAGTTCACTCGTGGAGACATAATTTGGCCAAGATTCTTCTAGGGGATCTTACAATGGTGTCCATTTAAATAGCACATTAAATTTGCATGACACAGTAAATTATGCAGTCATATGTCTTATTGGTGTCAAAGAGAAACAAAAAAAAATGGTCAAACAAGGGATAGCTCTTTACAATGATTATCAGATTTAAAAATGGCATCAGATGACAGTTTCGTCAAAGTGTTTGGTGAGCTATGTTTCAAACTCAATTGGGAATCACAAACAAAGAAAGAAGTTCTCATCACTCAACCAATTAGAGGGATGTTTGACAATTGTAGAGCAATCACCTTGTGTTTCATTGCAAAGTACTCTTGCTCCTATAGTGACTACCTTGAGTCAAGACAAATGGTTGAGACATTTAGATGGAGAGATAAGGCTTTTGGTTTCCACTTGTTTGATGGAGATCATAAAAATCTTGGTACCTCAAGAACCTTATGAAGCAAACATAATGAAGGAGGTACTTCAGCTAATTGTTGATAGCTTCCAATATCTTGGAGACATCAGAAGTCATCATTTCTCAAGAAGAGTTATCATACTTTGTAATGTCCCCGATTTTCCATCTTCTGGGATTAGCTTGGTTTGGCAACCCTCGCAAGCTAATCAGGTGATCAGAGGGGGTCAGATTGAGGAGCCAGTATTGGGATTCCATTCTGGAGATTCAGTTTACTAGGTCTGCTCTTCGTTCGGGTCAATTCGGTCGACTTACTATTTTTAGTAAGTGGTATTTTGGGTATGGCCAGGATTAGCAGGGTGTCTGCACGGAGTGACAGATGTTTCAAGATCGAGCTTTAGGGAATCTCCAGTTTGAGAGACTTACTATTTATAGTAAGCCTATTTTTAGCAGCTAGCTATTTTTGGCAATGGGTTATTTCCGGCAGGGCAGTTGGCGTTTGTGGCTCTGGTGTCGGAAATGAATTTGTTTCAGTCAGCAGAATTCAGTGGCTTTGATTTTAAAGTTATCGTTATTAAATTAAAGTATTTTAATTTAATAACTTAAGTACTTGATAACTTTAATGTTATAAAGTGAAATTATCATTTAAAAGCCTTTTATATTAAAAAAAATGAAATTGTGCTTTTTCCAAAAAAGTTATAAGTACAACTCGAAAAAGCACTTTCATTACCCATTGTTGATTTGATAAATTGTTTATGTGAGAATTTTTCTTGGCTTGGAAAAGCTAGGGTTTCTGGGCTTGGTCTTCATTTTTGGAGAGAGTTCTTTTGTGTTTTGTCGAGTTTGGTCTTCTTCTAGGAGAGAGCTCGATTTGATATTGAATTAAATCCAGTGCTGATGTATACTGGATTCTGGTGAAGAGTTGTTTAATTCTACAGGCAAAATTGAATTGTTCTCAAAGAATTCAATTTGTTATTTGATGAGGTCTGAATTTTATTTGGGAAATCTGCTATTATTAAGTTGCTGCACTGGATAATTGGATACGAAATTGTGGAGTGTTTCCAATTTGCCAAGGGAGGATCGAATTATTCTGAGGCTATGAAACATAGTGTAATCCAAATTTACTGATTGAAGCTTGGTAGTTACCATGCTGGTGCTGCGTGTGGGTTTTAGTAAGCCACGTGAGGTGTGACATAGCTGCGTCACCTTCCTCTAGCTGATACGGCTCTTCTCTTGGAGCCGATTTGTTTCTTTGTGACCTGCGGATGTTCTTTGGAGCATCTCCTTCCTCATGCAAAAGCAGATTGAGCATACAGCACTGCGTGAGGTCTGGTAGCATCACGACATCATTGTTTTAAGGTCACGGCATGTGAAAGGAAGCCGTGTAGTTGCTGCATTGGCCCTATGAATCAACATAGACCAGTCACGTTTTGATACAACTGAGATAACATTGCATTCCAGGCTGTGACACGAAATTCGGTTGGAGATATTGCAATTACAAAAGGGTGGCAGCTTTACCAGGTGCCAACTTTTTATATTACATTAATTGTTAGAAGTTTGTTGAGACAATATTAAAAATTAATAAATGCTTTTACGGAAATTCCCTTGTATTGGCTTGTTTATATAAAAATGGTGGAAAATTCATTGTGATGGTTATTTCTACCTGGTTATTATAAAAGAATTGCAATCTATTTCAAATTAAGGGAAAATAAATACAGTAAGAGCCAGTCCGGTTCTTCACAGTGGTATCAGAGCTCTGATCTTGCCATCCTGAAGGGGTATGAAAATAAATAATGGCAGATAGATCTGTACCGGGTGTGCACTATACCCGCAGGGGAAGAAATTCACCATCTCTTGAAGGTAGTGCACAGGGCCCACGAAATGAACAAGCAGAGAACAGGAATGATACCGGAAATGATATGGACAGGGAGGCCATAGATGCTTTCAGAGATATTGTTGATGGTCAGCATCATGTTGCAACTGTATTGCAACAACTTTCAAACACTCTACAACGCATTGCATTACCAGGTGCTAGAGATAGAGGTGCACATAGTGTTTCAGTTAGCTCACATAGGTCACGAGCTGACAACAGGCGAGCTAATGACAGGCATGTTGATGACAGGCAAGATTACAAAGCTGATCACATTGGTACTTATGACAGGCCTCATCGTCTGACATTCTTGAGGCCAGAGTTGGATGCAGTTAGTGTTGAGGCTGAGCCCTCACCATTTGTCGATGACATGGTGGCACATTTTGCAGAGTGGGATGCTCTCCCTGAGGCACTTAAAAGAAATTTAAATTTTGACACATATCTGACGCAGAAGCGTGAGCATTCCAGAGGTAGGCCAATTCGTGACACGAGGCAGAGACTTAGACAGAATGAATTAAAGCAGGCAACCAGCAAGTTGACTTTGGACCACTTCGATGGAAGTGGGAAGACTACAGCTAGAGCATGGGTCCACAAGTTGGACACTTATATTTCACTTCGTCCTATGTCTGAGGAGGACGGTATTCGATTTGCTGTGCTTCATTTGGATGGGGTTGCTCATGATTGGTGGTATCATGGGTTAGTGTCTCTGCATCATGATCATATTGTCCAGTATCAGGAGTTTGTAGATAGACTGATAGAGCGGTTTGATCGGAAGGATCCGAAGACCTACTTCAAATAGTTAGCTCAGCTGAGACAAACAGGTGGTCTTGAAGTATTCATTAGCGAGTTTCAGCATCTATCAATCATGGTATATGACATCTCCGAGAGGAGGAGAGTCATTTTGTTCATTGAGGGTTTGTCAGAGCCGTACAGAGGATGGGTCAAGTCCTTGGATCCACCTACTCTACGAGATGCTATGAAGAAGGAAAGGAATCTTGAGCCTTCTGTTTCACGGGGCAAGTCTACTCCTAGTCCTACTATTCCTCCTACAGATGAGGTACCTCCACCAGCTGTTGACAGAAAGAAGCCTGCAGGTAGATTTGATGATGCCACGCAAGAGGATTTGAGGAGGCAACTTTGCTATTGGTGCAAAGAGCCTTATGAGAGAGAGCATACTTGTGCTATGAGGCCTAAGGGCAGGGCGAATCGCTCTATGTGGGTTTATTCTGGTGAGAGTGAGGCCGAGTCTTCTCATCAGGCTGTTGGTTTTGATACAGAAGAGTAGAGAGTTACTCCAGAGTTTGGTACTGAAGCAAAACTATCTTCGATTGTGTTGTCCACCTCTGTGCCACTTCCCTCTGCTTTCAGACTAAAGGGATTAGTGGAAGGACAACCCTATGTTGCTATGTTGGATACTGGAGCTTCGTACAACTTTATTCATGAGCGACTTGTTAGTCAGTGTGGGCTTCAGGTAGAGGAGTTTGCAGGGTTTGGAGTCAAGGTAGCCAATGGCTACAATTTTACCTGTACCAGGCGCATCCGAGATCTCTCTTTGTTTCTTGGTGATTATGAGCTGATAGATGATTTCTATGTGTTTGATTTGGGGGAGATGGATGTAGTTTTAAGGATGCAGTGGATACAGGAGATTAAGGAGTTATGCCTTAGTGTGAGCCTGATGCAGATCAGATTTGAGTACCAGGGTAGTGAGTATGTGTTGCCGGGCATTGTTGATGGGAGTCTACGGACTATGTCCTTCTGTGTTGTAGATAGTGCTGATTCACGGAGACATGAGTCCATACAAGTAGAGCCGATCACATATCATGTCTCACAGAGTTCACCGTATTATGGCTCAGATCAGCAGATAGGTGTTGTTCACTTTGTGAACAACCCTTTATTTGATGTGGATGTCGGCATGACTTATGACAATCCACTGTTTGTGTGTAGTGATGATCCCTTACAGGAGATGTACGATCATGATGTCGATGACATTTGGGATCCGATTTGTGCACCGACTCATCAGGCAGTTTGCGCAAGAGGCCAGTCAGGCCTAGTTGATCAGTTTTCAAGGGTGTACACGGTGAGGAGTGCTTATAGCTTCACATTCGATCCTCACGTTTAGGATGTCTATCAATCACACAGTTCTTTAGTGCATCCCTTTTATGACTGGTATGATGAGTTGATTAGTTCGAAGACTGGGAGTAAGTCTAGTCTATTGGTTGAGTCACTTCCATGTGAGTTACTCCCGGTTGAGTTTCTCCCACGTGGTGATCCTGTTGCAGCATCATCAGTTCCGTTGTTGAGTGCAGATTCCCAGTTACTGATGTTGGTACTGTTGATGTTGTTGACTTCTTTACAGGAGTATGAGGTGGATCGAGACATTATTCATGACCATCCTTGGGATCCAGGTGGTTTGTGATGCTGCATATTTTTCCTGATTGCTTGAGGACAAGCAATCTTGGGAAGGGAGGACTGTAATGTCCCCGATTTTCCATCTTCTAGGATTAGCTTGGTTTGGCAACCCTCGCAAGCTAATCAAGTGATCAGAGGGGGTCAGATTGAGGAGCCAGTATTGGGATTCCATTCTGAAGATTCAGTTTACTAGGTCTGCTCTTCGTTCGGGTCAATTCGGTCGACTTACTATTTTTAGTAAGTGGTATTTTGGGTATGGCTAGGATTAGCAGGGTGTTTGCATGGAGTGACAGATGTTTCAAGATCCAGCTTCAGGGAATCTCCAGTTTGAGAGACTTACTATTTATAGTAAGCCTATTTTTAGCAGCTGGCTATATTTGGCAGTGGGTTATTTCCGGTAGGGCAGTTGGCATTTGTGGCTCTAGTGTCGGAAATGAATTTGTTTTAGTTAGCAGAATTCAGTGGCTTTGATTTTAAAGTTATCGTTATTAAATTAAAGTATTTTAATGTAATAACTTAAGTACTTGATAACTTTAATGTTATAAAGTGAAATTATCATTTAAAAGCCTTTTATATTAAAAAAAGTGAAATTGTGCTTTTTCCGAAAAAGCTATAAGTACAACTTGAAAAAGCACTTTCATTACCCATTGTTGATTTGATAAATTGTTTATGTGAGAATTTTTCTTGGCTTGGAAAAGCTAGGGTTTCTGGAGTTTGGTCTTCATTTTTGGAGAGAGTTCTTCTGTGGTTTGTCGAATTTGGTCTTCTTCTAGGAGAGAGCTCGATCTGATACTGAATTAAATCCAGTGTTGATGTATACTGGATTTTGGTGAAGAGTTGTTTAATTCTACAGGCAAAATTGAATTGTTCTCAAAGAATTCAATTTGTTATTTGCTAAGGTCTGAATTTTATTTGGGAAATCTGCTATTATTAAATTGCTGCACTGGATAATTGGATACGAAATTGTGGAGGGTTTCCAATTTGCCAAGGGAGGATCGAATTATTCCGAGGCTATGAAACATAGTGTAATCCGAATTTACTGATTGAAGCTTGGTACTTATCATGCTGGTGCTGCGTGTGGGTTTTAGTAAGCCACGTGAGGTGTGACATAGCTGCGTCACCTTCCTCTAGCTGATACGGCTCTTCTCTTGGAGCCAATTTGTTTCTTTGTGACCTGCGGATGTTCTTTGGAGCATCTCCTTCCTCACACAAAAGCAGATTGAGCATACAGCACCGCGTGAGGCCTGGTAGCATCATGGCATCATTGTTTTAAGGTCACGACATGTGAAAGGAAGCCGTCTGGTTGCTGCATTGGCCCTATGAATCAACATAGACCAGTCACGTTTTGATACAACTGAGATAACATTGCATTCCAGGCTGTGACACGAAATTCGGTTGGAGATATTGCAATTACAAAAGGGCGGCAGCTTTACCAGGTGCCAACTTTTTATATTACATTAATTGTTAGAAGTTTGTTGAGACAATATTAAAAATTAATAAATGCTTTTACGGAAATTCCCTTGTATTGGCTTGTTTATATAAAAATGGTGGAAAATTCATTGTGATGGTTATTTTTACTTGGTTATTATAAAAGAATTGTAATCTATTTCAAATTAAGGGAAAATAAATACAGTAAGAGCCAGTCCGGTTCTTCACATACTTAAAGCATTTGCAGAAATCAGATTGAGTAATCTTATGCTTGACTTGAGACAATATGACTTAATACACACTATGTTTCAATATTTCTTGGTCACAATCAAGAAAGAACACAATGGAGATGTTATTGCAGCCATGCAAAGTATTATGGTTATGTCAATTAATGAGAGATTCTCATTTTAAGCCCCTTCTATATATGTTGTTAGCCATCTCAAGACAAGAACAAAGAGTCTAAATCTACTTATGAGTTGGTCAACTAGGTGCTCAAACACTATATGCGGGAAATTGAGAAATTCAAAAAAAATGGGCTGAAGAAGAATTAGTCTCATAAAAAACACAGGTTACAGGGTCTCCCAAAAAGAGTAAGAACCAAATGAGGAAAGAGCACATTTGTTTTCCATGTCAGGAGGCTTGGACACCAGTTCATCATTGTGGAGTCCATAAGAAGGAAGATCTATTGCAGCCAAACGGTGATAAGGTCAAAGATATGGATGTAAATGGAGCCTTCATTCATGAGGAGAAAGCTGAAACAAACACATCTGATTTTGGGCATGCTGAAAGCAAACGTGATGATGATTTCCAACCAGCTAAGGATGATATTATGGAGGAAGAATCAGTTGCTATAGAAGAGAGGTATACTAAACTCTTAATTGGTAATTTGCAAATTACTATTGACAAAACTAGTGAAGAGAACTCTTTTGAATCCATATATGATCATTATGCTATTCCATTATTACTTCATGAAGAGTGCTTGACATCATCTATATAAGCAATTAAGTGTGATGGTGATAATGCTCCCACAGTTGAGAACAAATCAGAAAACTTAACGTGTGACAATCCATGTTCCCTAGATGAATTTGAATGAAAGCCCTTAGCATTGCAAAATTTGAAGGATAGATTGTTGGTCTCAGAGGAGAGGGTTGTGCAAGTATTAACAAGGGTTGATGATTCTCACAAATATATTGAAGATCTTTTTTGGAAAACTTAGAGTGATGAGAGGCAAAAAGAAATTGCATGTGGTGTTACTAGTCTCAATTGCACACCATCAAAGAAACATTTGGAAGAATGAAATCAGAATACTTGCTGCTGTTAATAGATAGAGATCTTGCTCTCAAATTTGGGGAAGACAAGGAAAATGAGGCTGATGATGTTTGTTACCAGCTTAGCATGGCTCATTTCTCTCTATACAAATCAGAAAATCAGATGTTTGTTTTATTTACAACCAAAGATCAAGAAGTTGCTACAAGGGAGATGGAGATCAAACCAATAGAAGAAGGGATTGATGAACTTTTAAAGGAAGTTATGGGAGACAATGATTTCAGCAATTTACATACTAGGGATATCCAATGTGTTGAAGAATTCCACAAAAAAGTACCTTGCAGCCTTGTGACATCACCGCCTTTGACCACTTGGGAAGGACATGCAAAATGTCAGCATTTGGTGATAGATGAGGAACCCAAAATTCTGTTTTGGGGCAGCAGAAGTTCACTTTATCATTCACATGAGCTTGCAGCCTTTACACATGGGAAACTTGACAAAGAGAGGTTTACAAGTGTAGGTACTCAAAATGCAAGTATGAGCCATAAAATTTTCAGGGAAGAGGTTCTTGAAAGGGTTGAAGACATGATACAAAAGTATGGTAGTAATTCTGATTTTTGTAACAGAAATCATATTTCTCTTCATCATCATGAGGTAACAACTTTTTCACATTAGGATGATGATAAGAAGGTTTTAATTAGTTCTGAAATTTCTCTTGATGGTGATCAATTCTTTGGAGAAGTTGATTTTGTTGATGACACTTGTAGTGGATCAGACACTCAAGGGATGTTTTTAATGGGTGATTAGGAAGTTATGGGAGACAATGATTTCAGCACTTTACATACTAGGGATATCCAATGTGTTGAAGAATTCCACAAAAAAGTACCTTGCAGCCTTGTGACATCACCACCTTTGACCACTTGGGAAGGACATGCAAAATGTCAAAATTTGGTGATAGATGAGGAGCCCAAAATTCTGATTTGGGGCAGCAGAAGTTCACTTTATCATTCACATGAGCTTGCAGCCTTTACACATGGGAAACTTGACGAAGAGGGGTTTACAAGTGTTGGTACCCAAAGTGCAAGTATGAGCCATAAAATTTTCAGGGAAGAGGTGCTTGAAAGGGTTGAAGACATGATACAAAAGTATGGTAGTAATTCTGATTTTTGTAACAACAATCATATTTCTCTTCATCATCATGAGGTAACAACTTTTTCACATCAGGATGATGATAAGAAGGTTTTAACTAGTTCTGAAATTTCTCTTGATGGTGATCAATTCTTTGGAGAAGTTGATTTTGTTGATGACACTTGTAGTGGATCAAACACTCAAGGGATGTTTTTGATGGGTGATGAAGGCAACTACAATTCATTATTAGTTTTGTCACTGAATTTTTCTGACATGGCAATTGTTTATTTATTGGTTGGTGATTCAATCTTCATAGATACTTCATGTTTTAGTGGTTGTCCTATTGGGTTTACCATTGCACTTTCAGAGTTACCATGGTCTACAATGGCCATTGAGTTCCAGGGAGATTTGAGGAGACATGATTACTTGTGGGATATTGCATATGAGCTTGATATTGTTTTAGTACAGAGGTTTGGTGACAACATCGATATCATTCTTATTGCTGACTTGGGTTACAAAAACATTTGGTGGCCTAGTGAGTTGATATATGTGCATATGGTAGTCATCTCTCACAAATTTTGGGACTACTTATTTAGATGGATGATACAGGAAGATGATATAATGATAGACATCAATTTCTACTCCCACGGTCGGATTGATAGATGGGTTTGGGATCTGGGTGTTGTTAGGATGGGTGCTCCGTTTCGTATGGATCATGATGATTTGCTTCGCAACTTGAGGCATAGTGCTGTTATTTTCAGAGTGGTGCAACATATTGGTGAAGCAGCGTTTTTGAGATTGCCTTGGGATCCGAGGATCTTATTGATGAATGAGTTGCATCTAAACATTTTGCTTCACAGTGTGACACATTTCGATTAAAGTTGTCCTAGAATGTGACATAGAGCTGATTCCAGATTTATATGGGATCCTGGTATTGGTATGCAGATTCATGATTGCTTGAGCACAAGTAATCTCTAAGGAGGGAGGACTGTAATGTCCCTTTTTGGGGGGAAATTGGGAATTAAATGACAACTTAATAGAGTATTCGAATGATTTTATTGGAGCTTAATGAAAATTAATAAAGTCATTTTAATTTTAAAAAGGGACAAAAAAAGGAGATGAAGAGACAAGTAGAAGGAAAAATGAAGAGTCGCTGCATTGGGATTTAAGAGAAGAATGATAGATTCATTTCAGCATGCTTGGTTTATTCATTTCCTTGGCAGATCTCTGAGAGCTTCTTGTTTCAGTTCTAGTTTCTTGAGGACGGAAACTCTTGGGATTCTTTCAGCGGATTGGACGAAAACCCAATTCGTTTTTGGAGTGTGGATTTGTGATAGAGTTCACAAATGGGAGAAATTGTTAGAGTTATTTCATGATTGTTTGGAAAAAACATGGCTATAACGGTTTATCAATTTTGAGGACAATATACATCTCTATTTTTAGATATTATGTTTAAAATTCTGTGGTAAAACTGGAATTAATATCCTAGCGGGATATTATACTCCTTTTTTTCAAATGTAAGAAATTATTCAAACCTCTTACGAATTAGCCCGATGATTTGCTTAATATAATCCACCTTCATTCATTTGCTGAGCTCAATGTTGACTTAAAAGTATTGGGGCTTTAATCCTCAAATATTACATATGTTATTATTTTGCACTTCAAAATGATATACAATTTCTCTATAGTTATTAAATATGAGCTTAAATATATCTCGCTTCTCCAATACTCATTTCGTCCCACCAATATTATTCTCTCAGAATAATATTCTTTATACTAATAGTAGATAATAAAAGTTCATCTCTTCTTTTCAATCTTTTTTTAATCTGTAGAATATAATTTGAATAAAATATTTCTCTGTTCCTCAAATTAGATAAAAACTTTGGAATTGCGAATTTTTGTTACTCATGAAACCTCACTCGCTGGCAGAAAAAAACAGCTCTAATACCACTGTAATATACCCCTAAGATATTATTTCTAGATTTTACCACATAAATTTAAACAAATAATTTCCGTGCAATTGTTTTCAATTTATCCAACACATTGTACACAAAATTATAAAACATCAAAACTGAAATAGAGATTCTGAAATGAGATATGAATATTGCCTTTAAATCTTCAGTAGAGCAACAACAAAAAACCAATCGTAGCCATAGAACTTACAATCAGATTGGATAGCCAGAAATATGAATTTGAAGCACAAAGTGAGGCACCTGAGTGATATCTCCAACTGACAATGGGTTTTGCGTCCACTGCCTCCAAGCTCGACGGTTTCTGTACTCAAACCTGTTGAAAGCCAAAGCTTCCTAGAATTCTCCAAGAGAAAAACATAACCAAACATATACCAAGCATATCTAAAATAGCCTCTCAATGATCTTTTATAATACATCCCTATGACTTCATTTTCCTGTTGCCGGTCTCTTGGAATTCCTTTGTGTCTCTTTACTATCCCACTTTTAATTAAAATGACTTTATTAATTTTCACTAAGTTCCATTAAAATCATTTTATTACTTTGTTAAATAATTATATTGAGTTGTCATTAAATTTTGATATAATTCGACAACCTAAAATTTAATTATTTAATTGAATTCTAATGTCCCAAAAAGGGGACATTACATCTTCTATATTCTTTTTTTCATACTGAGATTTTTTTTGTGGAGTTCATCAATTGTGGAGGAATAAAGCACTCTACTCTCACAATTTGAAGAAATAATCTGAATTTTTTGATGAAAAGGAAATTCTTTTTAAGAAAAAGCATTTGCAACTAAGCAAAATGAATTTTCCTATATATTTATACCATTTTCTGCAGTCTCCTCTGAAATACCAATCCCGAATTTTACTAGTGCCATTGCCATCTCCATTTCTGATCCTTTCGTTTCTACAGGTTCCTAGTAACCAATTTTGGATTCATAGCAGAATAAATGTAAGTCTATATGATTGTTGGAATTTCTTAATTTAACAATATTCTTGTCAATGCCACTTGTCAGTTCTTGCAAGTGTTTCTCTTCTATATGTAGTAGTGAATCAGTCTGATTCATAAAACAAACTTTTCCATTGTTATTATTGTGAATCGTGATTATTTGTAGTTGAGGAAGAATGAGAGGATATAGCATCAAAATCAACACCTTAATAAGGCACATGTAAATTTTTGTATGCTAACTTATGAAGATAAACTTCAGAGATTTTTAACATAAACTAGCTGACCTTTTTGACATGATCATGTTTTGGGGGCTCATAGTTTGTTTGAAACAGTATCAGATATGTATGTGTGTGCTCATGAGTTGAATGTTGTGAAAATGTTTGGGTCCTGAGACATACATTTTGGAATAAATCATACTCCTTAATTGTGAGGGGTGACAGACTATAGTGTTGGTTTCTAGTATTTTTTTGAAAATCTTAGATGGAACATTTTTGCACTGGACTAAAGCCAGAATGCTGCAGCGAACAGGGGCAGGAACAGACTTCTTCAAAACATGATACAGTAGGTCGTCAGGCATCCTTTTTAAAGTAAGTGAGACATGCTAAAGGGTATTTCATAAATACAACTCTCAAGTGAAACTAGGTATATTAAGTACTAAAATAAGTATTATTAAATTGGGCTTTGAATTTTCATTTGAGTGCCATCCTTCTGGACTTCTGTGGAACTACAGTAGATTGCAATGTGATAACTCTAAATTCTTTCTTGCCTTATGAATATTTATCTTGTGATTTTTCCATGAGTTTCTCAGAGCTCTTGCAGAGGTTTCAAGGATACCTGTTGTGGTAACTAACCAAGTAAGATTGCAAAACACACAAGATGATAGGAGTTTTACTTTCCCATTTGAAGGTATAAATGTTTACTATTTGTTTTCTCCGTTTAAATTTATGCAATTTTCATTTTTATGTAATTTATATAATTTGTTTGAAGCATCAGCTATGAGGAGTGAGCAGATTATAACATCCAAAAGCTTTGAGCCACACCTAACAGCGGCTTTAGGAACAAATTGGGCTCATGCTGTGAACATCCGCCTCATTTTTGAGTCTTATGCAGGTCAGACTGTCATATTTTTTGTTGAGAAATATAATGTTCTATGTAGCCCTTCAATATTTCATTGGGCAATACTTTTGTACTTTGTGCATTTGTTTAATAGCTTTGTTGTTGGAAACCCTATTGAAGGGTTTAAGAGAAAAATTAAATGCAAAAAACAATGGTGTATAGAAGCCACACTCAGAAGGTTTTGTCATGTTCAGTTTTGGTCGAGCATCAAAAAGCAATTCTGATATGGCTTGTGTGGGAGTTATAACTAGAGATGAGCAAGCCTCTTTTATACATGGGCGATCCATATATTTGGGGATAAGCACTAATGATGTTGCAGAATATGAAGGACTAATTCTTGGACTATCTCTTGCTAAATTAATGGGTGTTTAGAAGCTACATGTTGAAGGTGATTATTGGCCTCTGCAAAGAAGCATGTGCAGATTGGAGGTTGAAAAACATCTTCAAAGAAGCCTTGCATATCAGTCAAGCCCTGAGCAAAACACTACTTCACATTGGTTTAGAGAAGCTATAATAAATTGGCTGGCCTTTTGGCTGATTATTGTAATGTCCCCTTTTTGGGATGATATGGTTTATGATTGGATTAGCCTATTATTGACCCTCGTAGACTAAGACTAATAGTTAGAGGGTCCTAGTTGGCAGTGCCAGAGGCCTATTCCGATTCCAGAGGTCAGAAGTGTTCATGATTGCTCTTCATTTGGTTCAGTTTGGCACACTTACTATTTATAGTAAGTGACTATTTCAGGAAAGCCAGGATTACTAATTATAGAAGGGCACCTAAACGGGCTATGTTTGCAATGTTGATCCCTGGCACCATTGGATTGATTAGATATTGAGGGACTTACTATTTATAGTAAGTCATATTCGCAGAGTTACTATTTTTGGCAGGGCACCTGGATACATGGTATATGTAACTTGGTCTTCCTGTTTTTCAGTTGACTTAGTAAAATAATGATATTGGTGCTATATTATTTAATTATTTAGAAAGGTGACTTTATTATTAATTAATCATTTAAGGTGAATTATAAAGGTATAAAGTCGCCTTATGACAATGGGGCTATGACCCTCAATTTAAGTGACTTAAAAGTGCATTAATTGAATATGATTTATGGGGCCAAATATTTAAAACAATTTATAAAGTCAATGTGAGAACATAATATATATCATTTAAGTGATATGAAAAAACATTTATTGTGACCTTGACTTTGGGCGCCCATATTGGAGAATTATTATAAAGTTATTATGCAACCCTAAAATAGATTTGAAATGGAATTGAAAAGCACAAAGGGGTCGACCTAATTGGGGAAGTATAAAATGCACATCAAAAGAAAATTAACCTCATAATATTGTTGATCATTTGACTTATGCTTTTTGGAGTTCTTGCTTGGAGAAGGAACTAGCTAGGGTTTCAGCCATTTTTTATCATTCGGAACGAAAACTCTCATTTATTCCAGCTATTAGAGGTTGTGGAAAATCAATTGAAGGTTTTCTTTGTGAGAGCTTCATCTAGAAGTTCTACTTGTGCAAAACTGGTGAAGAAATTTAGAGAATACATAAGGGTTTGAAGGCTGAGTTTGAAAGTCAATTTTAGAATTATGTAGCTGTAGTCTTATTTCCAAAATGTTATACAATTAGTATACAAACAGTTCTGGGTATGCATGTGATTTGATAGAAGTATTGTAAACATTCAGTAATCAATATAATATGTTGCAGCTCTTCTATACTCTCAATTTGTTTTCAGTTTTTAATATTTTATGCAAAGTTATTATCTTGCCTGCCATCACTTAATAAAAATTCAAGGAATTGCATATTTATTTCAAAAATCAGTCATATATATCATTTGCATAGCGAAATTAGTGGCTTGGCAGAGTTAGAACTCGTAGGGGTTCTTACAATTATGGTATTGATCACTTCCCCCACCCAAATCAGTGTAGTGCTTTGTGAGAATCATTGGGTGGATGGCCTAAATCATTATTATTAAAAAATTAAAACTCCCTAAGTTCAAGAACATAATCATTCCTTGCCACCCCTACGTGTGTTATCACCTTAATCTCTCATTGCTATTGCTCATGTAGATTAAATGCAAACCATGTGTAATGCGCCATTTTGGCGGCTGTGCAAAGTTAAATAATTAATAAATTTATTTATTAATTTGTCGTAAATTATTCAAGGCAATTAATATTTTATTAAAGTGATCTTTGGTTAATATTAAATTAATAAAATCACTTTATGGCAAAAATATTAAATCATTGAATAAAAAACAAGTGCCCAAAGTTATTATTAAAAGAAGGCTTTGGAGTGGCAAAGGATCACTTACCTTAAAAAAATGTTAGAACTAGGAATTCTTTCATGGTATTTTTTCTATAATAAAAGAGGATAATAAGTACAATTTGTGAACATTAATTATAAAATGAGTAATTATAATAGATATTCATTCCAAAAGACAATCTTGTCCTAAGTAATAAGATTGACAAATAAATAAAGGTAAATAATTTCCTTAATTAGGTACCCAGTTTCAAATAATGTGAATACAATTTGACACTATTTTTTTATTTCATTCTTTGAAACGATGCAAGGCTTTCTTTCTGTTATAAATTTATTTGACAAGGTTTTGAGGAGTTGATTTTCGGCAAATAAATCTTCACATTTGCAGACAGTAATTGACCTTTCGTTCAGCTATTCCTTACTGACATTATTACCTCCCTTAGGAACCATTCTTGCATTTTATATATTTCATCAGTCTTTACTCCTGCCTGTCATATCTTTGCCAGTCTACCGGGTATGAGGATGTTTTACAAAAATGAATAATAATATTTGAAAATGGTTTTATATTTGTAAGTGTAATAATGAAGTGTGCCAGAATGTGACAAGAACATTAGTGAAAGGCGCTTCTATGAAAGTGAGTTTTTAACATGAATAAATGGACACTTTCTGAGTGGAACTCCGCCATCCTTACCATAGTCAGCCATTCAGTTTGAAGTTTCCAATGCCAAAGTCCAGTTTAAGAAAAAAATATCATACTTAAAAGGATAGGACTACCATAAGCCCAGTCAACCTATGGTAAGGAAAAGCTGGTGTTAAAGCATGAATTGCCTGTATATGCGAGTTGCCATTCATTCAAACTCACAAATGAGTTTGCTTCTGCTGTTCATAGCACAAAACAAGTTCAACTTTATGATTATTGCAGGTTTGATGTGATGTTTGGTACCATTGTGAAGGAGTTTCAAGGTTGCTGCTGTTGGAAGATAGTGTTTAGCATAACCAGAGTTCTATTCTTCTATTGCTACTGCTGTAGTCAATTCTTTTCTTCCAAGCAATTATTCGTTTTTTTAGTGGGTTTATAGAGATTCATGCCTAGAAAACATTTAGACAAGCACGAAGAGGAGGCTATATTTTCAGGATTGTGGTCATCATCATGAAAGAAGAAATGAGATTGAGACTAGATGAAGGTTTAATTCAAAAGAGTAGGGTCTTCATAACATAAAAAAAGTAGTCATATTTAGCACCTGTTCTGGCTGGAAAGTTCAGGTTCTTTTTGGAGTCATCAGAATGTTCATCGTTTGAGCTTTCAGTTATAGAGCCTCGGAATTGGCATTGGAGTGTTCATTATGTTATGATTTTTTGAGAAATTTCACAGGAACTAGGGAAAATTTTGCCAAGTTTAGACAATGCAGTCAAATGAGCTAGTCAAAGTTATTTTGGATTTTTTTAAAATATATCAAGTAGCAAAAGTTGTTATTTTTTGCAGGAGATGGATTTGAGCATATTATTAGGATTTTATTTAATTATCTGTTTTAGAAATAGTTTTCTCTAAAAGTAGTTTTATTTCTACTTTCTGCAAATAGGTATAGGGTTGCTTTTAAGAAAATCAGGCAATTTGACTTGTTTAGTTTTTAAGAAAAAACCAGATGTATTGATATATAGTATATATCATACTAATGTACGTATGATTTATAATGTTACTGAAAATATTTTAAGGTTTGGGCTTATTTAACAGGCGCTCCTTAAGTAATTTGGGCTTATTCTGTTAACAAGGTTTTGATATAGTGCTAGACATCTTGTTGTAAGTTATGCTCACACATTTAATTTCTACTGTTGTTTTTGGTCCTGGGATTCAGGTCAGAGGTTTATAAAGATTGCCAAATCTCCCGTGTCTCCCACTTTAGCATTTCCATTTGTGATTACTGCCTTGGGCATAGAACTAGTAGGTACTGAGTTCTTTGAAATAGCAGGTCAAGACATAGCCATCATTCATGGTTCTGGTATGTTCCTTTATAAACTAGTCCATCAATAATCTTTGTTCATGTTTTTCGAAATGCTTTCTGGCTATCTTGTATTCTTATCTATAAAATTCCTTCACAAGCATATCTTTAAATACGCCTAATTGGTTGCTCTTACTCTGTATACAGGTTATGAGGATATCTTTAGAAACGAAGGCTGATAGTTGAGATCAATTTGTCAGCTTAATTTGATCTGTACTTCATGAAAAAAAAGTACAAAACAGAATCTAGATGAAGTCTTTTTTGTGAGAAATATTGTAAGCTGATTGAACAGAACACAGATTGAGAGATGCAGTGATCAAAGCATATTTTTATCTTGTGGATAAAACAAAATCTCACAGCAGTTCTTCCCTGCATTCTAATTTTATAATTAGGAAAGCAATCTCTGAAAATTCTACTCTTCCATAGTACCAAAATCTATCAAAACAGAGCAATTTGGTAGCATGACAGTGATTGGTTTAAAGGATGACATTTTCACAATGTTTTGAAGAGTTGCTCATTGAAAAATAAAATTCTACATTTGAAAATGGCTAGCCACTTCTTATCATCCATTGCATACCATGCTCTGACATTCTTACCTCCCTAAGGAACCATTCTTGCATTTTATCTGTTTCAACTGTCTCTACTGTTAATATGTTTCAGATTTTAACAAGGAATATTCAAACTATAAAGATCTATCAAAACTAAGCACAGGATATGATATAAGAAATCACAAGGGAGGAAGGATAGTACCCAGAAATCAGACTTTGACTATGCCTTCACCCTCTCCAAGGTATGTACCAATTAGCCCATCTAGGGCTCCTTGAATCTGCTTCAAGATGCCAATGATCTGTACTTTGATCTGTCCTTGGATCAGCTAGTCAATGCCTTAGATCTGTGCTTAAGGTGGATATAACTAGTTCCAAATTCTCACCAATTCCTGGAGTACTTTGCTCAAGTATAGACAGATATAAGTATCACTGCCTTGTGTATCTTCGCTGCTCTAAATTCGCTTTCCTTGATAAGATGCCAATATTATTATAAATCAGATTCAATTATCGCTGATCCGTGCACTTCAATATCAGATTAAATATCTGATGTAATCCGCACTTGATGTTTACCAATCGCAGCCCTTCGATCTCATACTATGTAAATCGCCTTTCAATGGCAGCCTTCATACATGTCAAATATGCATTCCTTAAGTATTTCGCACTTCTTGGAATGGAGAAGTAAGTCGCAGATTTGAGACTCTTTGAGGGAGAAGCACATGTTATGTTTTTGGTATGTCTCTCCTCAAGACTCGATCCATATATATATGAGAATGAAAACACTCCACAAGGGGCCGACTTGGACTTTCAAAATACTAAAATGCATTTGCTCCAAGAGGCCGACTTGGGCCCTTAAATGAACTTTGTTTATTTAATTTCATTCTAATAATATATAGATTAAATCGATCTTCTGGATAAACAATAAATAATAAATATTTCTAATATTTATTATTATTATTTATGCATATCGATTTATTATAATAATAAATATATTCTATATATTTATTTATTATTATCCAAGGTAGAGATATTTGCTGTAAAGGCCATAATATCAACATCGACTCCTGCCTATCATATCTTTATACAGGGTATGAGGATGTTTGCAGATTTTAATAATTATATTTGATACAGGTTTTATATTTGTAAGTATAATCTTTTGTGTAAATCAAGAAAAAATATATGATACAGACGCCAGATGAGGTCCTTTTCTGTAAGAAATACTGTAAGCTCATTGAGCAGAAAACAGAAAGAGGGATCCAGTGAGCAGGACATTATTTACCTTGCAGACACAAGAAGTTCGCACCAGTTCTTAAGTGAAAAACTGTGAAAATGAAATTATCTGAAGGACAAAAGTGATTGACTTTCATGGATGCAATTTTTTCATGTATTAAATTATTTCTAATACCTTGTGGAGGCTTTCCAAAATTATTTTTTTTCACAATATTTCAGAGAGTTGTTTATTGACAAATAAATCTATACATTTGAAGACAACCAGCCACCTCTTTTAGCCATTGCTCACTGTACTCTGACATTCTTAGCTGTGTAAACTGCCATTCTTACCTTTTATCTGTTTCATCTGTCTTTGCTCCCTCTTATGATGTCCATTCCTGTCTTCATGACTTCAATATTTCAAGAACTGTAATGCAATTGTTTGTGCTACATTATTTTTCTTTCATCCTTAAAGCTGTTCCCCTTAGTGTTTACTGCTAAATCATATGTTCTTTTTCAATTTTCTTGTTTGTGTTTGAACCCGACTCTTGATTATTATTAGAATTTTGTCTCTTATTATTTGTACCAGGAATTTTGATTTCACTTTTACTAGGATTCACTTAAAAATTGAATAGCATTCTTGTATACAACTGTATTAAAATTCATTTTACATGGATGTCAATAATAGCTAGTGAATCATTTTATGAATACAATACGGATAAACTGCAACCCATGTCATGTGGATCTTAAACATTCAGCAGATGCATATTTTGATCTTGGTTTTGGTTTACTTGTCTACAAAATAATCATGTAAAGTAAACTCCTCCATGACATACCCTGGGAACCTACCAAGTTCTTTTGGACATTCTTTTCTACATAGCAGAAAAAACACTTGTGAACTGGTCAGTATCATAGGAATTATTTAAGGAAAAAAACATTTTTCTGAAGGGTTAGGGCCGAGCTGATTTTTTCCCTAATTTTTGGCCAACCAATTAACTTGCCTGTCATTGTCTCATTTGTTCGGAAGAGAAAGCAGTGGTTTGACAATCAGGAGCATCATAAAATGAACAACAGAATGGAGAGAGTGGAACAGTGAACAATAAAACATGAGAGGTTGGAAAGAGGCAGCGAACAGCAAATAAAGTAAAGTCCATTCATAAAGGCAAAGGAGCACTTTTCAGAAAATATTGACCATCCCATAGTTCTGCTTTACAACATGAAAAAGGGTAGCAACAAATTTATTTCACACCAAAGCTAGCAGGAACAAGTGGCAAATAAAGTCAGAATTTCTGCAGTCCAATGATATTTTGACTTTTTGTATGCTTCGGGATTTGACTGCAAAGACTTTTTTCCATCAGTGTTTTGGATCACTCCATGATCCATCATCAAGATTTAAGTAGCTAGAGAAGCATGAATCATGGAGTGATCTGGAACATTGATGGGAAAAAGCTTACACAGCCAAAGCCAGAGGCATTAAAAAACCACATGGCAGGTAGCTAACAAAATCCCACTGAACAACATTACAGTAGGCTAAAGTCTAAGTAAATTCTGCCTTAAACATGAATGAGCAGCTCACTAATCCTTGCCCGCCTCTTTGATGGTTGGACTCTTGAGAAACAGTACCTAAGGTTAAAGATGGCAGAAACTTTGGTGACTGGTGCCTGGGAATGAAATCAGAAATTATGGTTTGCCAGGGTGGCAGCTAGGAGGGAATCATAGCCAAAGCCATAAGAAATTCCACCTAAATATTGGCAATCAAGTGATCAGCACCAGCTCTTGAAGGAGTAATTCAAAGCTGAAAAGGCGCACTATATTGAAGGTTTAATAACTTCAAATCTCTGCTAAGCAAGCAAGGTAGGTGGCAGAAACTTAATTATGTGTTCTAAGCCCAAAGAAAGACTTAAGATATGCGTTGTGCACAATATGAATGGCTAAACCATGTGCAATCTCCGCAAAGCTTCAAGAATAAATGTCAAGATAGGCGTACACTAGAGGTTGCATTGCCATATGAAAGTTCTACCCTAAAACTCTAGAATATAATAAATACTTCATGAAGCTGCACCTGGTATGTAAAGGGTAAAAAGGACTAGAAACGGTGCACATTTTTAAGTGGCTCATCTAGCAATGAAGTGTGCCAAAATGTGGCAAGAACATTAGTGAAAGGTGCCTCTATGAAAGTGAGTTTAAAAACATTAATGATTGGTACATTTTGGAGTGGCGCTGCCAAGACAAAACTCGGCCTTCCTTTTTTTAAGTCAGGCCAGCTTGAGGTTTCCAATGCCAAAGTCCAGTTTTGTTTAAAAAATGACTCAAAAGGATGGCAATATCTTTGGCCCAGTCATTGTACGTTAAGGAAAACCTGGTAATAAAGCACAATGTCCCTGGATATATAGTTTCCGTTCATTCAAACTTGCTAGTAAGTTTGCTTCTACTTTTCATAGCACTCTATGATATTGAAGGTTTGGAAATTTATCCTCTAGGCACCATAGTTAACGAGTTTCAAGATTGTTGCTGTTGGAGGATAATGTTCAACACTATCAGTGTTCTATTCTTCATTTCTGCTAATCTGTTACTATTGTTGTAGCCAATTCTTCTCTTCCAGAAAAACATCTTTCATTTTCAGTGGGTTGATCAAGATTTATAAATTATGTCCTATAAAACATTGAGACAAGCAGGAAGAGGTTATTTTTTCAGGATCCTAGTTACCATCACAAAAGAAGTAATCAGATGTAGACCAGATTAAGGTTTTGATTCAAAAGAATGGGCTTGTCATTGCATCAAGGAATCATCATTTTTAGCACCTATTTGAGCTGGAAAATAAGAAATGATGACAAGGGCAATAATTTTCATCCAAATCCAAAGACATGTTCAGGGTCATTTTGGAGTCATCGGGATGTATATATCATGGTACTCAGTTTTCAGTCTTGGCACACCAACATACTTGCAAGTTGTGAAATTTATAGGGTGATTGACCTAAGTCATTCTCCTACTTGAAATGTGGCTAGGGGGAGTGTACCAATAGCTGTTATAGCTAACTTCGTGCACCTATAAAGCCAAAATTATACGTCAGATTTCGATGATTTTTTTTGGTTGTTTTTGTACTTGAGTTAACATCTTAAAAAATATTTCTTGGCTTTCGAGTATTAACGAAACTCCCTGTAGAGATTGTCGAGCATTGAAAGGTTCAAAATGTGGCCATTTCAAAGTTGTTGATGCATAGTAGCTTCGGTCAGATATAAGGATGATCGTTTATATTGATTATATATGTGTGTGTGTGTGTGTGTGTGTCAGTTCACTATGTGAACTATAGTGAATTAACATACATACACACATACACATTTCTTGTGCCTATAAGAATAATCATTTCAAATGCTTTGTATAACCATCATCCTTGTATTTGATCAAAATACTATACAGATACAAGTATATTAATCTGTGTAATCAGATTCTATTCTCTTGCCATGTTTCAAGCAATGATCATTGACAACAACATTGTTTTATATATAACAGATCAAGAAATGATCGTATTTATTATATCAAAACAAAATACCATGGATCGAGTAATGATCAAATGTAATGCACAACAGATCAATGACTTTCATAATATTGTTTTTGGTTATTATGTTAACTAAACCAATTAAGGATCGGGCCTCTTGAAAGCACCCTTTGGCAAGTGTTGTATTGTTTGAGAGAGGGTCATGTCATGAGCAGACATGGCTCCACATTGTGGAGACATGTCCCCTCATGACATGTCCCTCCACATATATATTTATACATGCTAATATTGTAAAGAGAAATATAGAAATCTATAAATACTCTGTCTCCCTTTGATCGCCAATCTCAAACTTGAAGAAATAAGTACATTATAATTTGCATTTCGTAAGAATTGCATCAGTTTGAAATAAATTTAATATACTTTAACATGGTATCAGAGCCAAGTTAAGAAGATCCAAATTAAATTTGAGATATTAGACGATCATCTATTGATATTGCAGTCACATTTCATTCTTCACAATGTCAAATATGATTAGATTTGAAGATCGATTCGAAGGAGCAAACAACTTTACATCTTGGAAGCTCAAATCATGATGCTACTAAAGGAGAATAAATTAGACTCCTTTGTAAAAGAAAATAAAGTTGAACCTAAAGATGACCCTCAGAAAACTCAATGGATCGAGACCAATGAAAAAGCCACGAAACTCATAGTGGATGTCATGTCCCCTTTTTGGCTGACATTGTTTGGCGTGCTGGATCAGTCTATCACGGGCTCTCGTAGATTGGTGGTGGTGGCGATGTAGAGAGAGTCATTGTTGGAGATCAGTGGCTATATTTGCTCTTGGAGAAGTGATTTAGAGCTTATTTTTATTATTATGAGTTATGCGGGCCCCACATGTTATAATTTTAAGTTGAGTTGCACTTTTTATTTCATAAAGTTATTTTATTATAAAGTGCATTATAATGGGATTTTATAATGGATGCTTCCAGAAGTTCTTAGTAACTTCTCAAAAAGTAAATAAATAGGGGGCTTGGGCATTCATTTGGACAAGCTGATTTGAGGATTCTTCTACTTTTCCATATTGGAGCAATTTGTAGTCATTTGGTCTACAAATTTTCATTAGATCTTTGGGAACGAAAACTCCCTTGGATTTGCATAACTGAGGAAGTGAGATATCTTCTGAAGGGTTGCACATTGGAAGTGGTATTCAGCCATTTCATGTTGAGCTTATTTGGAATCCTCAGATTTACCTGAGGGTTTGAGTTTTGGTTGTAAGGAAGAAAAAGCAGGTCCAAAAAAGCAATCCGAAAAAGCAAAACAAAAAAGCGGATCCGAAAAAGCAGTCCGAAAAAGCAGTCCGAAAAAGCAAATCCGAAAAAAGCAGTCTGAAAAAGCAGACCCGAAAAAGCAGACTTGGAAAATTGATATTGAGGGTTTGTAACTGGTTGAATAAGGGTTTGGAATTCATCACTTAATTGGTGAATCATTTTGGTGAATTGATTTGGCAAAGGATTGAAGACATTTATGCACATTTTCAGACTTTCTATATCAGGGCTAGGAATCAGAGTTTTACTCATATCTCCTTGGATACTTGGAAATGATTTTTATGACTTGGTGAGAACAACAATACATCCCTGGTGATCAGATTCATACCATTTTTGGAGGCACAAAACCCTACCATTTATTTTCTGCAGGTGCTGTACATGTACTGCCTGGTACAGCAGGTACATGTGGACTATTGGACAGAGTTTCAAGGGGCAGTTTGAGTCGGTTGCGGTCTTCATTGCATTGGCATTTATCAACACTCCCAGGCAGCGTTATAACCAGGTTCCATTATGTTATTTGTTGCCAATTAATGTGCACTGTGTAACAGTCATTGTATGTAGGCAGAATATTGTCACTGTTATATTGTTTTAGTAATCTGATATTGCCTATTAGTTATAATTGTAAGGACAGTACCTTGTAAGGACATTGACTAGTTCATATATTACTGTGTTATAAATCTGAAATTGTAACAGTCATATAACCAGTCCTCTAAATTCCGACTTGGTCATATGTTGTATTGGGTGGTATGATATCTAGAGTGCATAGCAAGGGTGTTATCACATTGTCATAGAACATAGCATTGTATTCTGAATATTATTGTCACAGTCATATATTCTGGGAATTGAAATCAGAATTAGAGGTGTTCTTGATATATTAGTTTGAGTCCTTACATTGTTTAGAAATTCATTGTTGCTCAATTGTATTCCACTCCTATATTGATTGTAATTGGATGCCAAAACAATAAACACATTGAAACACATCATTACAAGCAAAACATTTCAGTGCATGCCAACTGTTTGACGAAATTTCATAAGCACAAAATCAGAGATTTTAGTGATCCTACTAGTGAGGGTCATTACAGTGGTATCAGAGCGGTTTTCTGCCAACCTGATTGGGTTATTTCAGATTGAATTCAACTGTTAGCATGGCTTTAACAGGAGACAAGGAATTGAAAGAGAGAATGCACACTGCATTGAAGAAACTAGATCTTCCATTTCAGCGAACAAAGGACCTCCTAAGAACTTTGGAGGAGTTGGAAACTTATTTAGGCAAGGTTGATCAGTCAGATTCCTATGCTATGCAAACAACTTTATCTCCAGTATTTGGTTCTTTGGTGAAGCCCCGATTATTGAGACATCATGATGAGGTGGTAAGACTTGCAGCTCTCTCTTGCATTAGTGAAATCATGAGGATAATAGCTGGCTTTAATTCTTATGATGATCAGATTATGAGAGAGGTACTTCATGCCATGGTGAAAAGCTTCGAAAGGTTGGATGACATCAGGGACCCTCATTTCACAAAGAGGGCAAGATTACTTGAAGTATTTGCATGGTGTAGGTTTGAAAACATTATGTTGTCAATAGGTTGTATTGATGACATTCGCAGAATGTTTAACACATTTTGGAATATTTTGGATGAGTTTCATTCCAGCAATGTATTAGCATCAATGCACTCCATCATGTTCACAATCTTGTTTGAGGAGAAGGATGAAATTTCTAAACTTTTGGCAGAAGATTTATGGCATGTTTGGACAAAAGAGAGGAATCTGTCACCTATGGCATGTACGTGGTTAAAGAGCCTGATTAATAGGCCTAAGGATCGAAGTACCTTCCCTATGACAGGCAGAAACTTGTATGATGAGTTTGACAGACATGCTGATCCGGTATTGGGAGATGTTAGCACATCTTCACGTAATGATTTATTTGCATCATCTTCACAGGCAGAAGTGGTTACAGATGTTGTACAGGCTGAGCCAGTTGCATCAGAAGGTGATATCACAGGCACACCGGATGGCATGAGTGACACTGACAATGATTGTGGTACAATTGGTCTTGATGATGTCACAGGTGCTCAAAATAGTAACTACAGCACAATGGATTCAGATGATGATTGTGAGGAGGTTGTTGTGCATGATGATGAGATACCTATCAGCGATGAGAAAACATTGAGTATTCAGGACTTTGCTAATAGAGAGTATCAGGCACAGTTAGATGCTACATCACACGAGGTTGAGGCACATAGTACTTCACATGTTTTGTCCAGTCAGCTTAGGGTAAGCGAGGATGGGATTGTGACTTCATTATCTCATCATGACAGGATGCGGGAGATGATAGAGGATCACATCCGGATGATTCAGTTACAGGACAGACATAAGGGAGTTCAGGCAGAGTCTTCTTGTGTTGACTTACAGGCGATCAGGGAAGGAATGGGAGTGATGAAGATGAGTTATTTACATCTTCTTTCAGATCGTGACCATCTTCTTAGCCTTGCCAGAGATCATTTAGATGCCTTGAGGAGGAAGGAGGAGGAAGTTGGCAGGCTTTCTCGAGAGTTCAAGGACACTCGAGCCTCTTTGTTGAGTACTCCATTGGCATTACAGGACTCAGAGAGACATGTGGATGGGTATGGCGTGGAGTTGAGTTCAGCTTCATCTTACACACCTGATACTCAACTTTCTACGACAGGCGGACCACATGAGGTTGTCGATAGTTGTGAGAGTTCACCTTGCATCCAGGATTCAGGGATAGTGTCAATTATGGGAGACATGGATGTGGGATCAACTGATATTGGGATTGAGCAGGCTACTCAGGTATGGATTTTGCTTGAGGTGTTAGTCAGTTCCAGTTTACAGATGAGGGCTCAGGATTGTTACATTGGCATTTGGAATTCTGTTGACTGGAGATCTTTATCATCTATTGGTAGCAGTGATTGTTTGGATGCTATCATGGATTTGATTAGCAGATTACACGGTGTTGTTCTCATTCATACCAGCAGCTTGTTAGATGTTGGTATTAGTCTTTATACACCGATGTTAGGAGTTGTGTGCATTTCCAGTCGACCACTCAGGGTGTAGTGGGTTTTTGATGATTTAGGCACATCTGAGGTGTTAGTATTTACAGATGAGTCCCAGGATCATATGGGTATTGATGACATCCAGGAGTATGCTATGGACAGTTTTGAGGACTTAGCTCCCTTGGCAAATTCATTTGTTACGACGGAGCTGGATAGCGATGCTACAGTTTTTGATACTCCATATGATGATGTGAGCTTTGGAGTTGACTTGCAGAGTATGGATGGTAGTACTCCAGAGATTAGTGACTTTGAGGATACTCCCTTGGACAATGCGTCAGAGGAGGATTGTAGGAGACAGTCTAGCCAGCGCCATCACGTGTCTAGTCAGCTGAGAGTTAGTGAGCGAGACATTGCTATCGCTTGCCAGCATTTCGATGCTGCTCATCAGTTGTTAGCAGTTTACGGATGGGGTTCTCCTACTAGTGACGAGCAAGGAGGCAGTTATCTTTCCTTGACAGAGATCCACTCTTTATGGGAGGCTATCCGGATTTTGAGACAGAATTATATGCAGTTGGTAGCTGATAGAGATTATCTTATAGAGTGGGGCAGTACAGCATATGATGCATTATTGGTCAAGGAAGATGAGGTGAGTGAGCTTACTCAGCAGCTCGAGGTGACTTCTGAGTTTCTTGAGAGTACACTGTTGGCTTTCGAGGAGTCACAGTTTCATTTGGCTGAGGTGACCAGGGAGTTAGAGCGACTGCAGTCTTTACCAGATTCTGTACAGTCATAGGTTGTGGTGTCTGGTGATTCGAGGATGTCCATGGTTGAGATTGTCAGAGACAGTGGAGATGGGGAGGCATCCATCCTAGATACTAGCATTGGCACATCGAGTTCGTTTCCACTACAGGCAGGTTCAATTGAGTTGGGTGCTGCAACTGAGCATTGTGGTATGTTTGACTTGGTGGTGGTCTCTACTACTGATGGCACGGAGACTAGTGATGTTGTACCAGGGATCATGCTTGATGTTGATGAGCCGGCAGTTGGTATGGTTCTTGCTAGCGATACTACTCCTTTGGAGGTGTCTTCGGAGGTAGTCGTTGGTGCGGGCTTGGTTAGTGATCAGTTGCAGTTAGTTCCATCGGGATTGCAGTCTGAGCCACTGACTGATATTGGCACATTTTATCGACATTACACTGTGAGGTATGCTCATCAGTTTACTTTTGATCCATATGTTGATGAGTTGATGATACAGAGATGTACTTTGGGTCCTAGTGCTTGTCATCAGTTATGGCATGGTTTGACTCCACGGGTAGAGAGTTGCGAGGCATATGACGTGGTGTTGGGTTCTGTGAGCGACAGCTGGATGATTCGTGACCAGGAGATTGGGGGTGATACTGATGTTGTTGATGATTCAGTCGTTGTTCTTGATTTCACTCCCTTGGCTATGTCATCTCCTGACTTAGCTAATGATCAGTCACAGTTGGTTGCATCACGTTTGCAGGATGAGTTGGTTGGTTCTCTTTACTGGCACTATATTTCAGGGTATGTTCATCAGCTTGCTTTTGATTCATGTATTGAGGAGTTGATGGCAGGCAGATTTGGTTTGATTTATTGCTATCTGTCATGTGATGCCTATTCGCCATCAGCGGTGCATGGGAGTTATGGTGATGTAAGCATGGCTGGTGATCTGCAGAGATATGTTGACTACAGTTGGTGTACAGTGTGTGGATTCTCCGCACTTGGTGCAGTTTCATTTTGGAGTGCTCACCATTGTTGCAGAGTTGGAGTGTGCTTTCTGCACAGCATGGTGAGATGTGTTGATAGCATCTACTTGGATTCTGATATGTTCAGAGTTGGTGTCACGTGGGTTTCGGGTTGTGGCAGTTGTTACCTTGGATTTTAGTTGAGCAGTATTGGTCAGTTTGATTATGGATTCCTCTTGGTTATATTACCAAGATTGTTGCAGGAGCTTGTGTTGGTCGACAGCAGTGTAGGTCATGACTACATTTGGGATCCGGGTGGATTGATTGGTTTATTGCTCAATCATTGCTTGGGGACAAGCAATTTCAGGAAGGGCGGACTGTCATGTCCCCTTTTTGGCTGACATCGTTTGGCGTGCTGGATCAGTCTATCACGGGCTCTCGTAGATTGGTGGTGGTGGCGATGTAGAGAGAGTCATTGTTGGAGATCAGTGGCTATATTTGCTCTTGGAGAAGTGATTTAGAGCTTATTTTTATTATTATGAGTTATGCAGGCCCCACATGTTATAATTTTAAGTTGAGTTGCACTTTTTATTTCATAAAGTTATTTTATTATAAAGTGCATTATAATGAGATTTTATAATGGATGCTTCTAGAAGTTCTTAGTAACTTCTCAAAAAGTAAATAAATAGGGGGCTTGGGCATTCATTTGGACAAGCTGATTTGAGGATTCTTCTACTTTTCCATATTGGAGCAATTTGTAGTCATTTGGTCTACAAATTTTCATTAGATCTTTGGGAACGAAAACTCCCTTGGATTTGCATAACTGAGGAAGTGAGATATCTTCTGAAGGGTTGCACATTGGAAGTGGTATTCAGCCATTTCATGTTGAGCTTATTTGGAATCCTCAGATTTACCTGAGGGTTTGAGTTTTGGTTGTAAGAGGAAGAAAAAGCAGGTCCGAAAAAGCAATCTGAAAAAGCAAAACGAAAAAGAGGATCCGAAAAAGCAGTCCGAAAAAGCAGATCCGAAAAAGCAAATCCAAAAAAAGCAGTCCGAAAAAGTAGACCTGGAAAATTGATATTGAGGGTTTGTAACTGGTTGAATAAGGGTTTGGAATTCATCACTTAATTGGTGAATCATTTTGGTGAATTGATTTGGCAAAGGATTGAAGACATTTATGCACATTTTCAGACTTTCTATATCAGGGCTAGGAATCAGAGTTTTACTCATATCTCCTTGGATACTTGGAAATGATTTTTATGACTTGGTGAGAACAACAATACATCCCTGGTGATCAGATTCATACCATTTTTGGAGGCACAAAACCCTACCATTTATTTTTTGCAGGTGCTGTACATGTACTGCCTGGTACAGGTGGACTGTTGGACAGAGTTTCAAGGAGCAGTTTGAGTTGGTTGCGGTCTTCATTGCATTGGCATTTATCAACACTCCCAGGCAGCGTTATAACCAGGTTCCATTAGGTTATTTGTTGCCAATTAATGTGCACTGTGTAACAGTCATTGTATGTAGGCAGAATATTGTCACTGTTATATTGTTTTAGTAATTTGATATTGCCTATTAGTTATAATTGTAAGGACAGCACCTTGTAAGGACATTGACTAGTTCATATATTACTGTGTTATAAATCTGAAGTTGTAACAGTCATATAACCAGTCCTCTAAATTCCGACTTGGTCATATGTTGTATTGGGTGGTATGATATCTAGAGTGCATAGCAAGGGTGTTATCACATTGTCATAGAACATAGCATTGTATTCTGAATATTATTGTCCAAGTCATATATTCTGGGAATTGAAATCAGAATTAGAGGTGTTCTTGATATATTAGTTTGAGTCCTTACATTGTTTAGAAATTCATTGTTGCTCAATTGTATTCCACTCCTATATTGATTGTAATTGGATGCCAAAACAATAAACACATTGAAACACATCATTACAAGCAAAACATTTCAGTGCATGCCAACTGTTTGACGAAATTCCATAAGCACAAAATCAGAGATTTTAGTGATCCTACTAGTGAGGGTCATTACAGTGGATGCAGTCAGGGATCACATTTAACCTATATTGGCAAAACATAAAATTGCATACCTTATGTTCAAATCTATTGAGAGTGCATTTGAAGTAAATAATATTGGCAGAACCCTTTCTCTGAAGAGACAAATGAATACGATAAGTATGAACAAGGGAGAATCTATCAATGCATATTTCATGAGAATTATTGAACTAAGGGATCAACTATCAACAGTTGGATATAAAATTGATAGCAAGGAGTTGACACTAATAACCTTAGGCGGTCTACCAAATTCATGGGAGTTATTTGTTCAAGGGATAAGCACAAGATCGAAGCTTCCTAAATTCGATCGATTAAGATCTGACTTCCTACAAGAAGAGTCAAGACAAATAACAAAAGGAAAGCATAAACCAATAGATGAGGATATTCATGTTCTTAACACAAATTTTCATAAGAAAGGTAAGAAGAAGAACTTTAAAAGGAAGAGAAATTCTCATGGAAAAGGTTCTTGTAAGTAGAGGAAAGACTCGTCTCAAATTCAATGTCTTAGGTGTGATCAATATGGACACTATGCAATCAAGTGCCTTGAAAGAACAAAACAACAAGCCTCATTTACTAAAGTTGGAAAGACAAATATAGAACATGATTTTGAGAAATTTGCTTTCTACTCAGCATTGTCTAGTCAAGTTTCAAACAAACTCAACACATGGGTAATTGACAGTGGATCATCAAGGCACATTACAGGATACTGAGATCACCTAGAAACTATGGTAGAAGAATCTGATGAAGAGGTTACGATTGGGAATGATTTTGCACATCCGATAATAGGAGTTGGAACCTGCACCATCAAGTTGAAATATGGGATCTTTATTCAATTCACTGGAGTACTATATGCGCCAGGTATTAAGATAAATTTAATATCTATATTAGCTCTCAAAGATAAGAGATACAGGGTTACATTTATGTAGGGTAAAGTCCTAGCATGGTCGAAGAACTCAACCATAAAGAAGGCCCAAACTATAGGCATAAGACAAGGACACCTATACAAACTTTGCATTGAGTCAAATCAAGCTCTTATTCATGAGACTTCTGACTCAAATGAGATCTAGCATCGAAGATTAGGCCATATTCGCTTTTGTGCCCTAACTTCTATGGAGAAATTTGTAACTGGACTACCTAAGCTAAATCAAACTCATAATGGGTCATGTAAAGGGTGTGTCTTGGGAAAAAATACTAAGAGTACTTTTCCTAATAGTTTGAGTAGAACTAAAGTTGTAATAGAATTAGTCCACTCTGATTTATGTGGACCCATGTCTGTACCCTCCATAGGAGGATTTTTGTATTATGTAATTTTTGTTGATGACTTCTCTAGGAAGACTTGGATATACTTCCTCAAGTGCAAGGAATCGAAAGAGATCCTTAAAAGGTTTAAGGAATTTAAAGCTCTCACAGAAAACTCTTCCTACAAGAAAATTAAAATACTTAGAACAAACAATGGGGAAGAGTATACTTTTGAAATTTTTAAAGAATTTTGTGTAAATGCAGAGATAAAGAGGGAGTTCATTATACCCTATAATCCCCAACAAAATGGAGTTGCTAAGAGGAAAAATAGACTATTGTAGAAGCAACTAGGGCAATGCTTTATGATCAAAACTTGTAAATCTCATTTTGGGCTGAAGCATCTAATACAATTGTATATATTCAAAATAGATGTCCTCACTCACACTTGGATAACAAAACTCTTGAAGAAGCCTTTACTAGTGTAAAACCTGATATCAGTCACTTAAGGATATTTGGTTGCCCAATTTACATCCATGTGCCTGAAGAGAAGAGGTTGAAACTAAAACCTTTTGGAAGAAAAGAAATTTTTGTAGGCTATAGTGAAACTTCAAAAGCTTATAGAATATACATATCTGGACAAAGACAAATTGAACTAAGTAAAGATGTCATTTTTGAAGAAGACATCAAGCCTTTAGGAAGGCTAAGAGTTCAAATGAGATAGAAATACCATATTCACATAAAGGTATGGAAGAGGATCATGCTCCTAAGTTTCAGAAGGAGTGTCCAGATAAAACCACAAATGAAAGTTAGATTCCTCTAGAGATTCAAGAAGAGGAACTGGACAATAATCACAAGAGACTACTTTGGGCTAGAAAGATGATACAAGAAGCAGAAATGCTTGCAGCACCTAAAGGGACATTCGGAGAGAGCAAAAGATCTCGCAAGTTAACATATGATGCATTAATGAGTGAAATCATTAATTATGAACCTACTGGTGTTACAAAAGCTCTCAAGCATCAAGTTTGGAAAGATGCTACGATAGAAGAATATCAATCCATTCTAAAAAAATGATGTTTGGGACATAGTTCCTAGACCAAAAGAGAAATTTGTTGTCTTGTCCAAGTGGCTCTTCAAAATTAAACATGTTGTAGATAGCAGTAGAGAGAAACATAAAGCACGTTTTGTTGCTAGAGGATTCTCACAAAAGGAAGGTATTGATTATGAAGAGACATTTGCACATGTTGCTCGATATACCTCCATTAGAGCAATCATAGCTATTGCAGCAGCTAAAGGTTGGAAGATCCATCAGATGAATGTGAAAAATGCATTCTTGAATGAGACTCTTGAAGAAGTCTATCTAGAACAACCTAAAGGTTTTTTGATTCATGATGTAGCTTCACATGTGTGCAAACTGAAGAAAGGCTTATATGGACTTAAACAGACTCCTTGAGCTTGGTATGAGAGGATCAACAACTATCTATTGGGTCTAGGATTCTCCAAGAATGATGCAAATCCAAATCTTTACTTTAAAGTAATTAATGGTGATATGTTGATACTAATCCTATATGTTGATGATCTGCTAATTACAGGAGAAGATCACCTTATTGTTCAATGTAAGAAGGACCTGGCATCAGAATTTGATATGAAGGACTTGGGCAGTTTAGATTACTTCCTTGGATCAGAAGTCTGGCAGAAATCAGATGGTATTTTTCTAAATCAAGGGAAATACACTATTGATATTCTGTAGAGATTTAGGATGTGGAACTACAGACCAATGTCGACACCCATGGAAACCAACTTACATAAACTAAAAAAAGCAGCAACAGAATCTAGACTTGCAGATCCTACACTTTATAGACAAATAATTGGATCACTGATGTACCCAGTTAACACTCGACTGGATATTTTCTATGCAGTGAATGCTTTGAGCTAGTTTACGTGTGAACCTCGAGAGATACATCTTGTTGTTGCGAAGCATATATTGAGGTACCTTCAAGGTACTATTGGATATGGCCTCAAATATAAAAATGTTGACCTAATTCTACATGGATACTCTAATTTTGATTGGGCTGGAAGTGTGACTGGTCAAAAAAACACATTAGGGAGTTGCTTCAATTTAGGATTAGTTATGATTTCTTGGATATGTAGAAAATAATCTTTAGTGGCTCAAAGCTCAAGAGAAGTTGAATATATTGCAACATCTTTGGGAGAAAAATAAGCAATATGGCTCCAAAAACTACTTGTGGGATTATTTAGTGAGCCTCTAAAACCTACTATCATCCACTGTGACAATCAAAGTTGCATCAAACTATTTTTAAATCCAGTATTCCATGATAGATCGAAACATGTAGAGATTCCTTAGCACTATGTGAGAGACATGGTAGAAATGAATGTGATCCAGTTAGAGTATATTAATACAAGCGATTAAACAGCAACGTTCTCACCAAGCCTCTCCCTAGAGTGAAAGTTGAACACTTCAAGAAGAAACTTGGTATGGTTGAAATGTAAGTTATTGAGATTGAATCTCAAAATTGTTTCTTTGTATTAATATAAATAAAGATGTTTAATGTCTAAACTCTTTTGTCATATGTGTGACTCTATGACTTGTGGGCCTACCCTGTGTACATTATTGAAAGGTGACGATCTTTCAAATAATGAACACTTGTATCCAACATTGTAAGGTGATGACTTAACAATTATTAGTACACTATCATGATGAATATCATGTGACTTGATATTCATGGAAATATCATGATAGTTAGTATCTCTTGGACTTATTGATAAATATCATGAGACTTGATATTAGTTGAATATCTTTATGCTCCTTATGAGATAATCATAGTGGATATTATGCAACGTAATATCCATGGAAATGCCATGACTTGTTATGGTAGACATGATGAGATGTGATGTCAATGCACATACCATAACCTGTATGTATATGTGAAGAATGTCATGTGACTTGATGATCTTGAAACATCCTCTGATATCACGAGTTAGGTGATATCTCCATTGATATATACTTGATTATCTTCTCTAGCTAAGAGGGAGTGTTGATGCATAGTAGCTTCGGTCATATATAAGGATGATCATTTATATTGATTATATATATGAGTATGTATGTATGTATGTATGTATGTTAGTTCACCATGTGAACCGACATACATACACATACAGATTTCTTGTGCCTATAAGAATAATCATTTCAAATGCTTTGTAAAACCATCATCCTTGTATTTGATTGAAATACTATACATATCCAAGTATATTAATATGTGTAATCAAATTCTATTCTCTTGCCATGTTCGGAGCAATGCTCATTGACGACAACATTGTTTTATATATAACAAATCAAGAAATGATCGTATTTATTATATCAAACATACCATAGATCAAGTAACAATCAAATGTAATGCACATTAGATTGGCGGCTTTCATAATATTGTTTTTGGTTATTATGTTAACTAAACCGAATAAGGATCGAGCCTCTTGAAAGCACCATTTGGCAAGTGTTGTATTGTCTGAGAGAGGGCCATGCCATGAGTGGACATGGCTCCACATTGTGGAGATATGTCCCCTCATGACATGTCCTTCCACATATATATTTATACATGCTGATATCATAAAGAGAAATATAGAAATCAATAAATACTCTCTCCCTTTGATTGACAATCTCAGACTTGAAGAAATCAGTACATTATAATCTGCATATTGTAAGAATTGCATCAGTTTGAAATAAATTTAATATACTTTAACAAAAGTGTCACCCAAAACATGAACCCTTTTGCATCATTAATCGTTTATGAAATGAAAAAGAAAAAAAATAAATCCCCTAATTAAAACATATGCAAATATTTAATTATAAAATGAATCGAATGTGGGCCTACTATCATTTACCACTTTAGCATTAGGAAGAGACTTTCATAAAATCATTCAACACTTTCCAAAATTCATTCAACATCCCATTAAAATCATTTGACAACCCTTTCATAAATGTGTCACCACCTACTCCACATGGGGAAGGACACATTAACATTTTTGGGGCTAGCGCCTGCAAACCCTAAGGCATAAAATGTTAGATTTTTCATAGTTTTGGGAATTTTTTTCCTTGTGACTTCCTATTTTGCTTCTCATGAACACCTCTCGTGGCCATCATTTCTTTGCATGCTATCAAGGGTTTAAGTGAATCAAATTCAAGTAATGTCTCGGCTTGAGTTTAGCCTTTCCATTTTGTTGTAAACATTGCTTCTACTTATTCCTAGTTGTAGTTTGATGTATTTTTCATCATTTCTCTATATGTCATTGAGGGTTTGACTCATTCGATTTTTTTCACTATATACTATGAAATCATTACATGCAACGTGAAATAGAGAGAACATTGTGTCGTTCTCTTGTGAATGTTTAGTTTTTTACTCATGAAATGTAATGAGTTTGCACTATTATTTGTTATTGTTGATCTTTCATTCATGAAATTTAAAGAGTATACTTTATAATTCAGAATCTTTGGTTTTTCAATCATGAAATATAATGGGTATGCATTACTATTGGCTATTAGTGGTTTTTTATTCATGAAATTTAGTGGGTTTACATTATCATTTGGGATCTCTAGTTTTTTTATCATGAAATGCAAAGGGTATACATTATTATTCAATTTATTTGGCTTGTTATGCAAGAATATTTACGAGTATACAATATAATTTAGAATCTCTTTTTTTCAATCATGAAAAGTAATGAGCATACATTATAATTGGGAGTCTCTAGGTTTTCTTTCATGAAATGTAATGGGTGTACTTTATTATTTGAAATCACTGGATTATTTCTCTACATGTCATCCAAGGTTTCACTAAATCAATTTTTTTGTCTTGATATTATAAAATCATTACATGGAATGTGAAATATAGAGAACATTGTGTTGTTTTATTTGGAAGATTTGGTTTTTTAATGATGAATGTAATGGGTATACATTATTATTCGGAATCTCTAGTTTTTTGTTCATGAAATATAATTAATATATAATAATTTGCCAATTTTTTGAATGGTTTTAGGATTAGTCATCATACATTGTGTCCACGCATTAGGAAACCTCTACCCATCTTTTCTCCTTTCTCTTTGCATTCAATGGTATGGGTGTATCTATTACTATCCACTTATATCGTGCCCTTAAATGTTTGGGCCAATACTTGCAAACTCACAAGCCCTAAAATATTTAATTTTTGTTGTTTTGGGAAATCTTTTCCCCATGTTCTTTTATACTTACCATGAAAGATAATTCTGCTCATCATTTCTTTGTATGTCGTCCAAGGTTTGATTGAATTCATTTCTTTTGCTTCATACTATGAAATCATTACATGGAATGTGAAAAAAAGATAACATTGTGTTGTTCTATTTGGAATCTCTAGTTTTTAATCATGAAATGTAATTGGTATACATTATTTTGTCAATCATTTTATTGCTTTGGCTTGGGTTTAACCTAAAAATGTATACGCATTATGTTTTTTTAATGTTAATTAAATAGATGGTATAGGTCAACTACCTTTATATTGATATTTCTCTTACATCACCATATGCATTCCACTTTGACCTCCTTTATGCCTTCCTTGGCACCTTCACAAAATGGAGCGTAATCAGACTACTTGTATAAACCACTCATAACCCATTGCACTCCATATATATATATATATATATATATACAAAAAAATCTTCCACCCCTAGATCAAAATGTAGAAGAAACATTGCATTAACTAGCATAGTAGACTAAATAGACACAAATGGATACCCTTAAAATAGAAAGTGCTCAGCATTGCCCTTACTATGCATTCCTCATAGCCTCTCACATGGCATTTGGCCTTCATAAACAACAATCATATCAAGTTGTAATGAGAAAATTTATGAACAATTGCAAATATTATCAATCATGTTCAATGATTTTATGCAATGAACAATTACAAATATGTTATGTAGTCAAAAAACATATATGTTTTGGAGGATAAGTCATCATATCAGAGAACTATGGCATGACAAGTTGTATTCATCAAGCAACTGGTGAATTTCTAATGAATAATCAATAGTTTGACTAATATAACCCTTCGAGCCATATTTGCCTCTTACTTTTAGTTAGTAATTGAAAAGCACACAAAAAATACTATCAAACATTTTTTGGATAGTCATTGTAATAGCCTGAACTATGGCATGAAAGGTTGTATTCATCGAGAAGGTGGTTAAATTTGATGAATAATCATTAGCATGATGAATTTAACCTTTTATGTGCCATAGTTCCCTCTTACTTTCAAACATTTTAGGGCTCTTGTGTTTGTGAGCATTGTCCAAAAAAACATTATCAATGTGTCATTATCCATGTGGAGATAGGTGGTGACATGTTTATGAATGGGGTGTTGAATGATTTTAGTGGGATGTTGAATGATTTTTGGAAGGTGTTTAATGATTTTATGAAAGCCCATTTCCTACACTAAAGTGGTAAATGATAGTGGGCTCACAGTCGATTCATTTTATAATTAAATATTTTTATGTTTTGTAGTTAGGGCATTTTTTTTTAAATTTCATGAATGGCTAATGTCACAAAAGGGGTTGTTGTTTTCATAAATCAAAGTACAATTCATATGTTTCTATTTAGTGTATGTATTGTTAAGAGGCATACAAATTATAGTGGTTCCAATAAGATGTTAACAATCATCATAGAAAACCAAATTTAGAAACAACATCATTATCATTTCTTCAATCATCTCATAGTTACATGTTTATCTCCTACAATACATACAAATATATAAATACATATTCATATATATTTAGACATCTGGTTTGTTGTAAACATTGTTTATCCTCATTCTTACTTGCAATTTAATATGTCTAGGGTTTAACCATTCATATGTATGCATATGTATGAGTATCTATGTATGCATGTGTGTGTGTGTGCGCGCACGCAACTTAAACAGAAAGGCTTACCAAACAAACAGATAAAGGAAACAAATTAAATGTGGAATTAAATTTGATGAAGCCATCCTCAAAATCATAAATTAATGGAAAGTTTAGTATGAAATGATTGATTCTTTTCCACTCTATTTTTAAATTCATAATGAAAAACCACAAATCAATACCTTCATTTCTACATTTGAATTCTTTAATAAGAAGGAATTTCCAACATCATTTTTGTTGCAAATTCTCTCTATTTGCACTAAACATCCTCTGCACATTCCTAGTATCAAGGTGCTTGTTCAGGTTGGTACCTTAGGATACCATTTAATCCATGTTTTCACAAAATAAATTACTGTTAATATGTATGTGTTCACTGTATACATTATTTAGAGGCATACAAATTATATTCTTTTCAATTAGTTGTTAATAATCACAACAATCCAAATTTAGAAATAATATTGTCATTTCTTTGATGCAACATTTACATCTATTTAATTCATGTTTTCATTAATCAAACCACTAGTCATATAAATGTACATATACATCTGTACGCATGCATATGTATGTATGTATAATGTGTAATTTTGAAATTAGTCAAAAAATTGGGTAATATTTTCTTTACTACAAATAAGTATTGTGCATGCAAAATTGTAAGGAAATTTTTGTGGCATCATTACTACCCATGATTATTATAAATTTTCCACAGGTATGGTAGACTGGGAAGAGGTGAGCGGTGTTGCTCCTACTCCAGTTGTCCTTTCTGCAAAAAGCACTAACACCGTGTAGTACATGGCAGTTGTGGCAGTGATATATTGAGATGCGATGTGGCAGTATTGTGTTTGAGAATCTACACAGTCTATTATGTATATTGGCTTACAGTGATGTGATATTAGAAGTAATTTGATTATCATGGCAATACAGTGATACAGTGTGATACAACGGTACATTTGTGATATTGAGTCACCATATCACTATAATGTATAAGTGGCAGAGTTATATTGGATTACAGGTATATTGATATCTATATGCAGTGACAAAGTTCATATCTAAGTATCGTTATTAGATTTGAAGGGATAAAGCATTCAAGTTTTATTTCATTTAGTTGGTCAACATTGTGACCTTGGCAACAATCAAGTTGTGTTTCTAAGTAGGCCTTTTTTTGGGTCCCCTTGCCCTTCTCCATAATGAAGAGTACTTGCTTGACATGTTATATTGTTTTTATTTTTTTAATGTCATTCGACATTTGATATGGTGTAAAAGGTAAAAAATGTGTTTCGAGCTGTAAAAGCATAATATGCTTTTTGAGCATTAAAAGAAACTTTGGTTTTCGGCATCCATATGGCTATCGACATTGTTGTATATTTTAAGAAGTTTGTTTTTCTTTGATCAAATTCTAACTCTATCAAGCTAGGGCATCATTGCTCGAGCTAGGGCACATCCAAATAGACCAAGGCGTTGACATATATGGTAGTTCTTGATGGAAGACAGAGACTGGGAGATTGAAAAAGTTTACAGGGAAGAGAAAAATTGGTGGCCAAATATTTATTTCAGTTAGTTGGAATTTTGAAACGGTTGTTTGTTTTTTCTCACCAGTCACATGTGTTATCCTCGTCAACTCCATTTATGTTTTTTTTGAGATGAATGTTTTAGTTTTTGTCTCTAATTGGTTAGAGCATTATTTTGTTTAAATTACAATCAGTTAACATCTTCATTCACGATCAGTACTTAACAATTTGTATTAATCTTGATGCATTTGGTTAGTGTCTACCCAAGTCAAAAGAAGATCATGGATTTTGATTCTTTATCCAATATTCTTGGTGTGACATTGTATAAAGATATTGTGGTCTCATTATTTGTATCAAGATCCTTGTCAAGGGTTTGTGGTTTTAAATTCATTGTGCTTCATATACATACTGTGCACATATGTTTCGTGGTTAAAACCCTATCTTTGTTTAAACCCTAGTATGAATGTGTATTTGCAATCTGTTTCTAAAGTTGTTACACTAAATCGATCAAGTTTGTGTTATCTCAACCCAAGTATGTGGATTGTTGTTTTGTATCATTGTTAAGAGGTTTTTAGTTGCAAGGGCTTAATGATTGAAGTTAAGAAATATTAATGTGAAAATAGAAACATATATCAAAAGAAAGATCAAATCGGTTTATCATTCAGTTTATTGAATCAATTTTTTTATATGGAAGTTACTTTGCAGTTTGAAAAGATTGTACTTGATATACAAGGAAGACTTTTGGAATGAAGAGGGTGAGAAAAGATAACATGCACTACTTCTATTGAAAAATCATATTGGCCGTATAACAATATATTGTAACAAGATTGTGTTGATGGCTAAAATTTCTTTTAGACATACACCTATGGGAAGCTTAGTCAATGGGGGACCTTATACAACTTCAGTGAACAACCTCCAGGATTTTAGAAGTTGGCTCTTCGTTTCTTGTGAAAGGGGAAATGGTAAGAGCGCTATTAATCTATTAAATGGTGATACATCAACCTTTTAAGAACATAAAAAGAGAAAAAGTACAAGCTATCCCAGGGTATGAGATCTCAAGGAAACTTTATAACAAATATGGACTTGGGCACAGTCACAGATATATGAAAATCCTCAAATATGTGACATAAAGTGAACCATACAATAAGATCCACATAACAGAAAAGCTTAATGCATAATCTACTTAGTAAAAACTAAAGATAAACACATTAAAGTCAGATTTAGTCTCAAATTAGCACATAAATCATACATGAACAATGAATATTTGAGAGATCCTAGGGCTGAAAGCATGATTTCTTATATTACTTTTATTCAAATGTTCTTTACAATTTAAGGCTACAAAACATTTTTTTCATATATCTATCAAAGTCCTCTATTTATGCCCAAAAAAGTCTCTTTTACAATACAAATCTTTGCCTTATATAAGCTAAGGCACCGCCTAATTCTCCTTAGCAAGTAGTAGAAGAAACTTCTTAGAGACATCCACTTTGTGAAGCCAAGAAGTTCCAATTTTCATCACCAGTTCTGAGAAAATGATAGCTAGCCCTTGGTCTATTAACATGATCGAATTCTCTATTACTTTTCTTAGCTACCATGTTATTGGATCAAATCTTCATTAATTTTCTCAGCTACCACCTAAGATTAGATTCTCCATTACTTCACCTAGCGACTTCATGAGCAAATTCCTGAACTGAAGGAAAACCAAGCTCACAAATGTAAGACACGTGGAAGCCTTTCTCCTTAGATGAGAGATGACACATGGAAAATGGGCACAAAAGATGCTTCGAAAGGAATTTGCATTCTCTCAAAAACCCATGACATGACCACATGTAACTTTACACAACACTCAAGCCCACTAACAAAAAGGTATTGCAGTTAGTGCTTTGGCTAACACGTGGTGCTCAAGTGTAGCTTCAGCAAAAATAAGAGAGCTCAATCCAGAAAATATGCCATGTCGCCAAGTGGCAAGTGTGCACAACTGTGAAGCTTTTGATGAAGGGAAAAAGTAACTTACTCCAAAATGCACGTCGTGTGGACATGTGGCATCCTAGTGGAACTTGGAGGGAGGAATCCTTGCGCGAAGACCTTTGAAACTTTGTGGCATTAACATGTGGCGCTTTGGAGGGCTTCTTTAATAATTTGCCTCCCCTCGAACCTTTAGAAGCTCCATGGTTTTGAAGCTTGGTGCTCTCTACAATGAGCACACATGAAAAGATGAAGGACTCCGAAGGAAAAGAGCTCATGGACTTGGTAAAATTGTGCCATTTTGCCACCCCAACTTCATGGGGTCATAACTTTCAGCTTGCTGCTCAAAATTCTTAATGGCACACATTATCAAAAAGGTCTTCAGGAGTTTTAATTTTAGTCCCTTGGTACCTAGCCATTAACACAACATGTTGTGGGACAGATGATAGTTTCAACACCAAATTCCACTCCAAAGGCCTCAAAAAATGTACTTTTTTGAAACATCGAAAAATATCAAAAAATTAGATTTTCGGTTTTTATCAATTCTGCTCAACTTGTCATCTTTGTATTGCCTCCAACTGCCTTCGGAATGCTCTGGATGAAGGTTTTGGTAGATAACATCTACATTTTTGGCAACTCACAGGGGATCTCAACTTGCTGAGAGAGAACCTTAGAATCTTTGGTTGCACATATCAAAATGTCTTATCCATTGGGCACAAAGTCATAGAAGGAGCTTCAAAAAATAGACCTACCTCAAAACAAGAAGAGGCACAAAAAATTGTACAAGCATGCACTTGGAGGAAAACTAGGAACTAAAACATGTATTCCCTTAAGGAGAATGAAGCATGTGTAATAGGACTTCTTAGAAAACAAGAAAACCCTACTTTACTATGTACAGATATTTACATTACAATAATGTTAAAAATCCATTAACTAGCTTATTGAAATAGCTTCCCTTCCTAACTAGCTTATGGTACTTCACATGCATCTAGAGAGATAGCTAGAAAAGGAATCTTGAAAGGCATCCAACTTGTTGGAATGTCTTGCTAAAATTAAGAACAAAAAATCTCACCCTTATTTGAATTTTTTCTTCTTGAACTGAATGGGCAAGTTGAATCTTCTCTCCTTGAAGATCATCTTCATGCTCAAAGGTAAACATGCCCAGTGGCAACTTGAAAACTTGAATTAGATGCCTAATGGGCAACCCTCTTGAAATCTTTGCTTCTTTGATCTCTTGGTGGCCAGAAAAGGCTAACTCTAATGGCTTTTTTGATGGTATGGATACCTCCTCTTGTTGTTCCTATTGCATGGGTTCATCCACCTTGGAAGGTTATGGCTCAGTGTTGAGGTTAGAATAGAAGACCTCTATTTCATGCCAAAATTGGTCTCCGCTCAACACTTCCTTGTTTTTTCCTTCCTCGTTCTCTACAAAGTGAGGAAGCTCATCAAATAAGAGGAACAAATCCTCCTCTTCACCTTTATCCCCAGTCTCTCTGGTGCCTTATTACAACTTCTCCTCCTCTTCCTTGAGAAAATAGGGGAGTTCAGAAAAGAGAGAGACTGGATCTTCCTCCACTTCTTCTTCTTCTTCTGCAGCAACAAATTGTGTTGCAAGAAACTGCCCCCAATGTCTCCTCCGAGCCTCTACTTGTATTGAAAGAAAATGATCTTGTTATCTTCTTTGAGCCTCTTGTTGTTGTATAAATTGAGCTTGGTAAGAAAACTCCTCTTGCATCTAGTGATATTCTTTCTCCCCTTCAATGGATTTCAACTCCCTTTAAAGATTCAGCCTCATCTCCTTGCAACTGATATTTTCCATATTTTGGTGTTGGGGGGGAGGGTAAGTATGCTGATAAGAGATAAAATAAGCCTCATGTGGTTGTTAGTAAGCATAAGAGGGGGCGAGAGAGAGGCAAGTATTGTGAAACTGCTCATAATTTCCTATGGGAAGGGAATATGAAGCAAAATTGGAAGCATTTATAGCTTGATATTGTTGGTAAGGAGGCAAAGTGTTTGTATTTTCATGAGGAGAGAGAAAACTCCACCATCCATAGTATCCCTCCATACTGATGCATGAAGAAAGGAAGATCTACATTGACATCTAGGTATGTAGTACCAGAACTAGTCAAATTTCTTTAGCTACAGAGTCGCTAGGCGCTTGATATATGTCTCCTGAGGGCTTAAAATACTAAAGAATGCACCAAAGCTTCAATTGTGAAAGCTCTGTCCCACTGGGCGTGCTAGAAAAAGAAATTGTTGATGGCTACAATTGCTTTTAGACACACATCCTATGGGAAGCTCAGTGAATGGGGGAACTATACAACTTCACTGAACAACCTCTAGGATTTTAGAAGTCGGCTCTTTGTTTCATGTGAGAGGGGAAAGGGTAAGAGTGCTATTAATCTATTAAATGGTGATACAACAAGCTTTTAAGAACATAAAAAAAGAAAATGCACAGGTTATACTAGGGTATGAGATCTCAAGGAAACTTAATAACATGTATGCACTCAAGCACAATCACATATATATGAAAATAATCAAACATGTGACATAAAGTGAATCACACAATAACATCCACAGAACAAAAACCTCAATGCATAATCTACTCAGTGAAAACTAAATATAAGCACACTAAAGTCTGATTCAGTCTCAAAATAGTGCATAAATCATACATGAACAATGAATCTTTGAGAGATCAGAGGGCTAAAAGAACGATTGATTATATTTCTTTGATTCAAATGTGAATTACAATTTAAGGCTGCAAATTTTTTTTTTCATATATCTATCAAAGTCCTCTATTTCTACCTAAAAAATTCCCTTTTACAATACAAATCTTTGTCTTATATAATCTAAGGCACTGCCTGATTCTCCTTGACAAGTAGTAGCAACAATTGCCAGACATCCCACTTTGTGAAGCCAAGAAGTTGCAATTTTCATCACTGGCCCTAAGAAAATGATGGCTAGCCCTTGGTTTGTTAATAGGATCAGATTCTCTATTACTTCGCTCAACTACCACCTTATTGGATCAGATCTTCATTAATTTTCTCAGCTGCCACCTGAGATCAGATTCTCCATTACTTCACCTAGCAGTTTCATGAGAAAATGACTAAACTGAAGGAAAATCAAGCTCAGAAACGCAAGATGCATGGAAGCCTTTCGCCTTAGCTGGGAGATGACATGTGGCAGATGGGCACAAAAGATGCTTTAAAAGGAATTTTCATTCTCTCAAAAACCCGCGAGATGACCAGGTGTAACTTACGCAATGCCTGATCCCTCTAACAAAAAGGTATTGTAGTTAGTGCTTTGGCTAACACGTGGCACTCAAGTGAAGCTTTAGAAAAAAGAAGAGAGAGCTCGATCCAGAAAATATGCCATGTCACCAAGTGGAAAGCGTGCACAACTGCAGAGCTTTTGACAAAGGGAAAATGTAACTTGCTCCAAAACGCACGTTGTGTGGACACGTGGCATGCTGGTGGAACTTGGAGGGGGGAAGCTTTGCGCGAAGACTTTTGAAACTCCATGGAATTGACACGTGGCACTTTGGTAGGCTTCTTTAAGTATTTTCCTCTCCTCAAACCTTCAAAAACTCTGCGGTGTTGAAGCTTGGAAGTCTTTGCAATGAGCGCACACAAAAAGATGAAGCAGTATGAAGGAAGAGAGCTCACAAACTTGGTTAAAATTGTGCCATTTTTCTACCCCAACTTCACAGGGTCATAACTTTCAACTTGTTGCTCATAATTCATAATGGAACACGTCGTCGGAAAGGTCTTCAGGAGTTCTAATTTCAGTCCCTCAGCACCAAGCCTTTGGCACACCATATTGAGGGATAAACAATAGTTTTAGCCACAAATTCCGCTCTGAAGGCCTCCAAAAATGCACTTTTATGAAACATAGAAAAATACCAAAAAGTTGGATTTTTGGTTCTTCTTAATTTTGCTCAACTTGTCACCTTTGTGCTGCCTCCAACTTCCTTCAAAATGCTCTAGATGAAGCCTACATTAGATAGCATCTACATATTGTTAGGAGACTATTTTACATCTATATATTATATCATTGTGTATGTCATATATATACATAATGAGATGATATATGTGTGTATCAAATATATGTTGGATACACTTTTCCTTCTGAAACTCAAGTGATGTTAGTTCAGAAGATGATATGAAATAGAGAGGTGAGTTGTGTGGATTTTTCAATAAGATCAGTTGTATATTTTGTCTATAGAGAGAAGATACTAAAAAGGTTTAAATGTTTCTTAACATATTGAATTATTGATATACAAAGTCCATATATGTAATCAATCATTCATTATATTAAGAACTTTTAGTTCTATTATATAATTGATGTGCTTCAATGAAATAGAGCAATCCTCTCTAGTCAATTATTTCATTAGAATAAGTTGTAAATGATCATGTCAGTGAGACAAGGTTGATCATTAGCCAATGAGGCATTAAAAGTCAGTGAGGCATTCAATATCTAGTGAGGCACTCAAAAGCTAGTGAGGAACTTGTGTATGTTAGTGAGACTTTTAATTAAGCCAACGAGGCAAATTTTCAAGTGGATTTTTACCTAAATGGTTTTCCACTCGGGACATGTCTTTGTGTCAATCTTTATGTGGTTGTCGTGATTATGATATCATTCATTTCATTTTTATTTCATGTAATGTTTTACAAGTAAAATAGAAGGTTGTTCAAATACGAATTGAGTTTGTTAAGACATTGATTCACCCCCTCCCCCTCCCAGTGTCTTCTTCACTCCAACAATTGGTATTAGAGCCAAACCCTTAAATGGATATCTAGGGATTTCCTAGTATTGGAGTGTTAGTCATGGCCAAATGCAAAAGGAATAGAGAAAGAAAAACTATCAAATAAATTCCAGTCAAATATAGTAAATAAATGTAGTGTCAAACATTATCGTATATTGATGTGAAGTGTGATGAAAAATAATATTTCCTTATAAGTCAAGATAACTATGAACAAGAGTATGCAGTTGATTTTAGAAGGTGAACTATTGAGTGCTCTAGATACAATGAAACAACTCATAAAAGAAAATCAGAGCTTAAAACAACTTCAACAAGGAAGAGATTCCAAGGACAAGGCACTCTCAAATCTTACAAAAGTTCTTTTAGAGTTTGACGAGTCTAACAAACTTATCATTGATCTAAAGATAGAAATAGAAGAAATCAAAAGAGTAGTTGAATGTACTAAATTTGATCTTAAAGTCAAAACTAGTAAATGTCAAGAACTTAAAGAAGAAGTGGTCTCTCTAATCAAAGACCTTGAGGATGTTAAGCAATAGTTAGAAAACAACTCAAAATTTGATGAAAGAACAATCAAGTTAAATGAGGTGCTAAGTAAACAAAGACACCATAAAGATCATATAGGAATAGGATATGAGTTAGGACAAACTCTGCAAATAAAATGGAGTCATAAAATGAAATAATCTTTGTATCTTTAGATGGGAAAAGAAAATGTTATAAGGTTAAACAGATCCCAAGAAAGAAGATATATTTAAACAAGGTTGATGTTCTTCCTAAGGTTGAAAACACTCACAAAGGAAGAAAGAGAAATGGCAAGTTTACAAGGTATGATTATTTTCAATCTCATGGTTATTGATACTCATGTTTTTCGTATGGCCATAAAGCTGTAAGATGTTGTAGATATACAAAGAATAAAATTACATGTTCTATTTATAATCAAATTGGTCATATTACATGGAGTTGTGATAAACCAAATATCCAGCATGAATTAGGTCATAAAAGGCAATCTTACATAAATAGTTTTGTAAAACCTTCTATTAGTAACACAACAATGAAGATGGTTTGGAGGAGAAAATAGGATCAAGATTAGGTCATAAAAGGCAATCTTACATAAATAGTTTTGTAAAACCTTCTGTTAGTAACACAACAATGAAGATGGTTTGGAGGAGAAAATATGATCAAGAAAAGGGATAATACTTCAACCTTGTGTTTCTTGATATACCTCTTGTTGCTTAAATAGAATTAACATGAGTAGATTTGAATAACTTAGTTTATACAAGGAATCATGACCATTGCAATATGAAGAATCATTTGTCAATTGTGAATTCATTATTGTGACGTATGTTGGAGAAAATTTCATGATTATCATCTTACAATGAAGTTTCAATTGTTTTAATGATATCAATCAGATAATATATCTTTGAGCTACAATTGATTTGAAATAAGATGCTTTAAAGAGGGATTCTATATGACACGTATATACTTACCTCGGTATTTTATTGTGATGTGATACTTCTGATATTTTTTATCTCTTACAAACAACACTTCTATAATTAGTTACTTTTGGGGTGCCTTTGGACATACCTAACAGACAAGGAAAGTTTGTTGATACATCTCTGTTCATTGACAGGTAAAAGATTTGATATGATGATTTTTGTAATCACAAGAACAGAAACATCCATCCTTTTTATCATGGTTACATTTAAACTTTTACAAAGATGATTTCAATTTCTTTTATGTTCATCAAGAATAATGTGGATTCAGGACTAATCACATTTTTTTGTTGAAATAAGTATTAATGATATTTGTATGATAGAACAGATAACAATGTTGGCTGGCATTATGTTTTGTCTTGAAAGGAATATTTTCCAATATATATTGTATTGTAGTATATATATATATATATATATATATATATATATATATATATATATATATATATATATATATATATATATATGATTTGGTTGATAATGATTATAGTTCTTGCACTTGGTTTCAAATTATACAATGTTGGATGATCGGTCTTATTAATGGTCATCATTGGTATATGTGATCAATTTTTGTCATGATGTTTGGTTTGAATTATGGTAACAGATCTAGATCTTAACTTGTTTGTCTTAACAGGGAAGAGAATGTTGACTTTCATACTCTAGTTGGAATAAAAGGCATTTGTTTTTAGTAGGATTCAATGAATGGTTTTACATAGGTAAATAACTCTTCTGTCATTTGATGAAGTTAGTGGTTTTTGGCTCTCCATGTTGCAATAGTGTGATGATGATATTGTTGGAAGCTTCATCACTATTCTAACACTTACATGAATAGAGGAAATCTTGGTAATATTTTTCTTTAATGATTATCAAGAAAAATTGTGAATTCAGATTTCGAAATGGATAACAAAGGACTTCTTTGTATTTAATTATGTTATGTGGATGGTATCCTTGATAATAGTGCCACACTGACAATGTTTTATGGTATCAGTTTTGGAAGTTGATTAGTGAGGTAGTGATTTTTGGGATAGACATTCCCTTCTATTTATATCACCATATGTGTAATCTTGATGGATTCTGGAGTTTGGTTCTCAAACATAAATGTTTTTCACTTGCACTAATCACAAAGAAGAAAATGTGGTGATCACTTTTATGACAGTTTTCTGGTATTTGTTTCAATATAGTCTATTGCAGCTTATCAAATTTTTTGTGTAAATGATCCAAGGGATGCTTTTATGCTTGTATTTAGTGACATCCTTATGATTGAGGGGGGGAGTCCTTTATATTCTCTTACAAAATCCTCATAGAAGCAGTTGCTTAGAGACTACTAGACGTGACTTTATAATGTGAAAACTCCATGATTGTTGTTTGTTCTATTGGTTCAAATTATACTCTAGGATATGATGACAAGGGTTGATGACAATCAGAGTGATATGGTTGTTCTTATTTGGTTCAATGTATTTAATTCATTCCTATCTTTAGTGTGGTTGCAGGAAGTACATGGTTATTAGATTTTTTTATTATTAGTAATATGATAAGTTGTTATATACTTCATGGAGGTCATTAATGATTATTGAGATGATATTATCAATGAGTAAGTACTTGACAACCTATTTCACTTGTGATGGGTACAAGGATTCTTGCAATATGACAACTCTTTCTTCAATTGGCTATACTATTTTTATTTAATATAGTGAGAGCTTAGAACTTTATCATTATCTGTAGTAGTTCTGTGTGGATACATTTTTTTAATCACACCCTCAGATGCATACTTCTTCATTGATAGTAACTATTTTTGTTGTCTTTGATACTTTCCTATCAACACTTTGTCCTATAGTTATTTTAGTCATCTATGTTACAATCTATAAAGGTTTGTGTTGGATGGATATATCAACATATTAGCTACTGATGGGTACATTTATGTTGACAAGGCAATATTATGGCATAAAATTTGTTTTTGTTTCCACATCTATGAGATAGCAATGGTTCTTGAACTTGATCAAATCTGATATATCGAGCATGATAGTATTTCTTTTATGTTTTTGTCTTAAATTTTCTCTACATCACAATTCTTATTACTACTGATGTGTTTTGTGTCTCCATGACACACGGATATTTGGAAGTCTTAAAAAAGTTGTTGGCTCTCTATGCTTCTACAGGTATACTTCTACAATGATGTTTATTCATTTGGATTTCTCGCTTCACTATTTTTGATAGCTTCTCTCTATCCTTTGTCCTCTACTCAAAATAGGGGGAGAGAAGTTAGTGTATTTTTCACCAAGAACAAAGGGGGAGTTTGTTTCTCCTACTCCAGTTGTCCTTGCTGCTAAAAACACTAATACCTTGTAGTACGTGGTATTTGTGGCAGTGATATATTGAGATGTGATGTGGTAGTATTATGTTTGAGAATCTACACAGTTTATTATGTAGATATTATGTAGATTTTCTTATAGTGGTGTGATATTATATGCAAATTTGATTATCATGGCAATACAATATTTATAGTGATACAGTGTGATACATCGGTAAATTTGTGATATTGACTCACCATATCACTATTATGTAGAAGTGGCAGAGATATATTAGATTACAGGTATATTGATATCGATATGTAGTGACAAAGTTCATATCTAAGTATCATTATTATATTTGAAGGGATAAAGCATTCAAGTTTTATTTCATTTAGTTGGTCAACATTGTGACCTTGGCAATAATCAATTTGTGTTGCTAGGTAGGCCTTTTGTTTGGCCCCCTAGCCCTTCTCCATTGTGAAGAGTACTTGGTTGACATGTTATATTATTTTGTTTTTCAATGCCATTTGGCATTTGATATGGTGTAATTTAGGTAAAAAATGTGTTTCAAGCTATAAAAGCATAAAATGTTTTTTGAATATTAAAAACAAATTTGGTTTTAGACATCCATATGGGCTATTGACATTGTTTTATATTTTAAAAGGTTTTTTTTTCTTTGAGAAAGCTCTAACTTTGTCAAGCTAGGGCATCATTGCTCAAGCTAGGACACAGACAAATAGGCCAAGCCGTTGACATATATGGTAGTTCTTGACGGAAGGCAGAGACTGGGGGATTGAAAAAGTTTACAGGGAAGAGAATAATTTGCGGCCAAAGATTTATTTCAGTTAGTTGGAATCTTGAAACGGTTGTTTGTTTTTTATAACCAGTCACAGGTGTTATCCTCTTCAACTCCGTTTATGTTCTTTTTGAGATAAATGTTTTAGTTTTTGTCTCTGATTGGTTAGAGTCTTGTTTTGTTTAAATTACAATCAATTAACAACTTCATTCATGGTCAGTACCTTAACAAATTGTATTACTCTTGATGCATTTGGTTAGTGTCTACCCGAGTTAAAAGAAGATCATGGATTTTTTATTCTTTGTCCAATGTTCTTGGTGTGACATCTTATAAAGATATTATGGTCTCATTATTTGTATCAAGACCCTTGTCAAGGGTTTGTGGTTTTAAATTCATTGTGGTTCATATACATACAATGTGCATATGTTTCTTGGTTAAAACCCCATCTTTGTTTAAACCCTAGTATGAATGTGTACTTGCAATCTGTTTATAAAGTTGTTACCCTAGACCTCTTAGGTCTATGTTATCTCAACCCAAGTATGTGGATTGTTGTTTTGTATCATTGTTAAGAGGTTTTTAGTTGCAAAGGCTTAATGATTGAAGTTAAGAAATATTTATGTGAAAATAGAAACATATATCAAGAGAAAAATCAAATCAGTTTATCATTCAGTTTATTGAATCAATTTTTCATTTATGGAAGTTACTTTGCAGTTTGAACATATTGTACTTGATATACAAGGTATACTTTTGAAATGAAGAGGGTGAGAAAAGATGACACACAATCCTTCTATTGCAAAATCATACTGGTTGTATAATAGTACATTGTAAAAAGATTGTTCAAAGATTATTTTACATTTATATAATATAATATCATTGTGTATGTCACACACACACACACACACAGATATATATATATATATATATATATATATATATATATATATATATATATATATATATATATATATATATATATATATATATATATATATATATATATATATATATATATATATATATATATATATATATATATATATATATATATATATATATATATATATATAATGACATGATATATGTTGTATACACTTTTTCTTTTGAAACTCAAGTGATGTTAGTTCAGAAGATGATATTAAACAAAGAGGTGAATTGTGTGGGTTTTTCAGTCACATCAATGGTATATTTTGTCTATAGAAAGAAAATATAGAAAAGGTTTAAATGTTTCTTGACATAATGAATTATTGATATACAAAGTCCATCTATGTAATCAATCATTCATTATATTAAGAACTTTCAGCTGTGTTATATAATTCATGTGCTTACATGAAATAGAGAAATCCTCTATAGTCAATTCTTTCGTGAGAGTAAGTTGTAAATGATCATATCAGTGAGACAAGGTTGATCATTAGCTAGTGAGACATTCAATAGCCAGTGAGGCACTCAAAAACCAATGAAACCAGTGAGGCACTTGTGTATCTTAGTGAGACTTTTAATTAAGAAAGTGAGGAAAATTTTTGAGTAGTTTTTTACCTGAAGGGTTTTCCACTCAAGACATATCTTTGTGTCAATCTTTATATGGTTGTCACCTCCATGTCAATATAAATAAGTTTGTTAACACGCTAATATTTTTTGGGAAATCTTGCTCACTAGAGTATATCATTTTTTCTTTCATTTCTTTATTGGTTGTATTTGGTGTGAATATATATGTTAAACTTCATTTCTTTATTAGTTGTATTTGGTGTGAATATATATGTATTGAAGTTTAACGTCGTTTGCATCTTTTTTTTTTTGGCAAGGTAATGAGGACTACTACGAGATTGAAGATATCAACTATGCAATATAGGTAAAGTCTTCTTGACTTTACTTTGGTAATGAACACATGATTCGTTATTATGATTTTTATTGTTGGTTATGCATGTTTTATATTATTCTCTACTCCCTTTGGATGCCCCCATAATCGAATTTGAAGATAAAATTGATAGCGATGCTGGATTCTTGGAAGAGGTTTTTTTACAGTTATTTTCGCTGCGAAGGAGGAGCAGGAGAAGATTTTGAAAAATAGGATATTGTCCATGGATAATCACCCATTATACATACAAAAATGGCAAAGAAATTTTGACCCGATGCTCTCTGAGCCTTACGAAAATCTTGTATGGGTTAGATTTTACAATCTTCTGTTGGAATATTGGAACGAAGAGGCCTCGAGAAAAATCGGTAAATCATTGGGTATCCTTGTGGAATTAGACATGGAAATAGCCGAAGGCGACTCTTAAATTCACGCAAGGATGAAAATCGTGACTATACACAAAATCCTCAGAAACATAATACTTAGGACACACTGACTGGATTGGGTTCAAAAATTTGAAATCGAAATACCCAACAGCCAAATGTCGTATCCCTCCAACAAGTAGCGACACGTGGATCCAAAAAGAGCATACGAATCTAAGCATCCCCAATCCCCCCTCTCAATGTGTGGCAGAAACAAAATCAGTCAATCTAAGGCCTGCCTCTCCATCGAGGTCGAGGTCGATGAATGTCTAGGAAAGTAATGAACCAATCACATCTAACCATGCGCTATTAGGCAAAGATACTCTAGAGGTTGAAGGCGAAGATCGTTTATCAACTCAGAATAGTACCATGCGATGAAGATGAGCTTGTGTTGGTTGATCCAAGGCATATTAGCCAGTCTACGGAAAGAGCATTAGACAAAGGTAAAGACTCCAAAGTCCAAAGGCAGGAAGAGTAATAGGAAAAGAAGGGAGGATGAGGCTATTTAGAAATGCCTTCCCAATGTTGTCAAAGGAAGAGTACCAAGGGGGTGGGAAGGAAAACAACATTTTGTCCTGAAATGATGAAAATTATATTGTGGGGGGAAATTTGAAAGCCATCCTTGACCTATAAAAAAAGTAGTGGGATGGGAAAAATTACGAAAGACATCCTCGATTTTCATGAGTTCATAAGAAGAATCAAGGCCACTGATTGCAAGAAAAAATATGGTTGGTTCACATGGACAAATTGGAGAATGGGATTCACCAACATTGCCGAGCGATTGGATTGGTTCCTTATCAGGCCCTAGTGGTTTTTGGACAGCCGGAACATATGCTCCTCTACTCTCCCATATGCGGTGTTTGACCATTTCCCAATCACAATAGAGATCAATTCAGAAGACAAATGGGGTAGCGGATACTTCAAATTTGAAAATATGTGGTGGCGGGAGAAGACATTATTGGACTCTTTAAAAAAATGGTGGGTGGAGTGCGATTTCAATAAAGGTATGCCTAGTTACATTTTTATCAAAAGTTAACACTATATCAAAAATAAATTATGTGCTTGGAACAAAGAGGTCTTCAAGAATATTTTCACAAAAGGAAGTGGTGGAAATGGATTTGGAAAATTTGAGTGAAAAAATATTTGGGGGAGGGTATGAACAGTGAGGATTATCTTTTGGAGCAATCCCTCAAAGAGAAATTGAACGAACTATTAGTCAGAGAGGAGGTTTACTAGAGAGATAAATCTAGAGAACTATGGATTTAGGAGGTCGATGACAACACTAAATTCTTCCATGCTTTGGTCAAGGCCAAATGCACAAAGAATTTTGTTAGTAAAATTGAAGGGGACAATGGTTATGTCTAGGAAGATAGAGACTCAATCAGGAAGGTTGTGGCAAAATATTTTGAATAGATATTTGTGTCTGATTGGTGGGCGATGAGAATGTATTCATTGAGGCTATCCGCAAACTTATTGGTGATGTAGACAACTCCATGCTTATGGAACTTTTTACTGAAGAAGAGGTAAGGTTGGCTACTTTCAGTCTTCATCCAGATAAGGCATTGAGGTCTGATGGATTCCTGGCTAGATTTAATCAAAAATATTGGACCTTCATGGGCAAAGATATATGGCAGCTCATGGAAGATGTTTAGAATTAATTAGAAATTTGTGAGGGAAATCAATAATACCGTACTGGTAACCATACCAAAAAAAATTGAATATAGATCCTTTGTTGACTACAAGCCCATTGCACTTTGCAATACCATATATAGGATATTAACCAAGGAAATGGTTACAAATTATCTCCCAAAGCATCCCATGTGCTTGAAAGTTATGAAACATTTTCTTTGGGAAGGAACTAACGAGGTAAAATGTATTCCTCTGCTCAGCTGGGTCATAACTTGTAAATCAAAAGGGGAGGGTGGAGCGGAACTGAGAAGGATGGATGATCAAAATATTGCACTTAGTGCAAAGCTAGCTGATTTTGAAGATGTATCAGGCTTTTGATAAACTATGGTGCAAGATCATGCAAGGAAAATATTTGGACTACTTGGAACCATCTAGGATCCTTACTATTGCAAATTCAAGGGGTAGATTGGCAATTTGGAATTTCATGTGGGATTGTCGCTCGGTCACCACTGATCATCTCTCATGGAAGATTTTTATTGGTAGAAAGACTCAATTTTGGTGGGACTCTTGGGATGGGCACATGAGTCTTGAGGACATATTCGATCAACAGGATTGGATTGCAGATAATGAACTTTGGTTTGGAAGGTATGTGGCAGACTAAATCACCAATTCATCACCTAATGGTGGTATTTTTTTGTTGGCTCCCTACCGATAGGCTGAATATCCCTGGGGAGGCATGTAGTGTGTTGGATAACATATTGGCTATGAGACAACTATGTATCTACAATAAAGATGATGAAATCATATGGTGTGCTTCCAAGACTAGTGATTGTCACGGGGTCAGAGTTTTCACCCATGCGGCACCGCCTCTAGACGTCAAAGAATAGCTTACAAACAAATCTAGTATGGACTATGCCTAACCCATACGAGCACGAATAAGACTTAGGCGAAAACTAAGTCAGCTCGCTCCTAAATTACAACAAAACATTCCAACAGACTCAGCTCCAAGACTTCTCATCCAATAAGTCACCTAAAGAACTAAGCTAGAGAACTTCCCAACCTATGAGACACCCTCAAGATGTGGACCCGTGTCTAGGGGTGGACTTGTGGCCTGCATGAGCCAATCTCATGAAAACCTCCTACGTACCCACAACCAATGCAGCTCAAAGTCACACGTAGTTCTAAATCAGCTTGCTAAACCACTAGATTGCAAATATTCCTAAATCTATCCTGGCCAAGTCCTTGACTTCCCATTCCTAGATATAGTCGATTTCACCTCAGCTCGGCTCCAAGCCTTGTCTATGCCATAACTATGAGTAACTAGCCCGCAACATGATCCTAATGACTATGAATGCCTAGTTCATCTCATAGCCCCAAGATTGCACCTCGGATCCATCCCTGATGAAATCCTACACCATAACTTTGTTGGCCCAATGCACAGCATAGCTCCATGTTCATCAAGTCAGATAACACAATGCATCGACATAGATCCAAATCCTTTTCGATCGAGACATAGCAACCCAATGTCACACCCGCCTAGATTGACTTGAGATCCAATCTGATCCAATGCTAGCTAACCCGATTCCAAGTCCATCATTAGTTCTGATCTGATCCGCATAGCCCTAATCCATACCGTGGAACAATGACTTCCTTATCCGACAAGCTTACCCGATCCGCACTCAAGAACAGCTCGCCTGCAAATGCCTAATGCAAGAACCCATGCATAGCATTTCATCTAACACGGTATCAAGTCATGCATCCAACATATCCATGAAGAGCTCACAAATCATTCGTAACCAACATTCTCAAGTAATGCATCCTCAAGTCATTGCGCCCTAGAGGATCAGAAGACGAAGAGACGTGCCAAGGGCAGACAACATGCTCTAGAATCCGTCTAGCTCAGGTCCAATCTCGAAGGTCATTACACCCTCCCCCACTTAAAATAGGCGACGTCCTCGGCACCTGCAGCACCGAACCTCTGGGTTACAAAATCTTTGCAAAACCACCTCTTCACTTCAACTCGAATCGCACAAGATGACACCATCCAAATCTAGTCCATAACGAACATCTGACTTAAGATTCCATCCAAGTTGATCTGGATCAGCTCAGTTCCAAATCCTTCACCAAGTCCAACTTATGAAGCTATCTTCCCTTCAAGCTCTCACTAAAATCAATTCTGCAATCAAGGCGATCCTGGGGTCGTAGATTACCAATCCACTTAATCAGACATCATCTCACTCAATGAAATCCAAGAGCCACACCCATCTCTAGTGAAACCAAATCGTAAGGCCATGTCCAAAAACCCAATCAAGATACCAATTTCGCAATGCCTCGGGATCTCAAGTAGTAGCTCCATCTAATCTACAAGACTCCGGTCCTAATGTAAATCCTCCTGGTCTAGCCATCAAAAGATAGCCAAGTAGTTCTGGCCTCATGCTCCACATTCACCTTCCACTTACTCAATAAACTAAACACAACAAAGCTCTTTACGCATGACTTGATGTACCAGGTTACAATAAGCATGACAACTTGCAATCACGACTACATAATAAAACTCAACACTCCATGTCAAGTCGCACAAAACCAATCCGTGCATCGCAATCACAACTCATAAGGGACACGCACCTTCAATGAAAAACAACTCGAACTTGCATCAAGATAAGAACAAGCACATCGTGCCCACTTATTTGAAACTTGATCAAGAACAAGGCTAGACATACCTTCCGACAAGGAATACTAACCAAATGCAATCCAAACAAAGGCATCCCCATCTCACGGTTCCAATACCCAAATCCGTCTGAGCACTGAATGAGCTTAACACCGCACTTCAATCTCCGATTGTGGATACCTAAGGAACCACCCTTAAAGTTTCCAACTTCAACTTAAGAAAAGTAGCTCGACTCTAGTCATAGGCTAGAACGATGCATCTAAAAGACTTCCTCAACCTTAGCATTGCCAAGAATCAAAGGAAACCCAGATCATATGCGATCTTGGTGCAACTCTCTTTCGCTTACTCGGACTAGCTCACCGAAATCAACTTTCTCAAGTCGAGCACAAAACCATTATCGAAATAACAACTCACCAAATTCGTATACCAAATAGTCACCAAAATCGTTCATCAAATTGCTCCTCTAATACCGACTTACCAAAAGATAAGTATCAAAGTTTTTGATGAAACTGCTCTAATACCAGATGTCACGGGGTCAGAGTTTTCACCCGTGCGGCACCACCTCTAGACGTCAAAGAATAGCTTACAAACAAATCTAGTACGGACTACGCCTAACCCATACGAGCACGAATAAGACTTAGGCGGAAACTAAGTCAGCCCGCTCCTGAATTACGACACAACATTCCAACAGACTCAGCTCCAAGACTTCTCATCCAATAAGTCGCCTAAAGAACTAAGCTAGAGAACTTCCTGACTTATGAGATGCCCTCAAGATGTGGACCCGTGTCCAGGGGTGGACTTGTGGCCTGCACGAGCCGATCTCATGAAAACCTCCTACATACCTGCAACCAATGCAGCTCAAAGTCACACGTAGTTCTAAATCAGCTCTCTAAACCACCATCTCGCAAATATTCCTAAATCTATCCTAGCCAAGTCCCTGACTTCCCATTCCTAGACCTAGTCGATTTCACCTCAGCTCGGCTCCAAGCCTTGCCTACGCCACAACTATGAGTAACTAGCCCGCAACATAATCCTAACGACTATGAATGCCTAGTTCATCTCACAGCCCCGAGATTGCACCTCAGATCCGTCCCCGATGAAATCCTACACCACAACTATGTTGGCCCAATGCATAGCATAGCCCCATGTTCATCAAGTCAGATAACACAATGCATCGGCATAGATCCAAATCCTTTTCAATCGAGACATAGCAACCCAATGTCGCACCCGCCTAGATTGACTTGAGATCCAATCCGACCCAATGCTAGCTAACCCGATTCCAAGTCCATCATTAGTTTCGATCTGATCTGCATAGCCCTAAGCCATACCTTGGAACAATGACTTCCTTATCCGACAAACTTACCCGATCCGCACTCAAGAACAGCTCACCTAGAAATGACTAATGCAAGAACCCATGCATAGCATTTCATCTGACATGGTATCAAGTCATGCATCCAACATATCCATGAAGAGCTCACAAATCATTTGTAACCAACATTCTCAAGTAATGCATCCTCAAGTCATTGCGCCCTTGAGGATCGGAAGACGAAGAGACGTGCCAGGGGTAGACAACACACTCTAGAATCCGTCTAGCTTGGGTCCAATCTCGAAGGCCGTTACAAATATAGTGTTAAACTTGGTTATATGGTCCAAGCAGCTATAAAGGATAATAAGGAAGGAGCCTACAAATTTTGTTGGGACAAATTGGTGGCACCTAAAGCCGACGCTTTCCTCTAGACTATTATGCACAATAGAATACTAACAAAGGAAAGACTCAAAACATATGGAATTTTTGGGCCAAGTATATAAATCATGTGTAAAAGAGGGGAAGAGAGTACGGGACATCTTCTTTATGATTTCCCTTTTGTTAGATAGTGTTGGGAATGTTTATGCAAGGATCTCGAATGGTCTTGTGCTTGGGCGTTGTCTTTAGAATTTTCCTATTAAGCTAGTCATGCCTCAACTCTAAATATTTATGGACCGATATTTAGACCATTATTCCATCCCTAGTCTTGTGGCATGTATGGAAGGAGAGGAACAAAAGAATCTTTGAGGTTAAGAGTGGATGGTTGATGTGGTATACAATTGTATCAAATCCTCTATTTGTAAAGTCATTAATGCTAAAATCTACAGTGTCTAGATTGAGTACATCTATGATTGGGACAAAATTATTAAAGCTAAGTGGGAGGGATTGAAGCCCCTGAACACCAACATCCAAGCTAAAGTTGTGAATAGGAAGAGTGTTGTGTGGGTTCCCATGGCCATTGGGAAGTATAACTTGAACTTAGACAAGGATGCAAAGGGAAATCCCAGTGAAGCTGGATATGGAAATATTGTAGGGACCATAATGGAAAAGTTATTTTTGGTGTGTATGGGTATTTGGGATAGAGCACAAATAATTTTGTCAAAGAGGGGGCATTAGAAAGTTTAAAATATTGCATAGATAAAGGTACTGGAGCAATTGAAATTGAAGGTGATTCACAAATTATTATCAATGCAATTAAAAATGGTGGTTTTTCCAACTGGAAGGTGAGAAGGAACATTGAAAATATACTTTCACATATTAATAAGATCCCAAACTACCATGTAATGTACATTTTTTTAAGAGAGGAAACTGGTGTTGCAGACTATATGGAATATTTGGGTGTAAAACTGAAAAATAAAGAGTCCACATTTGAAGGCGATAATTTGGATATCGAGTTAAATATCTATGTAAAAAAAGGAGCTCCCTACAACACACATGGAAGATCGTACTGGTCTGGGCTGAAACATTTCAATACTATGGAACTACAAGAGTCATCCTTAGGAAAGATTCTAACTCAATTTGAACTGAAACCTCAGGGGCTGATTGTGGTTTGTGTTCACTTGTTCTCTATTGACATTGATTAATGGCACCTAAAAGCTATGGAATTTGTTAGAATGCATAAATTAATTAGGCTCATAAAGATTGGTTGTCGGTGCAGACAAGACCCAACTCTAGCCAACTAGCCGCCAAGCACATGCAGTTGTTCACTGCACCATCCACCATTAATGCCCCAACTAACTTGATCAACAGTGCACTTGACATTTATTATGTATTTTATTATCAATGCAATGGATTGGGCATGTGATCAGTAGAGCCCATATTTGGGTTTCTCCTTTGTGCCTATTTTTTTCAATATGGTATCAAATTCATAAGGTTTGCCTAATTTTTTCAATATGGTATCAAAGTCATAAGGTTCAGGATCATTGGTTGAGGAGAACGAAGGTCTCTCAATATCTTGGGTGTCTTTGTGCTTGTAGTGTGAAGAAATTTTGAGGTGCAAAGTAAAGAGAGAGTGGTGGGTTGTTGTCGTAATTAGTGTAGATTGTGCTGAAGATGCCAATGTCCATAGTGGAAACTATCGCTGGCTGTGGAGACATTTGCATGAAGGAGAGACCACTATTAGAGGTGATAACATAGTGTCTTCTAGTTTGTAGAGTCATGTCCTATTTTATTTGTCTTTGTATTTTTGAGCCCATGGAGTGGTCATTGAGATGTTATCCCTCAAAGAGATTGGTGTTTGTATTGAGGAAAAGCATTGTAGATATATGCCAATGGAGTTTTGCACTGACATAATAAAGTTTGAGCTATATTTCAATGATTTATTATGGATTGATTGCTAGCCAAGTGTGTTGTTTGTAGAGTAATAATGAGAATGTTGTTGGAGTGCTGCCTAGATTATTGGTTGCTTTGAAATTGTTGGGCAAATGAGAATTATTATTAAGTCATTATTGTAAGAAGAGCTGCAAGAGATTAGTGGCTTGTGGAGCACCTCTATGCAAGTGGGAGTGCCAAAGTGCATACTTTCCCTTTGTGAGAGAAGAGCATGGGAGTTGTGTCATGGCGAGGAGGAGATCAGTTATGGAAAGTGTTTAAACAAAAAAAAGTGAGTAAATTGCTCGTTTGAATACTGCTACTTTTAAATAGCATATGAAAATGTTATTGGAGGCTAAAGTTTATTGGAGGATGAGTTTCTTGTTGGAAGTTTATCAGTTCAAAAGGAGCTGATAGTGCTGAAAAGATTGTTGCAAGGAACCTACAGAAAATATAAAAACATCTATAAGAAGACATGGACCAATATAGTGTGAGTTTACTTCAATTTGTATGCTAGGTGAGACATATAAGCTTTGTGTATCAATGAAGTGTGTGAAGTGTGTGTCTACTTTATAAGTTAATTGTGGGAGTTAGCATTGCTTGTTTCATGTGCACAAAGTCTTAACAGGGGGTGAGAGGTGTGCTAGAGATTGTTGTCATGAAATAAAGGTCTATCTGAGATGTGTGTTCTGATTTGGGGTGCAAAGTGCTTGGGTTGGCATTGAGAGAACTTGACTATCTAAATGTGAAGGCTATGTTGTTGTCAAAATGTGGTCATGTAATAGAAGATTGTTGGATTGATATCCCTTAAGAGAGTGACAAAGATTGAATTAGTGATGGTTGTTAATGGGTGTATGTATTTTGAATTAATTTTTTGAGTGTGAGTCACCTTTGTTAAAAGGAAAATCTAGAGTATGTAAGGGGTGCATTATAGGTTGTACTTAAAACCTCAAAATTTTTTGGTTTAACATATTGATGAACCATGTATCTAAAAATGATTCCTATAGAACTGACGAGTACAACAGCTGGGTACCCATGTATCTCAGTAGATGGATTTCTTTTTATATGGACTCAATAATCAATTTTGATGCAGGTACGCAAGTATAGGAGAAAAACCCAAAGAGGTGATGGTTTCCCCATTGTGATGGTTTGTGACCAGTGTGTTCTTGATTTGTGGTAATCCAAAACCACTTGAGTGCAAAGTTTATGGTGATCTTGAAACCATTTGTGAGTGAGGTTCATGGTGAGCCAAAACCACTTCAGTGTGAAGTTTGTGGTGATTTTGAAACCACTTGTGTGATGTTTGTGGAGTTCATGGTGAGCTTCAAACCACTTCAAAATTGCATCGGTTAGGGGTAAACCATGAAACCCAAAGTGATTATATGATTAGGGGAAACATTGTGGAAATTTTGATAAGTGAATTGTAAATGGGTACCTTAAAAAAGGCTTCAAGCCAGGACCCATGTTTTTCAATTATGGCAGGATATCTGAAAACAATCAGCATAATTAATTTATGGGGGGATGTTAGAGTGCGTGAATTAATTAGGCTGATATTTAAATTGGTTGTCGGTGCAGACAAGAGATGACTCCAGCCGCCTAGCCACCCAGCACATGCAACCATCCACTGCACCATCCACCATTAATGCCCCAACTAACTTGAACAACAATACACTTGACATTTATTATGTATTTTCTTATAAATGCAATGGATTGGGCCAATGATTAGCAAAGCCCATATTTGGGTTTCTCCCCTGTACCTAATTTTTCTAATAGAATTGGTTTGCAAAATCTCTAGACTTCTTTATGATTTTTATACACCAACCCATGATGGTGTTTTGGTATTGCGTGGAATGGCTGGAAGGAAAAGGTTTGGAGTTACTTGTGAATGCAAAATAAAAATGCTCAATGAGAAAGTAATGAGGTTGTTTCAAATCAAGGAGGATATGGTTTGGGATATAATTATAAAGGTTCTCAAGTCTGAGAGCTCCTCACTCGATCATATACATGATGGGAACATTTATAAAATATTCTTCACTATTGTCACACAAGCTACTGGAACAGATGCAACAATTTATGTCCATATGCTGATTAGAGAAGATCGTAGGGTCGCTATGTGGGTAGACGTAATAAAGATAAAGCTAAACCCCAAAAAAGGATTCATCGTTGGGATCATTGATTGTGAAGCAGTGGAAACAAAGAAGCTCTTGTTTGAAGCTCTAAAACTATTCCAAGAAGGATTAGTGCGACAAGATATGTCTACCTTTGGAAACTTCATTTCCATAAATATGGAAATCTGTTCTCTTCTTCTCAGATTGAGCATGTCAAGGTATTGGCTAAGGGAATCATTTCCCTTAGGCGCAAATTTCTACTCAAGTGAGCTTTTCTATGTAAGGGATCTACCCCTTTGAGCATTAGGAAGGGGACTTACTAAAATCATTCAACATTGTACTAAAACTATTCAACATCTTACATAAACATATGTGATCCATTGCTACAACATTTAAACATGATACAAAATAATGGAACCTTATATTGACTAATAAAAAATGTTACATATGCAAGGTCCAATTCAACTTAGAAACAACATTATCATAATTTTTTATCATATCACAATTGCAAAATTGTGCTAGCATATTGATCAAAATTTCACATTTACAACTACTTTAGTCAATTCTCTATAAATCCTCAAAAAGGAGTAGGTGTCTTGTATCCAGAGGCATCACCATTTGCTCCACTTGTAGGAGTTATTGGTAAATTGGGAGAGCTTTTTATTATACTTTCTAAATGAGTTATCAATGTCTATCTTTGACCACCATTCATTTCCATTTGTGACAAGCACACAAAGTTACTTCGTCGTTACACATTATTGATTCCTACCAAGACTGGGATCAAAAGGTTGAATATCTGAAGAAGACATGGGTGCTTGGAGGGTAGAGATGTAGTTGATGTACTCTCGTCTTTGCCTTTGTCATATTTTTGTCTTTTTGGGTGACTTATGTTTCCTCTCGAGCTCTCTTGGCCCACTCATTTCATTCTGCCTTCTCTCATGCTCAAACATCTCTCTCCTTTGCTTCTTTTTGTCTTCTCTAGCCTAATTACTTCTCCTAGTACTTGGTTTTCCTCACATTTATCCTTCCTCTTCCTCGTCTTCTCCTTGTGTTATTGCAACTCCTCATTTCAAATCTTTTATTCCTCTTGTCTGTTAAGGATGTCAATGTAGTCATCAGATGTTAAAATTTATGACTATCTATTGAGATGAAGCACCCTTGAATGACCTCCACATGATGATTGATGCACTTTTTACACTGGAAGTCTCAAAAATTTGTTGGTTCGGGTTTCTTGTTGCTACCATCATATTGCGTGCATGAAAATAAGTCAGCATCTTGGTCACTAGTGTCAATCCCATCATCACAATAACCACCATCTTGCTAGTCCCAATTCAATGCATTTATAAACTAGTGAACCACTCCTGTTGGATCAATATGTGGTGGGGATGGCATGAAAAGAGAGACTTCTTCATTAGAAAAGTTTTTAAGTACTCTAATATTATTAGTTGTCTCATTCGGCCAATTAGGTGCAATAACTTGAGTTGGAAAACATAAGCCTTTTGTAGTGTCTATTCCAAAATCATGGGCTACTTAGACATCTATAATATCTAGTTTTTATGTATGTGGTGGTAAAAATAGACCTTTTGATGCATTGTATTTTGTCTCCAAATTCTTGGTGTTTAATTCATGCACAAAACCATCAATTTCAACCTCTCCATAACCATATGTTTGCAAAAAGGTCTCCACTGCAATGTACTTTACATCATCTTCATGTGTAACAACATCATTTTCTAGTCTAGGTTGACATACCCCCTTTTCAATAACAAAGGCCTCAGTTGGCATCATATCCTTGTCTAGTGCAAACTAGTTAAGCTGCCAAATACATGTCCTTAGGAAGCTACTAATGATGTTACATGGTGATAATATCTTGTTGAACTCTTTTTTTCCATAGTTGTCGACTCTTCCTATCCAATTTCAATCTAAGGGTGGTTTTCCATCCATGCATTTCATTGTTATTTCAAGTACATTTTGAAAGGAGAGAATATGCTAACATCCAATGGTTTCATCTTGTGGCTAGTATGCAAATGGCAATGTCACCAAGTTCATTCCTAGACACCTTGTTTCTTCAATTTTTTTGAGGCCCCGTGGCTTCCATGTCTGTCAAAGATAAGTAGGGGCCTTTTTTAGAGTGAAACCCTACCAGGGATGGATTCTACAAAGTGTTCCAACCAATTGACAAATAATTCCCTTTTCATCTAGGTGTGTTCTTGAGCTACCATGCATGTTCTTGGCTTGCAATTGGAAATATAGTTTCTTATATGCTTCTTTGATTTAAACAAGTATAACCCAAATTTGTTGAACCCAGTTGCACTAAAACATGCCAAAATAGTACTCCACTCCCCTCTTTTTGAGATGAGATAAAGAACACATCTTGTTCCCAATCTGGAAATGAATCTCATTCCAAAATTCTTACCATCTTACATGTTGGTTTCATTGTAGTTCCAAATTCTATTCGAGACATAGTGGTTGAGGTTGTACATTATTTTAAGGTTGTTGTAGAAGGATGAGAAAATACAAGGGAAAAGCATAATTTCTCTATCAGTGTCCACTCTTTCAACTCTTTTGATTGTCAAGTCTAGGTGGTGATGTCTAAAACCTATCCATCGTGGTCTCATTGGCATGCCATTATTGAATGGGTTAGGCCTTGTTGTAGTAATTTGGCCAATAATCGACCCTAGTTGACCGACCTTTATGTCATGGCCAATACATCCATGTCCTTTCTCCATTGCACTACTTCATCCTCCTCTTCCACACTTAAATTTTTTGCGGTCCCTTCCTTTGCATCATAATTGTTCCCATCAGCCACGATCTCAACCTAGAAGGAGGTATACCCCATTTGATTGTTGCACCTTTGAGTGACATTTTATTGTCTTTGATGCTTGCAACTACATCTTCCATTGCATGATTGATCAATGTTGTCAGTGATTTGAACAATAGGATTGATTGTGCTACACAACCATTAGCAATAAATTCTAGTGCAACATCTTTATTAGGTTGTGTATCCATGAAGTGCACTCCACAAATTAATCTAATTTTCTTACTTCTAATTGATCTTCTTCCCTTTCACCCATGTGTCATGGTAATGAGTTAACCTACACCCACATTGTAACTATTATCAATGCATGTATTAAAATATCATATACCTATTTTTACTTATTGAAATTGAAGTGTGTGGTAACTTTTTCACAAATATAAGTAAATGTATGTGTAAACATATATACGCATATGTGCACATGTATGTATCACATAAACACACATAAAACACTATGCAAGAAGCATAATAGGATGTCATGGGGAAAAGAATGACCAAAAATGTGTAAAACCAAATATTTTAGGGCTTAGTATAAGTGGATAATAATATATAAACCCATATTATCGCCTGGAAAGAGCAACGAGAAATGATAGGTACATTTTTCTTTATGTGTGGAGAGGATGTATGATGACTAATCCTAAAACATATCAAAAATTTGTCACACAATTATATACCCATTACATTTCATGAATAAAAAATCAAAGATTCTAAATAATAATGTATACCCATTACATTTCATGATTTAAAAATAGATCTTGAAAAGAACAACACAATTTTCTTATCATTTCACATTCCATGTAATGATTTCATAGTATAAGGAGAAAAAAATTGATTGAGTCAAACCATGGATGGCATACAAAGAAATGATGAAAAAAACATCAAACTGCAAGTGGGAATAAACATAAGAAATGTTTACATCAAATTGTACATCTAACTATGAATGTGTATCTATATATGTGGGTGACCCCACAATAGTGGGTTACACTTTTTTAGACATGTTGATTTTTGTTGAAATAACATATTTTTAATAAAATATAATGATTTAAGCCTTGAGAGGTTCCATTTGAAGGAATTCATTAAAAATGGTTAGCTCAAATCCTCTTATATTAAAAAAATATTGATATAACATCTATACTCCTCATTCATACCTACAATAGAGTCTCCTTCACACCTATTAAAATGCTGACAAAAAATCACTTCGACTTTATCTTTTGGCAGATCAAATGAATCCATTTGAAAAACCTATCTATTTAGTAAGGTACCTAAGAAAAATATTTCTAATTATTATAATGTTAATATATATTAAGTGTATTATGACTTTGTATTTTTAATTTTACTAAACATAGATATTTCACTGTATGTCTCCCTCTATGTTTGACACTAATGGAAAAATAGTAAATGAGAGAAAAAAAATCTAAATAATATATATGCCCTAGGTATTGAAGTTCTCTTTCTATCAAAAAAAATAAAAATGAAATTGGACAAATACATCGCAAGTTATAAGCTTGTAGTCAAGGTATGAAAAAATTACGGTTTAGTCAACTTCAAACGTTAATAAAATATGCAATAATCATGATAATATCATCAAACCAATTGTGTTCCCTTCTTATGGATTTTTAAAAACTAAATTAGAAAGAATCACATTGATATCTATTTTAGAAAAAAATTTATGCTCTATGAAAACAATGTAACTCTTTGAAAATGACGTTTTCAGCAACATACCAGTTTTCATGGGAGAAAGAAAAAACCATTCAAACAAATTCAAAAATAAAAATATAAAATATATTTAGAATCTAGACAGAAAATCCTAAAAGACTAATTTACTTCATCTTCTAATTTCAAATGGTTTAACGAAAATATGCATCCAAATCTTTAAAAAATTCAAAATGTAGACTTCAATGTCCGTTCAAGCAAAAAAAGTGTAGCCCACTATTGTGGGTTCACCCATGTGTATATGTATTGGAGGGGATAAAGATGTAATTGTAATATGATTAAATTAATGGCAATGATATTTCTAAATTTGGATTGTTATGATGATTATTAACATTTGACCGAAACCACTATAATTTGTATGCCTATATCTTATCCATACACTGAATATAAATACATGAACAATAGTTTGATTTATGAAAACAACTACCCTTTTTGCAATATTAACCATTCTTGAAATGACCAAAAAAATAAAACATCAATCCTATACTTATAAAAAAATAAAAATATTTAATTATAAAATGAATCAATTGTGGGCCAACTCTCATTTACCTCTTTAGCATTCGGAAGGGGCTTTCATAAAAATATTCAACACCTTCCAAAAATCGTTCAACATCCCACTAAAATCATTTGACACCCCATTTAAATAAACATTTCACCAACTATGATGATTTATGAAAACATGAATTAAATAACATGTAAATATTGCATTAAAAAAATGACAATGTTGTTATTTCTAAATTTGGAGTGCCCTTATTATTAACAACTAACTAGAAAACAATATAATTTGTATGAACATACGTTATATGTCAATTATAAATTTTAAAAAACAAACATGAAAATTTAATATTACTTAAAAAGACAATAAAACCTCTTACATCAATATACTAGCAGTCGCATGCTTTTGTGCATGCAATGATAAGCCGATAGGTTTTATTTTTAATTTAATATAAAAATTATTAAAGAAATGTTTGTCATAGATATGTTGCAGCTTGTAGGGATTGGTTATCTATGATTGTTGGTGTGAATATTAACCTAAAGTTGAAGTTTTTCCACTTGTATACCCTCTTAAATTAGAAACAAATATTTGGAGGAATTTTATTTATTAAATTAATGAAGAAATATAAATTGAACCAAAAAACTAGTGTCATGTGGCATAAATCATACCCATATTAACAAATTTCAAATTTCAAATTTTTGAGCTAAATATAATGTAAAATTGAATTTTAAAATTTGAATCCATAAATTTTAATTCCCATACACAAAATATTAAAATTGTTAGTTGCACATGCATAGAACTTGAATTTGAAGAAATGCTTACATAAGCCTTAAATACAATCTTCATCCAAAAAATCTAATTTTTTTTTCTTGAAAATTGATGAATTGTGGGAAAAGGTTCAAGTTTTACTATTTCACATTTTAAATTTCAAAGCCAAATATAATGTAAAATTGAATGTTAAAATTTGAATCCATAAATTCTAATTGACATACATAAAATATAGAAAAATTATTTTTAAACTTGAATTTGAAAGAAATGCATACATGAAACTTAAATACAATCTTCATTCAAAAAATGTAATTTTAGTATAGCATAGAGACACAAGATAAAACTTTTATTATTATTATTTTTTGATAGTTCATGTAATAAATTTTAAGTAAATCAACATCAAAATGTAATATTTTTAGGTGAGTTTCAAAATATATGTTTCTATTACAAAGTGAAAATAAATCATTTTTAAAATTTAAAATTATTTATTAAATTATTTTATTTTTCATATACTCCATCTTAAATAACAAATATTTGTATTGATGATAAGAGGAAGGAGGAGGAGGTAAAGAAGAGGATAATCAAGAGGAAGAAAAAGAAGAGGAAGGAGTTGAAGAGGAGGAAGAAGATGCCCAAGTCTCCCCTACCGAAGATGATAACGAAACTACTCAAGATTTCCCTACTGAAGAAGAAAAAGTAGATGATCATATCGATACTGAGGATGGCAAGGACTTGGCCAGCAAAGAGGATGGTAAACACCAAAAGGACACATAAGGCCTCCTGGTGGGTCAGGTTGAAGAGGAAAAGGATGTTGGTCAGAACTCCCCTGTTGTTGATGAAAAAGAAGAGGAACAAAATGAAACTGATGACGGAATGGACCAGGCTACCATTGAGGAGGGTAATAGCCCTAAGGAGGACACCTTAGGCCTCCTGATAGGTGCTACTAATCTGGAAGAGGTTAACAAAGCTGATGGTCAAGGCACTAATCTGGATTGGATCAAGCAGGAAATAACAAATATTTGTATTTATGATAAGAGGAAGGAGGAGGAGGTAAAGAAGAGGATAATCAAGAGGAAGAAAAAGAAGAGGAAGGAGCTGAAGAGGAGGAAGAAGATGCCCAAGTCTCCCCTACCGAAGATGATAACGAAACTACTCAAGATTTCCCTACTGAAGAAGAAAAAGTAGATGATCATATCGATACTGAGGATGGCAAGGACTTGGCCAGCAAAGAGGATGGTAAACACCAAAAGGACACCTTAGGCCTCCTGGTGGGTCAGGTTGAAGAGGAAAAGGATGTTGGTCAGAACTCCCCTATTGTTGATGAAAAAGAAGAGGAACGAAATGAAATTGATGACGGAATGGACCAGGCTACCATTGAGGAGGGTAATAGCCCTAAGGAGGACACCTTAGGCCTCCTGATAGGTGCTACTAATCTGGAAGAGGTTAACAAAGCTGATGGTCAAGGCACTAATCTGGATTGGATCAAGCGGGAGATGCAGGAGATGAAGCTCCACCTTCAAGCCATGGAAAAAACAATGAACACCCTGACTACTAAGCTAGAGAAGTTGGAGAATAAGGTTTTGGATAAGGTAAAAAATAAAAACTAGAATGCGAATATAGCTGTTGAAATCAATAAGATAGTTGACAACAAGGTTAAAGACATGAAGGCAAAAATCAGTAACAATGGGAACATGATAAATGAGGTCCTGAGTCACAACAATGAGGGACTTAGTGCTGTTGTTATGAATCTGAAAATGATGCACAACTATCTGGAAAAAAGTCAGATGGAAAAAATGACCATAACAATTGATGATGACGTTGGGAATGTTGATCTTGGAACGAGAACTAGAGGGCGCACTCAAAGGAAGGTCCCTAAAAATCCAAAGGAATTGAAAGACCTGAAAAATGCTATCCAGAAGATGGAGGACCTGCAGATGAAGGCAGAGAAAATGATAAATAACAAATAGTCTAGTCTGGTTGGTTTCTGGGTGTTGCTAGTAGTTTTGCTAGTAACTGTTTTACTTAGTTTTTGTTGTCGTTTCTAGGGTTGTTTTGGGTCCTGCTTTTGTCCTTCTAACAGGTGTCTCTTTTTTAAAGACTTTAATGCTATATCTTTATGCTTTAATGTAAATGGTTTCGTGTTCCATTCAAAACCTGTTTTTACATTAATCAAAAATAAATATTTGTATTATAATTTTTAAAAATCAACTTCAAAATTGAACAGTATTTATTGATTTATAATTTAAGATATATTTCTATTACAAATTTTAAAAATCAACTTCTAAATTTAGTTATATTTATTGATTTATTTAAGATTTGTTTCTATTATAAATTGAAGTTACAAATTTTAAAATATAATATTATTTATTAACTTATTTAGTTTCTTTAAAAATTTCATATTCAAATATTAAAAAACATACCTTATAAAATTAGATGATGCAAGACTAAAAAAATAGGTAAGTTTCCATTTCTAATGGTGAACTATAGATTTGATAAGTTTCTATTTCTGATTCTAAAATTGTTTGCTAATTTTCAATGAAAAACAGGAAAAAAAAATAGCCGAAAAATAATATTATCCGATAAAAGGGCTAACAACTATCCGGCGAAAAAATGTCATTTTCGGGAGCAAAAGTTCCCACATAAAGCCTATTGGCTTAAATATAAAATACTCACCTCCACCAAAACAAAAATGAAGCCACTATTTTTCTTTTAATTTTATTTTTAAATTAAATAATAATTAATTTTTTTAAATTAAACAAAAAATAATTTTAATTTTCAATGTAAATCAAAAGAAAATTTAACTAATTCTAGTAGAGCTTTAAAAGCACCAACAAATGTTTTAGTTGGAGATGTTTCATTTTCTCTTGGTCTGGTATTATGATTTAAACCTTTAATATTCATCGCTAAAACCTTCCATCCAATTTGTTCCACCTTTTCCATTTGGAAGGACATGCAAAGGAAACTGCTTGAAGAATAGCTCATGTGTTGCTTCAACAACCATCAATGATGTGTCTGACATCTGCAAGATTAGAAGGGTTGATTATATCAATGGATATAATTATGACTCTATTCCTGAAATTTCATTTCTAAATATATTTTTTTATGCTAAAAACAATTCTCGGTCATGCTATTCATTTTCATCCTAATCCAAAACTAAAAACTATCTAAATCTAAATAGAGTAATAAATCTAAATCTAACACTTAATACTACATTAAATCTAAATGTAATTGCAACATTTAAATCTAAATCTAAAAAACATTTCAATATATATTAAAAACAATATTTAAATACATATCTAAATCTAAATATAAAATTAAATATAATTTTAAATTTAAATAGAACATTTCAAAAGTGAAGCAAAAAAATAATTTTTAAAACTAAATCTACAAAATAAAATCCAAAAATAAATGGCTCACTTTGAAATGTGACTAATCTTAAAATCTCCTCCAAATCTTTCTCTTGGTAAAAATCTCTTTGCTACACTTTGCAAAACAAAAAATGAAATAGGAAGAAGACTCTTTAATAATCTCAGAGCGTCTCCATCTTCTCAAAATCATGGCTCTTTGTATTCTTTTGTGACTATTTGCATTCAAATGTGCCTCTTTGCATTCCTCTATTGAAAGAAAATCCAAAAAAATCAGTGGACTTTTTTTTTTATCATAGTTCGGCTTTTAGGTTTTTTTAAATGCCATTTGACAATAATTATTTTAACTCCTTTTTAATTTTTAAATCATGTGTAACTGACAAGAAATCTCTTTTATGTACCCAACATATTCCTGAAATATGTCTGTGTCGGTATCTCGGCATAATTTAAAATTTGTTAAAATTATTTAGCTTCTATATATTTATCTTATTAAAAAAATTAATAATAGCAAGAAAATTTATATTTTAAAAAATCTCTCCATAGTTCTCCCTCCCTACCTCTATTTCTTTATCTCTCCACTCACACATTCCAGGGTTATCCATCATTATCTCTATTTATCTCTATTTCCCATCATTCCTTGTTTCTTCCTTCTGTATTTATCTCTCTATTTCCCATCACTCCTTGTTTCTTCCTCACTATCTCCAACTCTTGATCTTTCCTCATCTCTCCTGCTCTATATTAAACCACCTCCTCCCCTCTATCTCTCCACACATTTTCCTACCTCTCTTTATATCTCTCCGTCTCCATCTCCATCTCCATCTTATGTTGAGTTAGTTGTCCCGTTCTCCACGTTCCCACCTTTTTCTCATCAACTTCTCTCCTAATAGAAAGGTCTTTTGTTTCTAGTCCTCTTTCTCTAGGACTTCCTTTAGGTCCTTCTCCTGACCTATTTAGGGTTCTTCTAAGACCCTACTCTTATAGGGATTCTTCCACAACCTCCTCTCTCTCCAAGACCTCACTACCATGGTGCAAACTCATTATTGATTTCCTTATACTCTCCATGGACTCATCTTCTCAAGCCCATCACCAAATACCAACAAATTGAAAATCTTTGCAATTTAGATGGAAGGCATTCTAAAGGTTCCTCTTGAATGATTTTGAGGTGTTCTAGGCTCCAACCCCCTTTGATCAAGAGTCAATCTCTCCAAACTTAGGCAAAAAGGCTACAAGCCCCAATTAGGCCTAATTAGGTCTTCTAACTCACTTCTCGGGCTATAACTATACAACCCTCCAAACAAGTGCCTAAACAAATTTGATATTCTGACACCCTTTTCGAAGACCTTGAAGATTTGTAGGGTTTCTAGGCCTCACTACATCCGTACAACATCTTTCTATTTATGACCCTATTTTTAAGGGCTAATGGCTTTTCTCTTATCACTGTGTTGTATTGGCTCTTCCTCACTTCACGGGATTATTCAACACTTCTCCTTCACAACAAAGAGTCTTGAACCTTTGTTCTTCACTTATCATTGGATCGAGTCTACCAAATCCCCGAAGCCTTCCATCCATTGTTTGCAACAGTCAAGTTACCTAGCCGAGTTCACAGTGACTTGCCTAGGGCTTGATCATAAAATTAGTTTCTCTACACACCTGGACACAAGACTCTATATTTACATTATATACACATTGCTCAAGCATTTCCCTCAAGGTCGTAGAGTACCCACCAATAGATTTCATGCTAGAGCCATGTTTGGTCTCTCAACCCTGTTTAGACCAATAGACTGGTCACAGAGGAAAGAATTATTAAAAGCAAAGAAGAATAAACCTAAATCCTAAATACACACACCAAATGAAACTAGATACACAATACTAAATTCACATGCAAGTATTACTCTCAGATCAATCCATAGCACAAATGATGATCGAGCTCTTCACACTGTTCTAGATTTGAAGAGAACACCAGTGAATTAATCTTCAAAAACAGGTTAGGGCGTCTGAGCAAAACTGTTCAAATGTATCCCTAATTGTTTCTACCATTCTTAAGGCATTTTGCCAATTTCTTGTCATGACAACTTTTCAAAGTTGCAAAGTTTTGACAACTTTTGTTGTCAAGCTTGCTTGGATCACTCAAATGAGTTCCATCAGACATCAATGGAATAGCTAACCCTATTAGACCTTTTTCCTCGTTCTCTCCCTCATTTTGGGAAGACAAACTATCCTTTGACCACTTAGAATACTTTAAGGTAGTAATTTCACCAAGGAACCAAAACTAAACAAGTCTTGAGAAGGCCTAGACAAACACCTATCCAACCTTCCTAATGACTTGCTAAGCTTCACACACACACTTGGGACTCTTCATAGTCCTTATTAATCAATGACTTGGGCTAATGTCAGTACAAGCCAAAATTCTTAGACTAGGGTAGCCTAAAGACCCATTCTTAGACTAAGGTAGCCTAAAGACCCTAGGTGCTCCTACACCATCTCCCTCTCCTCCTCTATATCTCTCTTCTCCTTCCTTGTATCTCTCTTCTCCTCTATCTCCCTCTCCTCTATATCTCTCTTCTTCTCTATATCGCCCTCTCCCCCTCTCCTCAATATCTCTCTTCTCCTCTATCTCCCTCTCCCTGTATATCTCCCTCTCCTCTATATCTCTCTTCTCTATATCACCCTCTCCCCCTCTCCTCTATGTCTCTCTTCTTCTCTATCCCCTCTCCTCTATATCTCTCTTCTTCCCTATCTCTCTCCCTGAGTTATATCTCCCTCTCTTCATCTCCTCCCCTATATCTCTCTTCTTCTCTATCTCCCTGTCCATGTCCCTATATATGTTGAGTTACATCTCCCTCTCTTTGTCTCCCCCTCTATATCCCTCTCCATGTCGTCCTTCTCTATCTCCCTCTCCATGTCCCTATATATCTCTCTTATCCTCCCCTATATCTATCTTCTCCTCTATATCTCTCTCATGTCCCTATATCTCTCTTATCCTCCCCTGTATCTCTCCTCCTCTATATCTCTCTTCTCTATATCGCCCTCTCCCCCTCTATATCTCTCTTCTTCTCCATCCCCTCTCCTCTATAGTTATATCTCCCTCTCTTCATCTCCTCCCCTATATCTCTCTTCTTCTCTATCTCCCTCTCCATGTCCCTATATATGTTGAGTTACATCTCCCTCTCTTTGTCTCCTCCTCTATATCCCTCTCAATGTCCCTCCCTCTCCATGTCCCTATATATCTCTCGTCCTCCCCTGTATCTATCTTCTCCTCTATATCTCTCTCATGTCCCTATATCTCTCTTATCCTCCCCTATATCTCTCTCTCCTCTATCTCCCTCTCCTCTATATCTCTCTCATGTCCCTATATCTCTCTTCTCCTCTATCTCCCTCTCCTCTATATCTCTCTCCTCTATCTCCCTCTCCTCTATATCGCCCCCTCCCCCTCTATATCTCTCTTCTTCTCTATCTCCCTCTCCATGTCCCAAAAAATATGCCCATCTCTCTTCTTCTCTATCTCCCTCTCCATGTGTCCTATCTCCTCTATATCTCTCTTCTTCTCCATCTCCCTCTCCATGTCCCAATCTATATCTCTCTTCTTCTCTATCTCCCTCTCCATGTCCCAATCTATATCTCTTCTTCTCTATCTCCCTCTCCATGTCCCTATTTATGTTGAGTTATATCTCCCTCTCTCGCACTCCTCTACATCTCTCTTCTTCTCTATCTCCCCCATGTCCCTATTTATGTTGAGTTATATCTCCCTCTCTCCCACTCCTCTATATCTCTCTTCTTCTCTATCTCCCTCTCCTCCTCTATATCTCTCTTCTTCTCTATATCTCTCTTCTTCTCCTCTATATCTCTCTTCTCTATCTCCCTCTCCTCCTCTATATCTCTATCCCTCTATATGTTGAGTTAGTTGTCCATGCTCTCCACCTCATTTTTCTCCTTCTCAACTTGTCTCTCCCTCTCCTCCTCTATATCCCTCTTCTCTATCACCCTGTATTGCACATTCATTGCTAAATGGCCTACGAATAGATCACGTGTACTACATAGAAGAATACACAAATTAGACCATAACTTTTCGTAATGACACACTCATTACACACCATCTATCACCATGTATTGCACATTAATTGCTAAATGGCCTACGAATAGATCGCATATACTACATAGAAGTACAAAAATTAGACCATAACTTTTCATAACCACACCCATTGCACACCAAAGTGCAATTGCTAATTATAAATTCAATTCCTATAAACTAAATTGCATCTTTAAATATCCTATTATTGATGTATAATCATTTGCAACTATAAACTACGAGCCATCCTGCTAGCCTACCGTGCCCAACTAGTCAGCTATCACGCATGTTCAAGTGTCTATACCAATTGTTTCCCTTGTACAGAAAGGATTCCGCTTAAATCAAAACAGGTTGAAAAATAATGACAATTATATCAAAACAGCTTTAAAAATAAAGATAAAATGATGATATTTTTTATATCAAAACAGCTTGAAAGACAGATTTTTTATAACAAAACAGCTTGAACTTCAAAGCCTAAGCCTAATGATCAATTTAGCATTTGCATTTGCATTTAAAATTACATCAAGTTGTTTTTTAATATGGAATACATCTGTAATATATGGTACTAATACCCATCAAGCAGCTATTTATCAATTAAATAAAAATACAATACAATTAATTTATATTTTTAGTTTAATCCATAAATAGCATAAATTTGTTAATCAGATCAATCATGTCTGCTGGATAGACATCGCCCACACCTACATCCAACGGGTGGATGCATGTATCGCAGGAAAGGGTAAGCGGACTCCCTTCACAATTCAATACTACTTCGGCACCTCTCCTGCTGCGATTAGATGGGATACAAATCTAGATGATAACTTTACACATTGTGGTATCCCCGGAGAAAAAAAACACATCTCATTCTCTATTTCACATCACAAAGGATATTTAGCAAATTACAATTGACTGGTAAATCTACGTGCAAAACACAGTGGGAAAATATTGAATGTTGAACGCTATTGTCAACACTTACTAATTATTTACATGAATATAACAGCAAAAGTAGATCAAAATCCGAGAAAACATCCTGCTAAGGGCAAGATCTAATGCCACATTATTTAGCAGCCAGTTGAGTTGTGGAATCTCCTATTACACCGGCCATTAACAGAAAACATACACTGAATATCATGTCTACTGCATGGACATAGAGACCACAATAAAAAGGGCACATGCTAATAAGAGATTTAAATTGACTATATAATCACTAACCAACATCAGTGGACTGTAGAATGTGATTGCAACATCCAACCACCCTCAAGATTCCGATGCATCTCCACCTTGTGCTGCTCCTCTTTAACTCCCCTTTTAGTTTTCAAAAGTAGATCAAACTTGGCAAAACCATCAATTACCTAGAAAAAAAAATCATAATAACACTGTTAGTAATAAGTTGAGTTCCATAGCTTAGTGCATATACAGAAACAGAGCAACCACCAACCAACCTCAGCCTTTGCCAAAAGAATCTCCTGCAGCATATAAGCTGCCAAGGAGTTAGACCTCTGCTGAATATTGCTCACAGCATGTTCAGCTGCTTCTTTAACCGCAGGGTCGTGCACTGGAACTTCACGCCACCCTGAACCCAACCCTTCTGCCGTACACAAACCAAAATATCTCATTGACCCATGCTAATAGGAATTTGCTTGGCAACACTCGTATTCTACAATAAATTTAAGAAAATACAACGCATAATATAATCCCACCATACTAGAGCAATGAAATTTATCTCCGCGACCACAAATTCTTAGCTTAGCCCACAGGTCTAATGAATTGACGCTGAGGATGCAACTATTTTGTAGACCTATACTAGTGTTAACAAAATATTTGAATAGCTTAAGATTTTAATATTCATAGTTACTATTAAATAACGTCCTGATGTAGAATTCCCCGCTCTACCCATGCAAATTGGCAGTATCAAAGATTAACAAACACATTCATCTCCCAGTAAAAAAAGTGAAGGGGGGATCCTGAAAATTCATATGCCCAATTTCTTCTTCTATTGAATGAAAGGAGAGGAGAAACAGCATAACAGGATAGGAGAAGCCCATAGACAACTTTCTGTTAAGATGTGGTGCTCTTACATAGAGATGCAAAACCTTTCACATAATAACCTGTAACCCTATTTTATCAATCCCTACACCTTATTAAAAGGAAAGGATATAACCTTGGTTTCTCGTAGCAGCACGATCTTCCTGTTTCATTTTTTCCTAACGGTTGCCAAAACACAAAAACGGCTGTCCATACAGAATCAGTTTCACAACAAATTTGAAAATAGCCCTAAGGAATACTTGTTGAAAAATGACTAGAAGTCCCATTTCCTGGGGTCATAAGGTTAGAGAAGTTGACATCGATCTCATACGGCGTAGAGTCAAACAGCAATGCCTCGGCCTGTAAGATATTACCAAAAAGACTAAAGCCTGCGCGTGTCTGTTCATTACTCGGAACCACCAGGTCTGTAAAATGAAGAGTTTTTCTCATAACAGTGGCCACAAAGACGTAGAATTCCATATAAATAATTTCCCAACGAAATAGACCTGTCTAGTAGTGGCTAAGAAATATCGAGGACTGTTTCAGTAGTCATCAGGTCAGAGAGGAAGATACAATCTTTTATGACCATATGTGAAAAACAGGTAAAGCATGTGACCGTATTAACCAAAAGACAAAAAGCCTTAGCCCTGAGCAATAATGGCTGATAAACACCCAGAAGCCCCATTTCATTGGGTTATTAAGCTAAAAAAGTTGAGAACCACCAAATTTATAATATGAAAAATAGGGAAATCTCTATCTGAAAGGTGATTTCCCCATTTTATGAAATCGTGTGGTGTATTATTAGAATTTGACTATGTAATCTTTAATATAAGAGATGTTTTCACCAGTTTATCTATTGAGATTCAGCTGCACAATGTAAATCACGAGCTAGTCGGGTTCGAAAAATATATTCAAAACCTAACACATCGTTTATACAAATAAAAACCCTACATTTATGAATATGGGGTCTGACTCAAAGCCTAATACATAGATTTAGAAAAATAATGAAAACTCAGTGATAGATCTGTAAAACAATGACACAGAACCTAATAAATCGTTTTGGAGAATAAAAACCCTACATTTTATGAAATCGTGTGGTGTATTATTAGAATTTGACTATGTAATCTTTAATATAAGAGTTGTTTTCGCCAGTTTATCTATTGACTATGTAATCTTTAATATAAAAACCCTACAGTTACGAAAATCGAAAAACAAGTTAACTTACCACGCTTAACGCCGAGATCAGCAGGGGTGATTGAGGAGGAAGACGCAGGCTTGAAATCCTGCAACTCCTTGAAATTTTCCCATGGCTTTACCCAAACCTTGGCCTCATACAGTTTGGGAGCAGAATCTCCATCCTCTTTAGCCTCGAGCGTGAGATGGTACATAGTCCCTGCTACCACCTGCTCCTCTACCTTCACCACTCGGCTAAATGACAGAGGCCCTTTCTCATTCTGAAGTTTAACACACAATCAAAACCTAAAGAGTCAAAAAATTGAGGGTTTCCGTGGCATAGCAGAAGTTGTGAGGGAAAAGTTGACATACATACCTGTCGGATATTATGATGTTGAATGGCGAAGCGTCCAAGCTCCTCAATTTCCAAGGTATTCTCAGAACCTTGTACAGCGTGCTTGCCGCCCAAAGTGGCCATGGCCTTTGCCCTGATGCTCCCTACTCCCAGTATCGCTATTCCTATCGCTACCGCAATTACAAGCGCCTTCCCAAGCCAATTTTCCTGCGACTGCATATTGCGCTTCTCTTTCGACCTCCGCTCTCACCTATTTAATCCTCTTCCTTGGGCAGTGAAAATAGCCTGAAATAGTGAGCCACGTTTCAGTGAGGAATAACACGGAGCGTAGGAACGACGCAACGTGTTCTCAACTTCTCGAAATCCCCAATATGCTTTCACCCTCTGAGTAGATAAGCCATCTAAATATCCTACGAAAATTAATTAAATAAAAAATGAGCACTTTCAATAAAAGACATCTAAATAGGCGAGGGCTAAAATGCACCTTTATTAGTATTTATTAATTAATATAAAAATTGCAGTATTATGATTTTACGAATTTTAATTTATTTAAAAAATATAAACAAATAGTCTAATCAGGTGCATTTTAGCTCCTGCATAGTCAAAAGTATCTAAATATCCTACGAAAATTAATTAAATAAAAAATTAGCATTTTCATAAAAGATGTGGAAGGGTTGTTTTTATTTAGAAATTAATTGTAATTATAGAAGATGAACATTCTAATGACTTGCAATATTTTCAACGAAATAAAATAGTTTTCATAAGCCTTTCTCACTTTCAATTAATGGCTGCTTTGAAAACTATGCTATCATTTTATTAAAATGATTTTCTCTTTGACTTTTGCAATTTTCTCATTAGCTATTGAAAAAATTTCTAGGAGTTTAATTCTTTTTAATTTACAAATCTAAAAATCTGATTTGTCTGACCAATCAAAAAGGAGCATAATTTTTTATTTTATTAGTGTCTAATGTTTTATAGGTTAAATGAAAAGTGTGTTGTCCACTCATTGAAGAAATTTCTGGAAGCCTTCGGTGAAGCATTTTATAAATGGATTTAGGTAAAAAAGTTACTATCAAAATCCATATTTTGCATACATGTTTACGAGGGCAGTGTTTGGGCTTAGCTTGCTCAGTGGTTTGGATCCAAATATTGTGTACGAGATAGGGGATTTGAATCCATTGTGTCTAGGTCGGTTACATGTTGTGGACACCTTTGTGCTTGTTTATGTTGTTTTCTCTACCATTGATGCCAAACGAAGTGCCAGGGATTCTCATGTTTTGGTAAGTCACTTCGCTTCTACAACTTTCTATAGAGACTCTAATGCCATCAGCACCATGGGTAAAAAAACATGGAATGCCTTTGTATTATTTCATATTTTGTGCTTTGTTTGTTTCATTTTTGCATTCGGGGTTTTAATCATGTCGCTTTTAGACTAGAAAACAATGTTAAATGCATGGAAACAAAAAAAAAATTGCAAAGATGTCATCTATGGTGGGCTGACATTATTTAAACCCATAATGTAGCTAATATCTTAATAGAGAAGACTGGTCTATATTATTGCTCATTCTACCCTACATTTTTTATGTTCTTGGTGTGTTTTTTCGTTGTTAAATATCATTGAGAAACTATCTTGTTTATAGAGGTTAGCATTGCAATAGGTGTAGATTTAGCTTTTGATAAGCATTTCATCTTGCAAATCAGTTGAATATATTCCCACCATTGAGCTAATCAACCAATGAGAGTGAGTTTTTCATCCCATTATCAATATTGGATTTTAGAACATAGAAGCAAGGGTATTCAGGTCAAAAGACTAATGTTGTGGTGGTTGAGACTATTTCTAAATTTTAACATTGTATCCCTTCTCTTGATCCCCCAAACTCCAAAACCTTTATTAACAAAAGCCCTAGTTCTTTACACCCAAATCCTATGCCTTTTATGTTCATCGGTTCAAAACATAAAACAATGTATATTGCCCTTGTGTTCATACGCCCAATAACTTAATCTTAAATAAATCCTATCTCTTCCTAGTCAAAATTCAAAATGTAAATTGGCAAACGTAACACCATATTCTTTGCACTCATCTTCCTGGTTGTTCCCAAAATGAAATCCTGATTGCTTTGCAAATTATCTCAAGAGGTCATGGAAGGCAATGACTGCAATATTTTCAAAAATTAGATTTGATGAAAAGGTTTAAGAGTGTTGGCTTGTGGTGACTTCTCAAGAAAGTACTATACACTTTTCCTCCTACCCTTGTCGGGGTTTGGGGTCAGGTCCCGAGTGGAGGTTTGGGGGCAATAGCCCCCAAGAGCGAGGGTTCGAGGGTGCAGCCCCCAAGGTGAATTTTTTTTGAGGCCGACATATTTTCGACTATTTTTGGGCCGACATGTTGTAACTCCTAATCCTAAAGTGGCAAAATATTGTATAATATGGCTTAGGGTTAGGGATTTCATGATGTATGGTTTTAGTACTTGTGGTGGAATTGAGTTGTAAGGGATTACGTATTGTAATCAGGTTGTAATCACTAGATAATAATAATATTGGACTCACTGTTGGTGGACGTAGCCCAGGGATTGGGTGAACCATGTAAATCTTTGTGTTTTATGTTCTCTTTTGTGTGGTTTATGTTTTTTCTGATAATTGGTTATATTTGCATGTAATTGTTATTTCTATCTTGTTAATCCTAACAAAGAGCCCTTCAATAAAATGCAATTGGCGGCTACAAAGCCTCACTCTTAAACCTTTAGCAAGACTCGTCCTCATGGGATACCATGATTGCAGAATATCCCTACAATGGTTGCATTGAAAGGCCTTAAAGAGAAAGATTGTCCAACAAAGTATAGTGCAGAGACGTGAGACCAAATTCTTTGCAAGTGGCCTCCTAGCGTGTGCCAAAACAAAGTCTGAATCGATAATATAATTCCATAAGGAGGTATCCCCTCATTAAGCATGATGATTTCTAAATGGGCAGAAAATAGACATGTCATAAAAGATTTAGAAAATCTCAAGCAAATGCATACTTCCATAAAGCCAGACTTCACAACTTGCACGTACAACCTCACTTTTCCTGTGCCAAATAGGGGAGCTTTTGGATAGGGTATGGACACTCTCAAAATATAATGTAGGTGGTTTTTTTTTGTCAAATCCTTTTATCAAAAATGCTTTAGTGATTATGACTGCAAAAAGAAGTGTAAGACAAGGCATGAGAACTATTTAGTAGGATCGTATGACTGTAAGATTTTGTAAGTAATCAATTTTTTTGAGAAGACCTTCAAAGCTTTTGAAGCAAATGCAGCAATGTCATAACTTTCCAGGTATGCAAAAAATACATTTGTTACAAAGAAACTTCTGTTGCTTTCAAGAAAATGCAAATTGCAAGCATAATGATAGATTCTACAACTTTTCCTAGCATCCTCCATGTGTGTGATATAATGGAAGCTTTGGAACTGAGTGTAGCCATCCATCAAAGTTTTACACTATTTTTACATTTAAAGAGAAATTTAAATAAGATATCAAGCTTTACACTCATTTATTTTTCCTTGTCCCATGACAATTAAAAATAAAGTTATGCAAACTAACACAAATCTAGCCCTTAAACTGAGTATAATAAATATTAATAAGTTAAAGTTTAATACATAGGTCCGCAACCCAGAGTACAAACACACTTGGCACAAATATTAATTATGAGGAGGTAAAAAAAATCAAATGGTGTTGAATGGAGATCAAATACCAATAGTTTTCGAACAATCAAGGAGATAATTACTAATATGAATGGAGTTTAAGATAAAAACAAGAATGTTATATACTTGCTAGAAAT